>JAJHJA010000768.1:0-237619 GCA_021202915.1 Heliconius himera | reverse complement strand
TATTGAAATCAGCACCGATTTTTATAAAACTTTAAATTCAGACTCTTAAAAATATTTCATTAAACATGTGTTTCGTGGTTTAATTTAATTCACCCCGTAAGGGTGCAAATAAGAGGTTGAAAGTTTGTATGGAAAAATCCTCAAATCGCCACAGATTTTTAAAAAATAAATAACTTCTGCTTACGTAATTACTAGCTAGACCCTCCCACCCCCCATTTCATCAAAAATAAGCAAACCCAAGACCCCCCCCGCCCCCCTACAGTGCTTACGTAATACTTGAACGGCCCCTTTCTGCCGAATTCTGGAGGCATTGCGTGTTGAGTGGCAAAACTCAACGCCGCGTTTAACTTCGACACCAGAGCGAAGAAATGGCTATGAAGCTATGAAATATAAATTTAAGTAAATATTTCATCTCCTTGAGTGGGGATCGAACCCACAACCAGTTGGTTTTACAGTCACACCTCGTGCCGCTGCTCCACGACTGGCCTCAATGTCCATATCTCTAAAATTGTTTATATTGTAGTACTTTGAAACCTGGTTAAGTGAGACCTGGATAAGCGAGAAACCTCTATTATTGAGAATTGGTGCTGGTTCTTTTTATTGAATTACCTCTGTGTAAATGAGACTTTTCGAATTTGGTTAAATGACATTTGAATTCTAAGACTTTTTTTATGTTCACCTATATAATTGAGACTCTGTAGCTCAATTCCCTATATAAGTAACACAAATTAAGCTGATTGGAACAGATTTTAACAAGCTTTGACTCGTTTGCTTACAAATATTTCCAAATCCATAAATGGAATAGAGGCACATTTCGACCTTTGTAAGCGGGGACCTCTGTCAATGAAACAACTATTATTTTAAAATTGCTTAATTGAAAAATTGGATTAATGAAAACTCTAAATAATTGGTACATACGTATTGGTCTCTTGAGATCTCTCTTAACCAGGTTTCACTGTACTTTCTTTCTCTTGTATGGTGCTTCATAGAACACTGCTTACTACCTGTATTTTATATTTTTTTATTTTGTATACATACGTGGGTTCAATCCCCACTCGAGGAGATGATAATATTTACTTAAATTTGTATTTCCATTTCATTCCATTCCATTCCATCGCTCTGATGTCGAGGACAAGCGCGGCGTTGAATTCTGTCACTCAACGCGTAATGCCTCCAGAATTCGGCAGAAAGTGGGGAACGGAGTATCTTAAAACTAGGTTTCCTCTGCCTTCCCTGCTGTATGCGGGATACAGCGTGAAGCTGATAATAGTTCTATGTATTACGTTTTCAACTTGGCGCACACTGTATCTCACCTGATTTAAATTCTCGGCTATAGATCCAATAAGCGCGGATCCACATTTGTGGCACGATGGACTTGTTCACAATTCTAATTGACTTCTTGGTACAGACTTATACAGCTTCACGGCTTATGGAGGCTGAATATATAACCCATTGTTAGTGACACCGCAACCGTGGCACTTAGTAGTAAATAAAATTTCTTTTTTTAATTAAAATTAAAGAAAAATATTTTTTTTTTGTTTTGTTTACTAGGAGGCTCAGCTATATTTAATTGAGCCCCCGATTCGCTCTTAGCCTTTTTTAAGGTTGGACTTTTTTTTTGGAGATTGGATTGGAGTCTGCCATCGACATATAGGTAGGTACTGTATTAGTATATATATTAAACACGACTAATAACCACAAGAAAAGGACTTTCCTTATGTACTTTAGTCTATGTTCTGACTATTTTTCGTATATTTATTTGTTTATATATATGTTTATTTATTCATAAATATGCTACATGTTATTTTTTTTCAGTTTCACGCTGTATCCCGCACACAGTGGGGTCGGCAGAGGAAACTTAGTGATAAGACACTGCGTTCT
This sequence comes from Heliconius himera, assembly GCA_021202915.1. Taxonomy (NCBI): domain Eukaryota; kingdom Metazoa; phylum Arthropoda; class Insecta; order Lepidoptera; family Nymphalidae; genus Heliconius; species Heliconius himera. Next base: position 235,738 of record JAJHJA010000768.1, on the reverse strand, counting down.
CAATTTCCTGTCGAATTCTGGAGACTAGGGGGTACGCAAAGGCAGTACACGCATCTCCCACTTCCGTTGCCCTAGACGACCCAATGGCAAAACCAACGTTGCGGTTGCGGAATCCTCCTGCAGGACCCTAAAGGATATCTTTTCGATCCGTTTCGCAATTAAAATTTTAATTTAGTTTATTATACCATTTAGTTAATTATACTATAGTATAAAGGTTAATTTTTAATCTGATTTCAAAAATTCTGTTTTTATGAAGAAAGATATATTTTCGGAATCTTCTTTCATTACCTGATAGAGTATATCACCCCTAGCGTGCATATGCTTTTGAATACCATTTGGTAAAGTAAAAATAATAAATATTTCATTAAAAAATTCACGTTATGTCATTTAAATCAAGATTCTTAACTAGAATTGATCTATAGATTACATTAAAAAGTTCACCTAGTTCGTTTTACGTTCAAGCCTTAATAAGTTCAAAGGAACTCCCCAGGTAGAGATCGATCTCTACCTAGGTAGTAGGGAAAGAAAAAAAATATTTCAAAGAAAAGGCCGCATACTCCTTTAAAATCCAATTAAATGTCATTTTTAATACAATTAAAATATAACTTGAGGCCGGTCGTGGCGCAGCGGCACAAGGTGTGACTGCAAAACCAACTGGTTCTGGGTTCGATTCCCACTCGAGGAGATGAAATATTTACTTAAATTTATATTTCCATTTCTTCGCTCTGGTGTCGAGGTTAAGCGCGGCGTTGAGTTCTGCCACTCAACACGCAATGCCTCCAGAATTCGGCAGAAAGTGGGGAACGGAGTGTCTTTACACTAGGTTCCCTCTGCCTACCCTGCTGTGTGCGGGATACAGCGTGAAGCTATTTTTTTTTTTTTAAATATAACTAAATTTTTTCCAAGTTAAGATTTATTATAAGAAAAAATATGTTGATGTAATAATTTTAATTTTATTATTTTATTCTTTTTTAAGTTTCAAATAATAGCTATAATATTATTCACTCTATTTTGACCTAAATATTAATTTAAATAGTTACAATGTCTATCAGAGCAACATTACATGACTTTAATTATTTGCTATACTACATTTTAAAAAAAGTAAATAAAGAAACTCGTAGAATAATTTTAAAACGATCGGAAACAAGAAAATGGAATGATACAGCATTAGGTTCCCATCATCTTCCACAAAATGCTTAAAAATAAGAAAATGTATTTAGTCAGTAAAAATTAAATCAGGTTCACGCTGTATCCCGCACACAGCAGGGTAGGCAGAGGAAACCCGGTGTTAAGACACTCCATTACCCACTTTCTGCCGAATTCTGGAAGCATTGTCTGTTGAGCGGCAGAACTCAACACCGCGCTTAGCCTCGACACCAGAGCGAAGAAATGGCAATGTAAATTTAAGTAAATATTTCATCTACTCGAGTGGGGCTTGAACCCACAACCAGTCGGTTTTACAGTCACACTTAGTGCCGCTGCGCCACGACTGGCCTCATTTAGTCAGTAATTAGAAAATATAGTTAAATATTATATAAATATAGTATTTACAAAAGCAACACTGGCCCCTAACAGCCGGGTGGGCGTGGACTCCTCGCCTCCGGCGTACTAATACGTCGCATGTCCATCATTTAATTTAATGATTTACTAATTTCATAAAGTTAATTTATTTGTTTACTGACATCGCCCAATGCTAAGGTGTTATGGATAAAATTTCTATGTTCTCTTGATCGATTTAACCTTAAAAACGGTCGTGGAGCAGTGGGAACGATAAAAATTAATTTATTTTCTTTTTTTTCTTTCTGGGAAAGGTTTGAAAAATGGGTTCCCCCGTGGAGAAAGCGTAAAGCTGCTGTAATAGAATTACAATTATATATTTTAATCTGTAAAGCTTATAATACCTGCTTTATGATTACCAATTATATTACATAATATATACCTACTATATAAATATTCTTTATTTTTGAAAAGTTTGTTTCAAATACCAATGCTTTGCATGTACAAGTGCATTTAATAAAAAATAATACTTTATTTTATATTTTTTATTTCCTATCTCCATTCTTTTTCTCTCCATGGTAAAGAATTTATATCAGGGGCTTACTTTTCTTGTTATCCCCAAATATAGTTGGAAAAACGTTACAAAGTTCAAATCATTATTTATATAAAAAAAACACACGAAAAAAAAACGGAAATGTTTTAAAAAAAAACATATTTCTAATACTAAAGTGATTAGAGCTAATTATTGCTCTTCACTTATCCCACTAGGGATGATAACTGACGTAAAATAATTCTCCCAGTTTAATTCAAGTCCAAAATCATCACATAAAGTTATTTAAAAGGTAATTTTATAACATATGCATGGCAGTAGGAATGGTCCGTGATCACCTCAGATCAGTCTGGTGATCACAGACCCTCAAATTTTTTGTGACAAAAAAATTAACTTAACTTAGCTTCACGCTTTATCCCTAGCGGGGTAGTCAGAGACAAAGAAAAATAGTTGAAAAAAAAATCTTCACATTAAAAGATCAGTTCATAGTTGAAGTAAAGAAACTTTGGCAATCTTTTTACTAAATTACATTTTTTAATTGTATTTACGCATACTCATATTTTTAGGTAAACCTATTTATTTATTTTTTAAGCTTAAATGTATCAAACGGATATACAAGTCAATCTCAACTTATTTACTGGGAAGTCTCAGCGACTCGACTTGTAAAAATTTATATGAATATTTTTATTTTATTTCAAAATTAAATTAAAACAAATCAGCTTCACGCTGTATCCCGCACACAGCAAGGTAGTCAGAGGGAACCTAGTGTAAGACACTCCGTTCCCCACTTTCCGCCAAGTTCTGGAAGCATAGCGTGTTAAGTGGTGGAACTCAACGCCGCGCTTTGTCTCGACACCAGAGCGAAGAAATGAAAATATTAATGTAAATAAATATTTCATCTCTTCGAGTGGGGATCGAACCCACAACTAGTCGATTTTACAGTCACACTTTATGCCCCTGCACCACTATAAAGTAAATCTTTAAAAATATATTACTTATAAACACTATCAATCTAACGTGGAGAAAAGCAAAGTAAGCACTCAAGAACACAATCCATTTAGATTCGAACTCAGTACTTCATAAGCCATAATAATACATGAACACACCGATACTTCTACATATTATATTTATTTAAAATATAATATAAACGCACAATAAAATATACCTACACTTTTCATTTGCATATTTAAATGATTCATCCACTAATATCAATCAGCCAATCGCATTTTAGATACGGAATTGAATAAATATATAGTAGTTTTCTATAAAAGAATTGCACCCCTATATAAATAGTCAACCCCTATAGTTGTCTAGGCGCCTAGACAAGGGACGTTTTGTTTGTGTTTTGATTTTGAGCTGTATTGTCTAGAGGAAAGAGCTCATTTTGCAATATTTTTTCTTTATATAGGTTTTTCTATGGTATGTATTTTAACTCTGAATCCTTATATAATGTACAAGACACTTTCAGAGCGTATGCATGTTCGATACATTTAACATCGAACCTAATAGCGCTATATCGACATTTATATTTATATCCATATATAAAAATATTTACTTGTTGAATAATAAAAAAAAAATATTTCATAATATATTGAAAAAAATTTTACAATTCGAAACAGTAACTTCGGAGGTTAGTGCCTTCAAGCAAATAAATTCCTTAGCTTTGTTATATTAATAAAGGTACAAAATGTATGTTCGATCCCCACTCGAGGAGATGTAATATTTACTTAAATTTATATTCGCTCTGGTGTCGAGGTTAAGCGCGGCGTTGAGTTCTGCCACTCAACACGCAATACCTCCAGAATTCGGCAGAAAGTGGAGAACGGAGTGTCTTAACACTACTACCTACCCTGCTGTGTGCGGGATAGAGCGTGAAGCTGATTTATTTATTTATTTATTTATTTATTTATTTATTACAAAATGTAAGCTTAATAGAAAATAAGTTAAGATTTTGATTCTTGATTCTACTTACGAAAACTATATCAACTGTATATTGGGGATCCCAATAAATTGCAACTTATTTATACGTGATATCTTTATTCTCTATTTATATACTATATTTATATACTATATACATTTATATACTTTGATAGTTCAATTGAAGATATCTAATTTAATATTTTTCTTAGTGTACACTAAAAAAAAATGAAAATAGTAAATGAGCATATATACAATTTGTTTTTAATTCGCGCTGTATCACAGATATAGCTTGCTTTTTTTCTAAACTTGTTAGTATAAGCAGAGTTAGTGTTCTATAAATAAATAAATATACAGCAGGGTAGACAGAAGGAACCTAATCCACCTCCACTTCTAAATTTTCGTTTGAGGATCTAAACAACAATTGTCGCGTTTACAGCTAGACGCTGTGCCACGATACCCTTTTAGATATTTATTCACAAACAAACATGGTAAAAAGAGAAAAGTGTGAAAATAAACTTGGAGTGTTCTATTTCAGAAACTTATTTATATAGCCAAAGTAAACTTTTAAATTCATGTTTTCCTTCTAATATGAATTTATATCTATTTTATATAAAATAGATAAAGTTTAACGTGGCTTACTATAGGATATTGTCTGATAGTTTCTTGTCTTATATGTAATAATTTTTAACGTTATTTTTAATTATTATCATATTTTGTAAAATCAGAAACAAAAATAAATAAAAAAATCAGCTTCACGGGCAGAGGGAACCTAGTGTTAAGACACTCCGTTCCCCACTTTCTGCCCAATTGGAGGCATTGCGTGTTGAGTGGCAGAACTCAACGCCGCATAGAAACAAAAATAAAGACAAAATATATATATTTTTTATTGGATTTGTAAAAGAAGTGTCTGTTTATTTTACATACATAATTGAAAATAAATAAAACGCTTCTAAATTATTGAAATTTATTTATTGTCATACAGTACAATGAAATAATTATTACTTATTTTAGTTACAAATAAAAAAAATTGTATGTAGTTTGCTTGCATAAAAAAAGGTTAGAAAAATCAAATTGGTTTTCCAAATTACCAATGTATGTATAGATAGATAGATAGATAATCAAATACTGAATTGACATTTTTTTAAAAATTTTATACAGGTGGTTTCACAAAATTAAAAAGTATTATATATTATTATTATTTCATATATGATAGGTACGTGACATATTATGTGTTAATGAATCGATTAGGTACTGGGTGATTTCTAGTTTTTGATATACCTACAGCAAATGATTTCCAGTTACATTTAAAAAATTGTAATTATACACAGTTCTTAAAATCTTTAGAATTTTTCTATTTTATTTTCTATTCACGTTTGTACCTATAATATGTTGTCATATCAAAAATTTAATATCATTTCTATCTTGTATACAAAGAAAATCTCATTATTCATATATTTCGGGTAAAGCACAGCGAGTTTAATTATCTTGAACGTGAATGTAACCAAAGAATGCATTTATAAGTTAAAAACATTAAAAGCAAAATATTTAAAGCGTTGAATACGTTAGCATACAACAAAGCTGCAAAAATGTTTATCATTTGCGCGCAAAACTAAATCCCTCCAGGATTTGGAGACATTTTAATATTTCACTATTTAGTTTAGATTATCTTAGGGTGTTATTTAAACTGGGAAAATAGTTTCCATTTAAATTTTTAATCTCTGATTCATTTGCATAGTTTTACGGATTTAATTAAAAAACTGTTTCTATTTCTAAGATCTGATGATGCCACCTTAATTTCAGCTTGATATGAAATACTTGACTCAAAAAAAGTAAATAAAAAAACGACTTTGTATACATTAACATTCACGGCGATCCCATAAGGGGGAAAAAAGGAGAAATTTTAATCTATGCTATTTGCGACATCGGGCCCGGCGATAAAGCACCGTTCCATTTCCATTACACAGTTTTACCCCACAGATATTAATAATATATCACCATATAAGAAATCTCTTCCCTACGAGGGTGGGACCGCTAAATGTGCCTCGCCGATCCCTGTGCGCCAAAATAGAAAAAACAACAAATTTTCGCACCAAACAAAAAAGAACTTTGCTCCATCTGATTAAAGTATATTTTTGCCTAAAATCAAGTCTCTACTTAATCACCGCTGTCTCCCACATAATACGTATGTATTATACTCGGACTTAGGCATATTTTTTTTAGCAAAAAGGTCGCTTGTGACGCCTCGCGGATTCAAGATGGCGGCGTTTCGCAGCACACTTTTTTGTTATAATTACTAACCTTTCGCAAAAAATGTCGTTTGAATTTTAAAAATTCTGTTTTCCACGTTACGCTGTTTTTATGTTTTATAATTTTTCAAGGAGAAACGTTATATGGAATTAGGCCAAATAACATTCACAGATAAAAAAAGTGCTATGCAGAAAAGAAAAATATTTTTAAGTATTTTGGACAAGTGTAATCTAGTATTTTGTGAATTGTAATCTATTTTAGTTTGTATTCTAAAAGTTAATATTTTGTAAATGTGAACAATAAGTACTTATACTTTGATATAAAAGAAACGAACATTTTAAGTCATTTCAAAAATCTATCTTTAGCAGCTGTTTTGAAAATGTGTTTTTAATTCCCATTTAGTCCAATAGACATCCGATACATGTATCGATTTTGGGAAAACCAAATAGAATTGTTTACTGATTGAGCATAGGTTTGTGATACTTCCGGGTATTGGTAATACGATGTATCGGCAATATTGGTTTAATAACGTAAATGTTTCTTTTTTAAATTAAAAAGTTTCAATCGTAAAAAAGGATGTTTTAAGGACGTATTCATAATATTGATCAAATTGCCGCTTTGATTTATATAAGTAAAACGTAAAGATAGCTAAGTCATAAAGATTGAAAAAAAATTAAGCCTTTTAATGTGTTTTTCAGATTATGAGTATTTAGATTTTATTTTGAATTGAAATTGAAAAATATTTAAAAATTTACAGCCTGTTATATTTTATAGATATAAGTAAGAAGGATCTAAGCTCTCAATTTATTATATTAAGTTCTGATTTTTCATAGTTATTATATAAATATTAAAATCAACATCGAGAAAAATAGATCCATTCATGATTTAGTAGTAAACAACAAATCGATTCAAAACTTAGAAGAGTAAACACAAAACTGATACGTCATAGTAGGTTTACTCTCGCACCGCACTCAGCCGAAGTGGCTGAATCAATGCACAGCAAACGATCGGTATAGAACTTGGTCGCGATCAGTCTACTATAACTTCGGAACGGAAAAAGAGAACTATTTAAAAAAACACGAACCAGATCCAATTAAAAAAACAAGAATGTGATTGAATAGTGACTAATTTAATATTATTATTAGGTACAATGTTGTAATTGCATTTAATATTATCTGTGAAAATACCTGTCAACTATTAATGACAAATAATGACTTTTTAAATGAGTTAGTTAAAATGGTGTTGCCATGTTACAAAATCACAATTATAAATGAAATAATATATCTTAAAATAATTTACTTGTTGATCATTTTCTAGTAGTCTTTCTCTTTCTTGCACACGATAGTAGATTCCCGCGTATCCCGTATCCCGTTCCGTACGTCGTCGCTGAATTACTGCATCGATGTTCGGGCGTCGAGCAGCAAATATTGGAGTTGTCTTTTTGTAAAGCGCCCGTGGCCGAGTTAGAGGTTATTGTTCCGTTTTCGAAACGCGCCAATTTTTTTCCTTTGCCCAATGGATGCCAGTCAATGAATCGGTTTCGCGCCATTTCTGAAACAAAAGAGGTTGTATTTGAAACTTGAAATTTTGATGGATTGTTTGTCGACTCTTTCGTGACTTCGGAAGTTATAGTTGATTTATTTGGTTCTTTTATTACTTTATATTTTTTTCTTTTTAATGATTTTACTTTTGATATGGTCGTTTAACATAATATATAAATGTCAATGTAGCTTTAATTCAGTTTTTACGTGCCATATCAGTGATGGTGAATTTTTATTTTTCGTTTTATTTATCTAAAGAGCATACGTTCAGGGAGCTATATTTATTTACTTTTTCACTATTGTAATTTAGAAGCTATTTAGATATTTTACGTCTTTATATCGCAGAGATCTTTCATTAAGTCAATCTATCAACGTCACATCTCTAAATAAGTCACAATTATTAATTTCTCACAACCAACAACACCCAATTTGAAAACGACACAAAAATTCTATTTACAAGATTATAGGAATGAACAACAAACCAGACGAAAAAAAGCAACCACAAAAAACAAAAACATTGTATACAGCCTACGTATAAATAAATGAAGACCAATCCAGGGCGGGGGTACAGTGGGGTACAGTGGGGTACAGTGGGGTACAGTACAGTGTAGTCAAGTCTAAAAAGTACAAAGTTTCGAACAACAATTGTCTCGTACGGATTGTTGTTATTTTGCGTATCCGTCGCCCATATGGCGTGCGCGCCTCCAAAATAAATAAACAATTTAGCAGTGGTTTCCTTCCTTCTCATCGAACTTTTACGAACAAATGTCAACTATTTGTGCAATATACGTATGTATATAATAATATATAGAGTTGTCAATTTCTGTTTGGTTATATTTATATTTTGCTTTTATATTGCGGAGAGATGGCATTATTATTTTTCAGGTATATTAAATGTTATTTGAGATAATTGTGTGACTGTAAACGCGATAGGGTTGAGGGTTCGATTTCCACTCGAGGAAATCTAATATTTTTATTTAATATTTTCATTTTTTTCGCTCTGGTGTCGAGGTAAAGCGCAGTGTTGAGTTCAGCCACTGAACACGCAATATCTTCAGATTTAATAACTGAAAGCAGATAGCGGAGTGTCTTAACACTAGCCTCCCTTCGCCTACCATACTAAATGCGGGATACAGCGTGAAGCTATAAATACACACATTACATCACTCTAAAGTTACAATCACATTAAGTTTTTTTTTTAATATAGATATATTTCTTTATGGTTGATTAATAATTTAAAACTGTTAATAAATAACCAATAACATATTTGCTTAGTAAATAATGTTAACGGAAAAATTCCAATAAAATCCCTAATAAGTTGTAGCAAAAATAATAAAAATTTGGAAGTAATTAGCCAACGCCATAGAAGCCAGGAGAATATGGTAATGTAGAAAATGAAATCAGAAAATAAATTAACAGTCGTCGGCTATATGTCAGCAATCAGTCATCTAATATTTATCTTTGACTACTAAGATAATAATAAAAAAAAAAGGTTTAAATAAGATAACAATATTTAATAAAATTTAGAAAAAATACAGAAGAAATGCATCCCTAGTAGAGAGGGAGCCAATAGTAACCTACGATATTTTATAAAGCCTGGCAAAGCCAAAGTTTCTGTGCGCGTTCACCCAACGCCAGTAAGTACTATCAGAAAATATAGATCTTGGGTAGCTAATTTTGCAGTTATTAGGTAAATTAGCTAACTTTCATTAAATTATAAAACTATTTTTTTTTATTTTCTTGGCTGTAATAATAGAAATGACGTTGTTTATTGTAGCATGGTTTTAACTCCATGCCATTACTTCCACATCCTTGCTCTGGTAATAAAACGATGTGCGACGTTGAGTTACGGCACTTAAAATTTTCGAATATTGAGTGGGAAACGGTATTTCTTAATATTAGGTTCACTTTGTCTACTCTACTATATGTGGAATACGAAGAAGACACTTTTGTTTACTCCCTATATTATTGGTAATTGCATCTAAATGTATAACAATGACAGACAAACAAAATATATATTTATATCTTGATTATATTTAATTTTTTGTTATTTCCTCCCTCAATAGATAAAGCGCGGCGTTGAGTGGTGCCACTCAATACGAAAAATTGAGTGGAAAATGGAAAATGGAGTGTTTTTAGACTAGGTTACCTATAACCACTGCTATGCGGGAAAAAGCGTGAACCAGTAAAAAAAATAGAAACTTACCAGTAGGTGTGATTTAGACAGCACTTAAACTCCCTCAGTTAATTTAAACATAACTTATTAAATGAAACAGTGCCATAATGGATTAAAATATTTAAAAAAATAATGATTAAAAGCAAACTTTGGGAGACACTTTATTCCATATCAAAACTTTTACATTTATTCATATTATACTACACTATTGGCAGAAAAGTTTGAAAAGTATTGGCCAAAAAGAAACATTTAACACTACATGATTGCGAAGATATCGAACGAATGGAATCACTTACTTTATCGACCGCCAATTTAAATCATCCCCACTAATATCTGATCACCTAGCGCTCACCTAACATAATTATATAAAAATAAACTGTTTGTCATATAAAATAAGAGTTAAAATTAACCAAAATTTTATCAATTACTATACGAAACAGCTAAACTGGTTTAGAGATTTGCATCGTATATACATAATGTAGGTAAATGGCTTGCAGCGTCGTCGTTGCATGATCGAGCTCGACGCGAACCCCTCATTTTGCTGGGTCGTTTTTAATTTTTTAATAGCCATGTATTATGGGTTTTGTTACTTTAGGAGTTTGTATGTTTTCATTTATTGTATATAATGAAATGATTGAATAAGAATCGTTTGAATTGTTGAATGAGATTTGTTTTTGTATGAAATCATTTTCAATGGATTTTAAAAAAGGAAGAAAGGTAGATCTTAAGAGATAATTATTAGTACTTAGTTCTACTTAACAGTTGTACATATTTAAATTTAATGCAGTAAAAAAATATGTACCGAAAATGTACACAGTGATTTAATTTCAGGTAGATAAAGGAAAATATTGGTTCTTATAAAATATTTTTATTTTATTTCAAATTTGCAACTATATTACTGCTACTATAGTCATAATTTTATTTTATTTTACCATTGTGTTAAAATAAAATATTTCTAAATAATTTTTTTCTAAATAAAGCTTAAATTAATTTATAATTTCAGTGGATTCGATCCCCACTCGAGGAGATGAAATATTTAATTCAAATTTATATTTTCATTCCTTCGCTCTGGTGTCGAGGCAAAACGTGGCGTCGAGTTTCTCTACATAGCACGCAATACCTCCAGAATTTGGCGGAAAATGGGAAACGGAAGTGTTCAAATGGGAACGGAGTGTCTTAAAACTAGATAATATAATCCCAGATTCCCTCTGCCTATTCTGCTATGTATAGCAGGTTCTGTCATGTACAAAGCGTGAATCTAAAAAAAGTAGATACTAATATAAAACTCCTTATTATTTTTCTATCACTTAATTTAATTAAGAGTATTTTATCAATAATAATTTTAAAAGTTTAATGTAATATAATAATTTTAAAAGTTTTTCTTTTTAACGATAGTAATCTAATTGTCAATTAATTCAAGGCTCATAATTACAGATTGTTTTTTGGATATTGTTTACATTATATAAAATTATATTTTATATATACGTTTTCTAAATAAGTATTTTTTGAATATTCTTTTATTTCGAAACCTATAAGATGTTAACAGTGATATACAACTAAAATAATACATCAGATAAAATAATAAATTAAACACCCAATTTTAATCCAAATTTATCTAACATTTTACCAAAAAATAACCGGTTAAAATTACAATATCACATTCCTACCATCCACATTGCAAACAGAAGCCGCTGCAGCACTTTGCAGCTCATTCACGATACAAAACACCCGTTCTTATCCATATCAATATAATATCGGTTAAATAAAACAGGTTTTTTTACATGCAACGTTGAATTGAATTTTGCAAGCACAGGCACGCGGAATGCTAACTTCGAGCTGAAGTAACGGGTTGGATCGCGACTCGATAAACAACTTCTTTGTTACGCTACTGGATTGTATTGATGACAATAAGGGTTTTGTATTGCAATTTTATTCGACAGCTGCATTTTGTAGGCTTGGTGCTTTATTTAAAATAGTTTGATTTTTATTAATGTTAATATTATATTATGAAAAAAATAGCTTCACGCTGTATCCCGCACACAGCAGGGTAGGCCTTTGCCTACTTGGAGTATCTTAACACTAGGTTCCCCACTTTCCACCGAATTCTGGACGCATTATTGGGTGGCGAACGTCAACGCCGCACTTTGCCTCTACACTAGAGCAAAGAAGATATGAAAATATAAATTTAGATAAACATTTAATTTCCTGGAGTAGGTAGGGATCGAACCTACAACCAGTCGCGTTTACAGTCATACTTTGTGCCTCATACTACATTAAAAATATTTTGAGTTTTATTTAAGTTTTTCTTTTTGACGTTCAAAACGTAAAAACATTTTTGTTATTACGCAACCATTGCAAAGTTACAAAAGACCAAAATAAGATAAATATAAATGGAATTTAGCAAATTTTAATATATTCACAACAAACAGCTAAAACCATTGCTATAATAACACACAAGATATAAAATTATTCCAAAGATAACTAAACGGAAATCATACAAAACCCATATAATAGAAGAGAATAGACAAACAGACAAAAAACCGGCAGAATGAACTGCATGACTTCGTATTTTCTACTAAGATAACGCTCGCCGGGCGAAATATAAAAGACTTATCAAAACCATCTCCAGCGCACTAAATCACTGTATATAAGGGGAAAAGGACCCATATACTCACAAACGGACAAAATAAATGTTTTTATTATATAACGCGGCTTTTTCTCGGAGGCTTGTTTAGCTTTAGATAATATGAAAAAGACTTTACTCCTACAAAAATAAGTTTGCAAATTCAACATAAAATTTCTCCTGGTGTTTAAAATGTCGAAGTTTTTTTAAAATAGAATGTATTTTTATAGAAATAGAGGATATTTTTCATATTCAACGGAAACCGGTTAGCTAGGTTTTGTGTATGGATATTATAAGGGCTGGTGCAAAATTTTAAGTAGAGATTTCGAGCGCCCCGGCAGTTGGTAGATTCCGACGCCTCGGCATAATTAGAGAGGTGCGCGTTAGTTTTCTATTCGGTTTTTGTTTATTTTTTAAATTTCCCCCGTTTCCGTGTTGCCTTTGTGGAAGGTAAAAATAGCTCATTTATATTTTGAATGAATCGAGTGCAAATAGAACACGAACTGGAGCTAACGTTTTCATTTACTTTGTTCTTCTTAATATTTACCTAAATTATATGTATGTTTGTACAGATTAAGAGGTTTTTTTGTCGTAGATTTTTTATATGCTATCATATCTGTGTCCAGTGTATTTATAAGTAATATATTTATACGTTTGTACGTTACGTACATTACTATGTTGTATGGCCAATGAATAAAGCAATAAAAAAATATTTATAAAAACAAAAGCCCCGACTGCATAAAACTAAAAAGAAAATAAACAAGCCCAATAGTTTATTAGGATTAACAGTCGGGACCTCCTTAAATTATGCCGGGTTCCTGGTAAAGATTTCATTGATTGAAGAATGACTTATAGCTTGAAAATATTTTATTGAACACGTGTTTCGTGGTTTTTTTAGAATTCACCCCTAAGGGTGCAAATAAGCTGGCGAAGCTACGTGCGCCCACTAGTATGTAATATATATAATTGCCATGACAATATATTTTTTAGCTCCTGCATATAGCAGGCAGGGAACCTAGGAACCTAGTGTTGAGATATTACGTTCACATGAAAAGATTTCCGTTCCCACTTTTCGCCGAATTTAGGAGGCATTGCGTATTGAATTTTGCCTTTGCCTGTTACGAGAGCAAGGAAATAAAAATAAATATTTAATTTCCTTCAGTGGGTACCAAACCCACAACCTGCCACGTTTACAGTCGCACGCTTGTCCCTCTGCGCCACGACCACTAGGACTTTACAATTTTTTTTAGTTCGTTAGTTCATATTACCTTCGAATTTAAAAAGCAAAAACACAAACTACACAAAATATATTAGAATAAATTACAGAATACATATAAAATATAATTTTTAATTAAAACCGTATATACCAACGTATATAAATGTAATGTAATAATTGCGGCCATTACCATTCACTCTAATGCGACCTTAAGCTCAGCCGTTGAATTGTAATTGGAAGACTCATAAAGGGGTCGGTGGGTCCGGAAAAGGGGACGAAACGGGCAAAAACAGGGGGAAACGGGGGAAATGTATGGAAATGACGCACCGCCATTTCCCTGTTTTTGTATTTGATTATCCTTTCAAGACAATATTTCGCGGGTCCGGAAATTAATGAAGGCAATTTATGCGACACAGAGAGCGGCCGGTCGGTTTTATTTAAATAACTTTTGTTTGTTTTTTTTTTAAATTTTTTTCTCACCCTGGGTAGGGTTTTGGAACCTTTTGTAATTGGGGCGGGAGTGTTCGTGGATTATATTTTGAGGTTAGAATTAATGAATTTATTCTTTTTGTTGATAAGTACGGTTTAGGTGGTTATGTGCTGACTGCCTCTGTTTATATGATGACCGATAAACCAGATTTCATATTGTTAATTATATTTATTTAACAAACAAATAAAAATGAATGAAAAATGATATGAAAAACGGAGTGTCTTAACACTAGGTTCCCTCTGCCTACCCTGCCGTATGCACAAAACAGCAGGAAGCTGATTTAACAAGTAATATTTTTTTTATATTGTCGAAACATTATTTCACTGCAAGTATTAACACTATTGATTAATTATTTTCATATTTCTTAGTACAAACATTTAGGTAAAATTTTGCTACTAGCACAGATTTCTTTTTAGATATAAAAAAATGTATGGAAATTTTAATAAAGTTAATAGGTTACTTTCACATAATTTAATTTAAATAATATATTTTATTTACTCAAAATAAAACTAAAATTATTTTATTACAATTTCTAAAATAGCAAATGTTTATAATATAAATATTTTTAATATGATATCAAATACAGTATATTTAAACATTACAAATCACAATAATTTGCAAATCCCAATAAGTTCCATATAAAGAAATTTGTCAAGGCAAAGCACGGCGTTGAAGTCCGCCACTCAGCACGCAATGCCCCCAAAATTTGGCGGAAAGTGGGGAACGCAGTGTTTTAACACTAGGTTCCCTCTGCTTACACTGCTGTACACAGGATACAGCGAGAAGCTGATTTAATTAAAAAAAACTTGTAAATTTAGAATATTTTACCACAAAATGATATTTCCTGATACAGCAAGAAGGGGAGAGTGGGGGTCTTGTACCTACTGTATCTACAAGTGCAGTAATACGAACATATTCGTATGCCGAAATCGTTTCAGCTCCTAAACAAACAGAACGCTCATTGGCCAATGTTTGTCCCCCACTTAATTAATTTTCTCATTTTCTACAACCGCTGTTTATATTAGGCATCCTTTGTTACGTGCATTTTGTTATACATTGGTATTTCTTGTATTTGTGGTTTTAGAAAAAATATGGTGTGATTAGCTAACGTAAAAGTTTTTTAAAAATATTTCTAAGATTTTTGTTTGCTGTTAAACTTAGTTGAAGGGAAAAAAATTCTAGATTTTTGAAAATATTTCTAAGATTTTTTTAACTAACTTGCTTTTTTGAATTTAGTTAAGAAGCAAAGGAAATCTAAAAAGCTAAAAAATACGACAAACGGAGTAGTTTCACAATAAAATTCTACATGATTCATATATTGTGCACTGTGTGCATTACATTACGAAAACTAATTACCTACTTCACTTTAAAAAAACAAAATTTTAATTTCAAATACATTTTTTTTTATTATATTCCTAATACAAGCTATAATTAGGACCCTTATTACCCCACGACACCCACTCACGAATTAGGCGCACGCACTTTCATAGCAATTTGTCACAAAAAGTTGGCAACTTCTCCCCTACCGCCGGCGTCATTTATAACCCAACCCTACCTCCCCTTAAGGGCCAGTAATTTTACCTTCAAAGCCTTTGCGGGCATGCGTAATGACTAACGACGTGACGTAAATCGTAGGGATTTAACCCTTATCCCACCGAGTATACTTGTATTATCTCTCGTACTGTGCTACCAATTGATATCTAGATAGGCGTCGCTCAGCAAATGGAAATGGAAAGGAATGTCATTTTAGTAAAGCCTAACCTAATGTTTGGCCGTAATTGATTTTACTAAAAAGGATGGAATTTTATAGAGGCCTGGCGACTTGTATCCTCCATATACGAGCGTGTGACGTACGAGAGTGTGGGTTCGATTCTCAGTCGAGGAACGGAGTGTCTTAACTCTAGGCTCCCTCTGCCTACCCTGCTACACGCAGGATACTGTGTGAAACTGAAAAAAAAAGATTAGATTTCGTCGTGGTACTAATAAGGTAGGAAAGCAATTTATGGGAATCAATAATAATGAGCAACTTTTAAACTCCCTTTGGCCTAAGATCCCATCGTTTAAAACTGTAGGGATTAGATTTTCTAATGAAACTTATATTTAAGAATGATACATGATAGTAGAATAGATTACACTAGGGTTGCCCAAAAAAATCCTGCCGCAATCACCTTTAATTAATGTTTTTCGTAACTCGTTTTTGGAGAAAATTGCACTCATATGTTTTTTATGTGAATCGCACATCATTTGAAAGAAAATCGCATAAGGAATTGGAAAAACAATGGTTGCCAGCTCTCAGTCTGCCGCAAGCCCAGGGTTGCCTGGTTTAAAGAGGTAACTTAATGTGAATATTTGCACTCATGTGTTTTTTTAATGAATTATATATCAAATTAAAGCTTATTTTTTTGTCATCACTAAAACACATGGTTGCCTGGAAAATGGCTGCCGCAAGCAAAGGTTGCCATCATTCGAAATATTTTATTCTGATTCCGTTTGACTGAGAATAGACTATGAAATACGCGATTTGCCTTATATTTTAAAGTAAAATATTATAAAATAGAAGGTCAATCTTAAAATTAATATTTATTCTAGCTGTTCACCTGTTAAATGATGATTTTAATCATATTAAGTACATACAAAAAACTATTTAAACATGAAATCATCCTTATTTTTCCATTGAAATAATGAGTCTATGATATTAAGTCTTTGTTAAATCTGTTTTCTAGATATTAATACTCGTTTAAATCGTTATTTTAAAAAGACTAAATTATCATCTATATATATATAAAACAAGTACCTGACTTACTGAGGTAAGACGCACGCACAGCCGCTGATGGTAGAAACGTGAAATTTGGACAGATGTTTTTTTTCGTAATCACTAATAAGGGATTTTAAGAAAATTGAACCCTAAAGGAATAAAATAGGGGCTGAAAGTTTGTATGGGTTTTTTTTTAATCGGCAGCGATTTTTATAATATTTGAAATTCAGACTCCTAAAAACTATTTTATTGAACACATGTTTCATGGTTTTCTAGAATTCACCCCGTAAGGGTTCAAATAAGCGGGCGAAGCTGCGCGCGCCCACTAGTATTAAATAAACGTTTACAAATATCGTTCTATTATAAGGTATTAATTACATAATGTTTTCATAATATAATGTAGGTTGACAATTATTGCAGATATTTTATTTATTAATCACGAAAATATGGAAAATTACCTCGTTATAAACTCTCAATCTCTCTCTTCGTCCTCAGAGAAAAATATATAATATTAAACATTAAATTTAATTATACTTATCAAACATTAAGGGGCCGTTCAAGTATTACGTAAGCACTTTTTTTGCAATTATTGACCCCCTCCTCCTCTATGTCATCAAAAATAAGCAATCCTCTTACCCCCTCCCCCAATGCTTACGTAAACATTATTAGCATATAATTTTTTTAAGGTATTTTTTTATTGATATTTTATTTGTATCTGCATATATAAAAGGACATGTTCCCACTGACTGACTGAGGTAAGACGCACGGACAGCCGTAACCGCTGATAGTAGAAACGTGAAATTTGAACAGATTTATATTTTCGAATTCTGGAAATCCGAAAGGGATGAAATAGGGATTGAAAGTTTATATGGAAAAAAAATTAAATTAGCACCAATTTTTATAAAATTTTAAATTCAGTCTTAAAAATATTTCATTGAACACGTCTTTCGTGGTTTATTTTAATTCACCCCCTAAAGGTGCAAATAAGGGATTGAAAGTTTGTATAGGAAAATCCTTAAATCGCCACAGATTTTTATAAAATTTGAAATTAAGACTCTTGACAATGTGCCATTCCCGCTAAATAAATACAATAAACTTATATATTATATTATAAAACTAATAGTTATATCGTCTACCATTCAAACGTCCACCAATTCTAGCCATAATATATATGAAAAATAAATAACTTCTGCTTACGTAATTACTAGCTAGACCCCCTACCCCCCATGTCATCAAAAATAAGCAAACCCAAGACCCCCCCGCCCCCCTATAGTGCTTACGTAATACTTGAATGGCCCCTAACTATACTTACGTTTTGCATTAGAAAATAATTGAAAAATAAAAATCAAATCAAATTCACGCTGTATCCCGCATGCAGCAGGGTAGGCAGAGGGAACCTAGTGTTAAGACACTCCGTTCCCCACTCTCTGCCGAATTCTGGAGGCATTGCGTGTTGAATGGCAGAACTCAACGCCGCGCTTTGCTTCGACACCAGAACGAAGAGATGGAAATATAAATTTAAGTGAATATTTCATCTCCTCGAGTGCGGTTCTTCTTTATATTTTTTTTTACAACAATGAACTTTTTGTAACAAGTGATAACCGTGCATTGTGTTACTATTTAAGAAAATGTTACTGTATATAAAATTCATTTTTTGGCGAAACAACAACATAATTTTACACTTCAGACTCATTATTAAATTCCACACACATTTTCGCACAAAAAACAGATCTTCATTTTTGTCATGTTAACTAAAAACGTCTTCACTCCAAAACGAAAGGTAAGTAACTAAGTAATATGTTCAAAAACATCTCATTTGGCCATCTGCACTGTTATTGCATTTAGAAACAATACATCTACGAAACTAAAATTATTGCATTTTGTTTGCTTTGTATACCACCGCAAAATGTTTATCTATAGTAAAAAGTAGACAACTAATTGATATTTGCCGACTCCTGGTCATAAACCTTAAATAGCGTTTATTATTCGGCATTACTGTCGAAATTTCTTAGAATTTAAAATTAAATTAAATTAAATTAGCTTCAGGCTGTATCCCGCACACAGCAGGGTAGGCAGAGGGAACCTAGTGTTAAGACACTCCATTCCCCACTTTCTGCCGAATTCTGGAGGCATTGCGTGTTGAGTGGCAGAACTCAACGCCGCGCTTAACCTCGACACCAGAGCGAAGAAAATGGAAATGTAAATTTAAGTAAATATTTCATCTCCTCGAGTGGGGATCGAACCCACAACCAGTCGGTTTTGCAGTCACACCTCGTGCCGCTGCGCCACGACCGGCCTCTTAGAATTTATTTGTGATAAATTAATTTTGTTTATTATAATACTATCATATATATTTCTTTCAATGCAAATTCTTAAAAGTTGCGTGAGAAAAAAAAGATTGCGGCAACCGTTATCAAAAAAAAAACGAGAAAAAAAAATCATACGAGCAGAGGACAAAGAGAGAGAGAGAGTATATTGAAATGTTATTTTCCATATTTTCTTAATTAATAAAAAAACTTACGCAATAATTGTCGCCCTTCATTATCTTAAGGAAACATGATGTAATTAATACCTTATAATAGATTGATATTTGTAAGCATTTATTTAATTAGATAATTTAGTCGTTTTAAAATGATAATTTAAATTAGTATTAGTATTTAGAAAACAGATTTAGCAAAGACTTAATATCATGGGTTCATTATTTCACTTGAAAAATAAGGATGATTTCATATTTAAATAGTTTTTTGTATGTTCTTAATATGATTATAATCATCATTTAACAGGTAAATATCTAGAATAAACATTAATTTTAAGATTGACCTTCTATTATATAATATTTTAATTTAAAACATAAGGCAAATCGCGTATTTCATCGTCTATTCTCAGTCAAACGGAATCAGAATAAAATATTTCGAATGATGGCAACCTTTGCTTGCGGCCGCCATTTTCCAGGCAACCATGTGTTTTAGTGATGACAAAAAAATAAGCTTTAATTTGATATATAATTCATTAAAAAAACACATGAGTGCAAATATTCACATTAAGTAACCTCTTTAAACCAGGCAACCTTAGACTTGCGGCAGACTGAGAGCTGGCAACCATTGTTTTTCCAATTCCTTATGCGATTTTCTTTCAAATGATGTGCGATTCACATAAAAAACATATGAGTGCAATTTTCTCCAAAAACGAGTTACGAAAAACATTAATTAAAGGTGATTGCGGCAGGATTTTTTTGGGCAACCCTAGTGTAATCTATTCTACTATCATGTATCATTCTTAAATATAAGTTTCATTAGAAAATCTAATCCCTACAGTTTTAAACGATGGGATCTCCACCTACTTGGGATGGTCAATATTTGCTTTTAAATGCATCCTTCAAACTTCTAAAAAAGTATAAAAAATTTAAAAAAAGATCTTATCTTATTATATTGTGCTATTTACTTACGTAAATTCAATTAGTAATTTTAATATTATTACTATACTAATATTTGTCATAATTTCATTTTTAACAAAAGAAACAATAATCATATATTGTACAATATATTATATAATAAATAACGTAATATATCTATATCTAGTAAATAATGGCGCAATTGTTATTTACTTAACATAAAACAGCTTTCGAATATTCAAATACTCGAAGACTAATTCAATGGAGGTGGTAGCGAGATGGTTTGCGTGTGTATTTCTGTATTTATTCGTAGACCAGATAAACATGAATTAATGAAAATGTATAAAGTGAATTGGAGAGACAAATAAAAAGAAACGCCGCCCCAAAGAAATGCCAAATATGAACTAAAAGAGAAGAATTAAAAAAATAATAATGAAGAGTACTATTCAAAAAATACCACACATATGCAGCACCATTTGAAAGAAGAAATAAAACGGAATGGTTACCCTACACAAGATCAAAACTACTACATTTTTTCCCCAATATCAAATTATATTAGTATCCGAATAGCTTACCGTAGACTTTTAAATTATCATTTGTTTACTGCTCTATAGATCCTAGTACGGGACTTGCAGGATTCTCAGTAAAAAATTGTAGTGTAAAGGTTCGAAACATTTATTTAAATTTAATTTATAGTCATTGTAATATATCGTATATAACTTTAGCCAAGTGTATTTATTTAAAATAACACACAAACTATATATTTTTTCTTTATCACATTAGTTATAAGTTTAAGTGATGCAGTTAATCTTATAAAGATAATGACGCATTAATTTTTATTTTCCCGCCAACTCTTTCGTCCACAGATTCAAATTAGTTAGCGCTGTAACAACGCGTGGCGTTATACGAATGCGCTACGTAAAACCTTCTATATTATATTCTTAAAAAAAAAAAGTAAAACGAAATATAAAAAAAAAACATAATTTAACCGTAATCTGTTTTTTTACTTGATAAAGATGTTATAGTTCAGTTGTAGCTTTTCTCAAATTTAACAATAGAATTGTAGCCTGCTAGTACTAGGCCTATTGATCTACTTGCAAAAACCAAACGATTTTCGGTCAAAGACAATATATTAAGTCAAGTGAAAATAAAAAGTAACAAATACCTATTAATATCGATTTTATTTTTTTAAACTTTAATAAAGTTCACATTATAATATTAAATTATTAAAATTCTTCGTTCTCAAATTTAGATATTTATCACGCATTTTCCCGTATCAGAAATCTAAAATAATAATACCCAAGATTTTACTTTTTGTTTTTTTTTGAATACATCATTTCAATACTGCCAACGTTCAAACAATCATTTAGCAATAAAGCTGCATACATTTTAAATGCATGAGAAGCGCAACCGTAAGCATCGGTCTATGGGGGAACATGAACATGGGAGACAAAAGGTGCAATTTATCAGCGGTTTTCTTTCAGACTACTTAATAGAGTCATTCCGCTGCGCCACGTTAACGGCTTTCTATTGGAATTTATTCCAATCTTTCATTTATATTGCTTAGTTTCTTTGTTTTGTTATATTTTTTTAGTGTTATGTGTTTTGTGGAATCTTTCGTTTCGTTTAAAGGAACAGAATTGAGTCAGGTATGTTTTTTAGAATAATATTTGCACCTTTAAATCATTTTAAGCAAGAATCCCTATCGTGTGAAATGGGGAAAATAAAATATATTACGTTTAATTTCATATAAGTGTATATTAATAAAAAAATGTGTCAAAGTTACTATATATTATCCATAATATTATGTATAATATATATATATATATATATATATATATATATATATATATATATATATATATATATATATATCATAATGTAAAGTTTATAATTATTTACTTAAGTAATAACTTTTTTAGTTTCACACTGTATTCCGCACATAGTAGAAAAGCTGGGAATCTACTGTTAAAACAATCTGTTTCCATTAAAAAAGTTCCATGCCTCACTTTCCGCCGAATTCTGTAAGCAATTTTGTGCTTATCACGCAAAACTATTTCTACTAGATATTTATCAAAATAAAAAAATACAATTAAAATAATATACAAACTTCAATAACTATATGCGGCGTTAAGTTCTGCTGTGTGTAACTATTTAACAATATTAGATATATTTAAAAATCTAAATGAATTTTTAATAGCTTTAAAATAACATCAACAGCGTACGCAACGCGAAACAAAACGCTTTTTCACATCAAATTTATAGCCCAAATCGAAATTATCGACTGTAAACTGGATAATTTTACATCTAAAACACGAACACCGCAGGCTATATTTACTTATAAAGATAGTATAAACACAGTGTGCGTACAAAAATTGCAACATTAAAATTCGGACGGCGACTCCCGTGTGTAATATGAAGTCATTATGTAAATGTGGGCTTTTGCGCAAGTTTAGGTGATTTGCGGACGTTTCAGATGTTTAGATAGGATTTTTTTTATATGAGGTATAATTACTGCTATAAATATGTATTATTGTTCTTATTTTATATATTGTTTTTGGTTAAATAAGCTCTGGTGTACCTTTGTAATGGAAATTCAAATTGGAATATGCTTTCAATAATATTTGAGACACTCCGTTCCTCACATTCCGTTAAATTTTTGAGGCGGAACTCAACGCCGTGATGATTATATTGTAAATAAGCTCTGGTGTACTTTTGTAATGGAAATTCAAATTGGAATATACTTTCAATAATATTTGAGACACTCCGTTCCTCACATTCCGCTAAATTCTTGAGGCGGAACTCAACGCCGTGATGTTGTATTGTAATTCAAATGACGAAACATGTGCAGTCATTAAACATATTATTTTAAGTACTTTTATTATTTTAAATGCCTTTGTACCGCAAATAAACAATTTACATACTGAGGAAAGACATAAGAAATTGTAATGTACCATTGTGTGTCTAGGTATATACTGTGAATGCATGTGAAAACGACGGTTTTGGATTCGATTCCCACTAGGGGGACTGAAATATTATCATTTCTTCGCTCTGATAACAAGGCAAAGTGCAGCGTTGACTTTAGCCATTCAACACGTAATGCCTAGGGAATTCGACGGAAAGAGGGAAACGGAAGTGTCTTAATGGGAACGAAACACGCCACTAAATTCCCAGGTTCCCTCTGCCTACCCTGCTTTGTGTGGGATAAAGCGTAAAGCAAAAAAATCTAGTTAAATAAAATAAAAGCTACATGACGCAGTTAGAATGTATCTGACTAAACGTGATGTGCGTGCATCAAATTCCACTAGCGACATTTTGTTTTTTTTTTCGCTTGACGTTGTACCTCGTACAAAGTAGGGTAGGCTATAGGGATTCATCCGCAGATGAATATCCGTTTTTCCCCTGAATTCGGGACATTGCGTGTTAAGGAGGGTGGAACTGAACGCCGCGTTTTGTCTTTTTATGCAATAGAAATAAAAAAACACATCCATCGCGCATTTTTCAACTGCGCCTATCATGTACAATTTATTAAAACAAAAAAATAAATGATTTCTCAGTTTGGTTAAATCACGCTTAAAAATAACACTAAAACAATAAAAGCAAGTAGTGTTATTAGAATCTGAAGTTATCCCAATATTTTTAAATTTATATTTATAACTTTTTAATATTATATTTAAAAAAAAATACTAAATTTACAACTTTATTATAAAATACGAAACAGAGTGCAAAATATAAAAAAATTGTATATAAATAAATAATAAAAAAAGGAACTTAAAATATACTGGCAAGCCAAAATTTCTATAAAAAACATATCCATATATATATAAAATGCGTGGCGAAAACATATATATGAGACGCATATGCTTAGTCCGTTGGTTTCACGTAAATGGAATATTCATAAAGCACCCTATTTACAGCCTTGTGAAGGGCCACATAAAAATTTAGAGGGAAAAAGCGTACCCTTTAGGCGTGCTCTTGGGATGGGCCTGAAGTTTGTAATTGAATTTTTGCCTGGAGCCGCAGAGGGCGTCCCTGCTTAATTTGCCGTACTCGGGAAAAGGGTTACTTCGTTTGGTACAAGTGAAAATCTGTTTTGAAATATATATAATATAATAAATAATACAATACTACAATACTAATTATATACAAAATAGACAGAAATAACATGTACAATAAGGCGTTATCGCTTAGAGCGATCTCTTCCAGGCAACCTTTGATCGGTGGAGTTGTATAAAAAGATGGTGGGTGGTGCATTAAATTGCAGGATTATTAATGATAATATAAATAAATCAATATTTTTAATATACAGTAAAATACACACAATAAATAACATATATATAAATAAATCTATTTAAAAAAAATCTATTTATATAAATATATTTTATATTTTAAAGTTCTTATTGAAATTTTAAAAGTTTTTTATTTTTTTTTATTTTTCAGCTTTACGCTGTATCCCGCATGTAGCTAGGTAGGCAAAGGCAGCCTAGTGTTACGAGCCCCACTCATATTACATTTTTTATCTTCATATTTTGCATTTTCGATGAATATTATCACACATTTCACTTTTTACTTATTTGCAGCCTGGATTATGAAATAAATTGAAATTTTAACCTACAACAATGAAACTGAATGAATGTGAATGAAACATAATTATTTCAAATGTATTACAATAACAACAAACTGGAAAATCAACTCTATTAAAGGAGATATAGGTATAAACTACATCAAAACTACCTACGCTCTTTTACAGTTTTAAATTTTTATATTATTGTATGAAATAATACTAATATTTAATAAAAAAATCTATAAAAACATGTAATATCCTGTAACATGGGCCAAACGGAAAGGCGCAGTTTATATTGTTGTAATCAAAAAGAAATATTCCCTTTTTTCCCGAATAAGGGTTATGGGAGGTCTAATTTTTTTCGTTACGTGATAAAATTTTATTTAGAATTTCCGAATTACATAAAAGGTCGACAAATGGGATTTGCAGAGAAGAAGCTTATTGGTTTTTATATGCTTATAGGTATATTTTTCTTTTTTTAATTGTAAAATAAGGTGATGAGATCGTAATATTAAAAATTATAGAAAATATAGCTGTTATATAGAGGCCAGTCGTGGCGCAGCGGCACGAAGTGTGACTGTAAAACCGACTGGTTGTGGATTCGATCCCCACTCGAGGAGATGAAATATTTACTTAAATTTATATTTCCATTTTTTCGCTCTGGTGTCGAGGTTAAGCGCGGCGTTGAGTTCTGCCACTCAACACGCAATGCCTCCAGAATTCGGCAGAAAGCGGGGAACGGAGTGTCTTAATATTAATTTCCCTCTGCCTACCTCGCTGAGTGCGGGATACAACGTGAAGCTGATTTGATTTGATTTTTTAGCTGTTATATTTTATTAATTTCACTTTCACAGTTTTAGAAGTAAATATTTGCTTAAAAGATATTGTAGCAAATTGCCTGACATATCCGTAGTCTCTTGTCTCAACAAGTTAATCTAATATGGTTTAGCAACTTTATAGCACATTATATATATTATATACATTGCAGTCCTATTTATATCTTTAAAACGCATGGTGGACTCAAGTATTCATAAATTTATATAATTTAAGTCTTTAATTAATAGTTCAAGCATCGGTAACTTAAAATAAAAGTTTCATAACTAAAATAAAAATGATATATATCTAAAATACGATGCTAGTTCATAGAATTTAATTTATTACGTCTAAAAAGAAAATCTTACAGAGTAACCATTCTTTTACTATTTCACAGTAAATTGGATTAAAGTCACGAACAAAAGTAACAATACACGCTTAACCTAATAGGCTTCTTTATTGACTTAAGGCGGGTACTGACTAACAATAGTTGAGTGAAGAGTCCATTAGTCTTCGAACAAACCTTTTATTAGAAGTGGTATCGTATATAAAACACAATATTACTAAAGAGGCCGGTCGTGGCGCAGAGGCATAAAGTGTGACTGTAAAATCGACTGGTTGTGGGTTCGATCACCACTAGAGGAAGTGAAATATATATTTACATTTATATTTTCATTTCGAGTGTCGAGGCACAGCTCTTCGTTGAGTTCCGCCACTCAGCACGTGCTAATATATAAAAATGCCTCCAGAATTTGGCGGAGAGTGAGGAACGAAGTGTATTAATACTAGGTTCCCTCTGCCTAACCTCTGTGTGCGGGATACAGCGTAAAGCTGAAAAAAAAAATATTACTAAACAAAAAAAACACAATATATTATTTTTTTTATTAAAAAAAAAAGTTGTTTAATATTGTTGGTAGAAATATTATACATTTTGTATATTATCTTTAATTTAAATTGTATTTTGTTTTTCTTTTAATATATCGTTGCGTTCCTTTTAACGGATCGTAGAGTGTCTCAGCACTAGGTTCTCTTCTAAAATCAAATCTATCATTATTCAATTTAATTTCATAATAATGTTTGAACTCCTATGTAAAATTGTATCCATTTAACGAAAGATAAAGAAAGATAAATAATAACTTTATTAGAATAACCTAAAACATCACTTTATAAAATTATATATTTATTAAAAAAATCTCACCTTTTATGGTCCTTCCATAATATTCTATATTCTCAGGTATATGAGTCTATTTACCGTGAGTTGTTACGTTTGCTCAAGGCTTTCACCGTGACTAATTAAATAGAAACTATTACCCTTTAGTAATGGGTTTGAATAAAAGTATAGAAGAGTATAGAAAAATCCTGTATTTTTCTAGTCAATATTATTTCAAAATAACATTTTTAAGATATCTTTTACACTGTAGTCGTTAATGAAATGACGATGAAATGAAATTGTACTTTGGGGAACTTTTAGGGACTTTTTGGGGAGCTTTTACAGGCGGGTTCACTGTCGTGGTCAAACTGTATTATAACTAAGAGCTGTTTTCGATATATGACATATTGTAAGTAACATTCCGAGCAATTAACGTGATGCCAAATAGCCATTATATACCTTCAATTATATTTTTTAAATATGAACCAGTAGTTTCAGAGATAAGCACGTTAAGACGTTTATTCAGTTTTATAATATTATTATATGTAGACTAGCGACCAGCTCGTGGCTTAGCTATGTATGGATTTTATCATTGAGAACAAAACTTTCAATCAATTAAATAAAAGAGTCATTTTCTAGTAGTTCTCTAAAGAAATGCCTACTTTATAATGATATTTTTTTATTTATAAACCGATTTAAATAAAACAAACACAATGTTAAGGGAACCTTGCTAATATAATAGTGAAAAGTACAATTAAATCGATACCATGGTGAAATCTGCAATGAAATCGATTAAGCTGTTTCTGAGCTCCGCGTGCACTAACGTACAGACAAACAGACAAAAAATCATAGTTTTAGATTTTATTATATTATTCACAACAATAGATTTTCTTATAATATAGCTTACATGTGATATGACAGACAGCGATCAATTTTAATTAAATTTTAGGTAAAGGTTTTAGGCAATTTCAAGTAAATTTAGATTATAAAGTTTAAAACATAGATGCTCTTTTAATTTGCTTTGTACCTATGTCATTGGGTGTCGACTTCACGTCCTGCCTGCACCTTCCTAAACAAAAATGAACAAAGGAGTGACGTAGTATCTATTTACTACATACATATTGACTTTAATAATTATTTTTAAATATTATATTCTTATTTTATATATAATAAACATAAAATATATGTAAATATACAATCTCTCTATCTCTTTACACATATCACTTCTCACAACATAAAAAATCCCCAAAAAATTAAGCTTAAAACACATCTTTTTATTTTCAGAGCTTCGAAATAATATACACCAAAAAAAAAAACGTGACAAGCATTATTAATTCTATATCGCAAAAAAAAACCGTCACTCAAACAAATCTTACGCTACGCACAAACCGACCCAACTCAAAAATATGTCGTTGCCCTTTGCTTCAACACCAACCACTTCATGTAGACCCTGGCTGCTGTAGGCAAATATAGGAAATTCCATAAAAAAAATAGGCACGAAAAGGAGTGGAGAGATCAGGAGAAAATGGTCGCTTTTTCCGCCCAGCGTTATATGACAGATGATTATCTACGGCCAACGTCAAAGTGAATAATTGGGCTTTAGAGCGCCAGGCTATATTTTAGTATGGATTTTTTGTTTTTCTATAATTTTATGCAGTAGGTACTTTGTTATCGTTTGAATAAATTATTTTGTTGTTTTATAGCGATTGAGTTTTAAATATTTTTTAGTTTAGATTATAAATTACTTTCGTTGAGGCTACTTTGTGTTTGTAACGTACATAAAATATTTTGGAATGTGTTTAACTTTTGTTAAATTCGTTTGTTTAATCTCTTTTTAAGTTCTTATTTCGATTTATTGTAATTTAATTGCGTTAAATATTAATTATTTCAATACAATTTACAAATTCCTATCGTAAATACGTAGATTATATAATTTTTTTTGTCTTTTATACATTATTATGTAAGTTTTCCCAAAACAGTTAAAAAAGTAAAGTAGTTAAAAAAAAATCTAACTTCACGATGTATTCTGCATAGAGCAGGGTAGACAGAGGAAGCTTGGTATTAAGATCTCCTCCTCACATTGGGTGATGAATAGCAAAATAGATGAAAATGTTCAATATTTCATTTCCATGAGTGAAAATGGAGCCCAGGACCTCTCGCGTTTAGAGTCACATGCTTGCTTGCTTACGCCACTGGCCTCAACGATTCGTAATTAGATATTCAAATATATCTTTCTTTGATGTTAGAAAAAATGAACCTCCATTCCACGTAGCACGCGATTCATTAAGAATTCGTTTGTTTTCAAAGCCTAACCCTAAACATAAAACGAAATCTAAAAAAACCCATGTTTTATAACGAACTGGTAATACGAAACAACATAAGCGTAGAGAAAAATTAAAACGCCCCGTAATTAATTCTACAAACACAAAGGGCCCCAGTGCTCGTACTGTTTCGTATATATACAGCCTAAGGGTGGAATCATAAACCACATCAAATTACTCGAATATCAAAGAGGGATGCTCAAGAAAGATGTACGGAAACCTACAAAAACCACCCCCCCTTATTGCCCGAAGTGGCAACCCCCTCCCCCCTCGCGGCTCGCGTAGGGCGGCCCGCACGCACATGCGTATTTGAATCTCGCCCCAGTAATACCTAAGCTGGCCTTCCATTTTGTTTTTGCGCAGTCATTTCGATTTTTTTTTATCCTTCTTTTTAGTCTATTTTTTAGTTCTCTCCAGACAACTCTTTTAATAGGCTCCTGGAATTGAAAACTTAATTACTAACTTTTTATCTGAAAGTTTTCCAACCTTTGCGCAGGCTTGAATAAATTAGAAAATCTAATTTTCCTTTGTTTGTACCCCTCGACTTTATATTGTATTTATTTAAAAGTAGGGTAATTGAATTTCTTCACAAATGAACTGGTGTCTTGTGTTTTACATTTGTAAAAACGTTGTTTTAATTTAATTTTAATTAATTAAGATAACTTTTGTTATTATTAATAATATTTTAATATTACGAGACTAAAAGAATGATGTATGATTTTTTTTTGCTTAATTAACTTTTTCCTGGCTATTTTATAAACCCTAATATTATATACCTTTCCAAAAAGTTATGATTTATGTACATAGTATATATCTACATATGGACTCATACCAAAGGTATTCATAAGAACTGACTGGCCCTCTTGTATTGTTTTTTTTAATATAATAAAAAAACTATAAATAATATAGAGTAAAAACGAATTTACAACTTTAAAAACTCAGTCAATTGAATTAGTCTATTATATAAAGCAAATAAATATTTATAACAACAATTTAACATACTTGTATTATGAAAAACTACACAGCATATATTTTGTTTATATATTTAAACATTCATTTACTTTATGATAAATTTCAGGATTCAACCTAGTGCTGTTGCTATGAGAAGAAATAAAACCTACAACATATCTAAAGTTGAATAAGGTAATAAAATAAAAGAAAATTATTCTATAGTTATTAAGAACACGTATAAAAAATTGAACGTAGGGGTTTCGCCACCCACCACCACGGTTAACCCACGCCTCGTCGTATTTTTATACGTTTTCTTAATAAGGATATTTTTCCTTTCCTAAATGTGGAATAACACCTTAAAAATGTTAAAAAAACCTCCATAGTTTTAATAAAATATGTATGAGAAAATATATTTTACTACTTGTAAATAAATACTAATATGCTTTTAGGTGAAAGTGATATAAATAAAATTGGTATAAGTACATAACTATATATATTAAGCAAAGACTTTTCTGCATCAAATTAAAAATCATTTTCCAGATCAGAATTACCTACTTCCATATTTATATTTAAATAGATAGAATATCGAGAAGGAATAGGAGGTCGTGACGCAGCGGTAAATCGTTTGATTGTAAACGCGGCGGCTGTAAATTCGATTCCCACTCAGTATAATTATTAATTTTCATTTCTTCGCTCTGGTACCAAGATAGAACTGATCTTGAGTTCCTCCACTCGACACGAAGTGTCTTGATAATAAGGTGGAAACCCTCTACTGACACTGCTATGCGAGATTCAGAAAAATGAAAAAAAAAGATTTTACATTACATTAAGAATAATACTAATAATTTACTTCCTTCCACAAACACTGCATCCAAATACATATAATATAATCTGTATACCCAATTACCCTGCGCAAATAGATCCACCCTTTTACCAAAAAAAAAACAATAAGCCCCACACATAGTCCTATTTACTTACTACAGATAGCGTAGCCTTGCAGAAGCAGAGCCATTTTATTGCAAATTTTTAACACAGATACACCCGAAAGGGAACCTTAATACTATTACAATAGGGGACACCAAGAGATTGGTTAAACGACTAAATTATAGCAGTCTTTGTCAGCCTGAAGCTGTAATCCATCATCGTGACATTTCTATTTATCTTGATGAGGCCCACACTTCCGATACTGATGACCCTTTGTTTTTACTGGGGACAGGTACTCGGTAATACCTTCCAATTTTTTGGCCCCCGCGAGTTAAATGACGATCCCGGTTTTATATATTATATATATATACGTATCTACGCATATTGTACCGTAAATATCAGCTCATGTGTCAGTAAAGTTTTGATAGTAAAATTAATGAAGAATTTTTTGGGTTTTTTTTATGTTTACAAAGTGTTAGTTCACTTTTATTTACTCAAAACAACTTAGGTTTAATTCTATGATGATTGTCGACAAATTGCAAATTTTGATTTAGGTCACTTTATTTCTGAATGTTTGACATAACAGTTATATAAATACCTAAGTACTTAATCACTCAAAAAGTAAGGGAACTACATAGAAAATAATATATATTTTTGAAACAGTAAAATTTTGGGGTGAATCGAAATCGGGTATACTTCCTAGTTTTTTTTAAATTTAAATATTGATTCAAGTTCAACTAATATTTTAAAAAATCCATTGACATTAACGCTGTACTATGCAGAGGACTAGACATGGCTTAAAGAACTCCTTATATATTCTTATACTTTCGTCTGCGGTTGAATCCCACAATCATCACATTCATATTTTTGTTTTATAATAATTTAGATTTAATAATGATCATATATATAAAGATCATTTTACTAATTCAATTTCAACTTGGAGCTGAAATGCGCTATAATAAAATTAAAATTCATATTCAAATAAAAAAAATATTGTCATTTTTGTAATATGAACCTTGTATTAAATCTCATTAAAATATTTATTTATTTTTCTTAAATTAAGAATTATATCGATGTTAGATAATGAAAACTAAATTTCCGGAAATTTTCTAATTACAGGAAATGCGACTTCCGACGACGTTAAAAGTAAAGAAAGTCGCAAAGAATAAATAAAGGGTGATAGTTACTTGGCCATAATAAATCTTCTGAAGAAATTGATGAAGATGGTAAGCATACAAGAACTTTTTTTTATGCTTTATTCTGCCCATAGCGGGGTGGACAGTGGCAACTTGGTAACCTAGTGTCCCCGTTCCCATTAAGACAATTCCGTTCCCCAATTTCTGAAAGCGCTGAGTGACGGAACCTAACGCTGCGCTTTGCCTCGTTACCAGAGCGGGGAAATGGCAACATCAAATATTAAATTTCCTCTGGTGGAAATCGAACCCATAAAAATATCTAAAAATTATTTATTCATTTACTTTTAATATAATATATCATATAATACATATATAAAACGAAACACTGCCGATAGATACATCGATGATTTACAATTTGACCGGCACGTAAAATTCAAAATGAATGAAAAACAAATTGACAAAACTAATAAATCTATTTCGATTCCATCAAAAAAAACGTTCAAAGAAAGTCAGGAATTGACGTGAGCGTGTAAACACGGGGGTTGCCCGATTGCAACGGAAACACGGCTATATCGAAACATCGTATTACAGAACAAACAGAAGTGTCAATCTATGGTGAAAGTTTACTCTGACTGCTTTTACTGACTCCGCTTAAGTGGTTTAGAGGTATGAATGTGTACAATGTATGAAAGGCTAACTGTGCGTGAGGTTAAAAATGAGTTTGATCTTTTTTAATGTGATGTTATAATAAAAATTGTTATTTTAGATTTTTTTTTATATACAAGAACTTATTTATGTTTCTTAATATATAAAATAAATTAATCAGCTTTACGCTGTATTCGGCACACAGCAGGTTAGGCAGAGGGAAAATAGTGTTAAGACACTCCGTTCCCCCCTTTTCACATCAGAATGAAGAAAATAGAAAAATAAATTTAAATAAATATTTTAATTTCGCCTCCTGTAGGATAAATATTCTATATTATATAAGGTATTGGGTGGATAAGATTCCTGAGTAAGGTACCTCGTCAACATACGCGCTGTCTCAAGCCAGACTGGCTGCTGAATCAGCTTTTTGACTCATCATTCAAGTAGAGGTTTCCCACTATTAAGTATAAACAAAAGAATTTAAAAGATTTTTTAAAAGGATTTAACTAAAAAAATAGTTCTATCATTTCACTTAAAGGACTTATTTTAAGGATTTAACATTTTTTAGTTAAATCCTTACTTAAAGAATTTAACTAAAAAATAAAAAAAATATTTACAAAAACAAAAACCCCGACTGCATAAAACTAAAAAGAAAATAAACAAGCCCAATAGTTTGTTAGAATTAACAATCGGGACCTCATTAAATTATGCGGGGTTCCTGGTAAAGATTTTATTGATTGAAGAATTACTTATAGGTCCCGACTGTTAATCCTAATAAACTATTGGGCTTGTTTATTTTCTTTTTAGTTTTATGCAGTCGGGGTTTTTGTTTTTACAACTATTTTTTTTTTCACTTTTTTGTTAGAATTCATTATGGTAATGATAATCATGATATACCTTTTTGAATCCTCGTATTGAGTTCTTGAATTTGATACCCATATTGTGGTGTTCGAAACGAAAAAAAAATTTTCACTAAGTCCAATGGCGTCCCACAGCCGCCATGATTGTTTTTTTTTAACGTCACCTATCTAAGAACACTTGGCCTACTAATACGAATCTAACATATCTCAATTAAGTAAACCCGTTTAGTTACTCTGGAGATATGAGGTAATAAAGAATATTACATACATACAAGATACGCGCAAAAAACATAACCCTTCCTTAGCAGGCGGGAAAAATTGGTTCTATCAACTTACTTATACAGAGATACCATAAAAAATGGATTAACATTTATTAATTTTGACCCACTTTTTTGTTGTTTTTAAATCAGAATTCCATTGTTTTATCCCTTAATCAAATGTGGATCAGCGTATGTGCTTTACCTACATTATTTATCTTGTGTCAATTGTTGAGTTCAGTTTCATTTCTTTCTTTTCTTATTTCTGTCGGCTTCTGTATTTTGTTTCCAACTGTATATAATAACTTATATCATAGTAGAGTTGATGACATATAAAGTAATATACAGCAGGTTTTGGGGTCGCTCCCCGCTCAAGGAGATGAAATATTTACTTAAATTTATACTTACATTTCTTCGCTCTGGTGTCGAGGCAAAGCGCGGCGTTGAGTTCTGCCACTCAACACGCAATGCCTCCAGAATTCAGCAGAAAGTGGGGAACGGAGTGTAAGTTCCCTCTGCCTACCCTGCTGTATGCGGGATACAGCGTGAAGCTGATTTATTTATAGAGCTATATAGATTAAATATTTGCTAAATCCACATAATATGACGTTAATGAAGTAAAAAAAAATGTAATTTATTATTATACTTACAATTAATAATAGATAATTAACGCTTAAGTAGGTATATGGTCAATATCTATTTCAGACTTCTGTAATAAAATTAATTAAATTTTTGCTTGTCTAACATTTTAATGTAGAATAATCCTCATACTAATATTATAAATAGTGTATATAAGTTTGATTGTGACGCTTTCAAGCCAAAAACTGCTGAACCGTTTATCATGAAACTTTGTTCTTTATTCTTAGGGGTAATAAAAAGAACAAAAAATACGTTTTATTAAAATATATATGTATATATAGGTGTTCAAAAAAATATTAAGCTTTTATTTGTTACATTTTTATATAATAACACAAAAAAATCAAGCGGGCGTAGCCGTTCATGAGCCACTAGTTTGATTATATATTTTTTCATTTAAGTGAGACATTCAATGAATCTTTTAAAGCAATTGCAATCTACATCACATACATTTATTGACCGAGGTACGCAGATACTGTGAGTGTTGTGGGAACATAACGTCAGAAGCAAAGTTTATAATTCCAGTCTTAATCAAAACCTTTCTATCTGGCGGTCTTTGTTCGTAACCAAGCGTTGTGTTCTATTCAAAAGCACCATAGGTCGTCTGAACAATAGATTTTATTACCGCACTATCAAGACAAATGAGAAATCGACAATATCCCTATTTACCTCTGTCTGACCCTCTGCCCTCCCGCAAAAGTGGCGCCTTCTTTCATCCAATCTGTTTTGTTTAAACGAAAATAAATCATAAAATCAAAGCGCTAAAAGTAAAAATTGCTAACGCAAATCGTCCAGTTCAAAACTCCGAGCCGTTTCTTTTACAATGTGAACGTCAACACATAGGATTATGTATTTTATTTCATTGCAAAAAAGAGATATTTCGCGTGGCGGCGCAGTTCGCAGTGACGCCATTTTGAATTGATACTGGCGGTCAAAATTTATTGCGCATAAATGTACCTCTGGCTAACCCGGGAGTTAGAGGGGGTGGGAGTAGGCTTAAAAATCAGGGTGGGGGGCGAGGGGAACGTTTTTAGCGTTCGCAGCGTCGGCCTATTCGGGTGTTGATGGGTGGCAGGGACGAAATTAAAAAAAAAAACATTTTTTTTTAATTTTCTTTTTTTTAATACGTTAATGATAACAAAAGATATGTTTAAAGTGGTGGTTAATAGATAGATATGTGTAAGCTTTGAGCGTTTTGATGAGATCTGACTTCACTATTTATGAACTCACCTGTTGATCTTATAGCTTTCGACATATTTACTAAAACTAAATCAGCTATAGTACAAAATATATTATCCTATTATGAACTATCTCAAACAAATAGACTTTCTAACTAAAAGAAATAAAGTTATTAGTAGGTTGAATACTTACAAAATGTATTAATTTTATTGATTGGGCAAGGACAGTGTCTAACTGCGATTGTTGCAAGTTCGATTCCTCTTTATAATTATTTTCATTTCCCCACGCTGGTAAATTAAAAAACGGCGTTGAGTGCCGCTACTCAATACGTAATATCTTGAATTTGGGAGGAAATAAGCAAAAAATATATGTAAGTAACCTTATCAACTATCCTTCTATATAGTTAATATGTGTTAATAGTAAACTAAATTTTAATTAAAAAGTATAGCCAATAATAAAATGCTATATATTTCGTTATAATAATATGAATAAAAATAATATAAATGAGGCCCGTCTTGGCGCAGAGGCACGGAGTGTGTGACTATAAACGCGACTAGCCGTGGGTTCGATCTCCGATCGAGGAAATGAAATAGGTATTTATTTAAATTTATATTTCCATTTCTTCGCTCTGGTGCCGAGGCAAACCACTCAGCACGCAGTGCCTCCAGAATTCGGCGGAAAGTGGGGAACGGAGTGTTTTAACACTAGGTTCTCTTTGCCTACCCTGCTGTGTGTGGGTTACAGCGTGAAGCTGAAAAAAATAATAGTAATATAAATAGTTATATAATTTTTATCATTTTTAAAATGTTAATCCACACTTAGGAAATATTTTTATCAGTTTTAATTTATGTTATCAATAGATATTATGTTATTAATATACGTAACTATTTCAAAAATTATCAAAAATATACATCACACCCATATAAAACACGACAATTAACAAAACAATACATAAACCAATCAATTTGAACACCAACATGGTCAAACTTTATGCAACGAAAAAAAAATTGAAAAAAAAAAACATCTAATATTTTTAAAAACATAATCCGTCCCTGCGGCGCGTTTAACCCGCACCCTCTCGACCTCTACGCACGTCTCACTCGCACAAACTCCAAAAAGAACTTTCCATCGCTTTCCACCCTCTGCTTAAATTATTTTGCCCCCATACCTAGGAGGATTGGGCATATCTCTACTAAATTCTATTATATAAAAACAATACGTATTACCGTTGTGTTACGGCTGCGTTTAGTTCCGAAGTAGAGAGATGAGCGCAAATTTCTCCAAAGTACCAGGTTCTTATCTCTTCGCCCATTAGATAAGGAATTAACTTTTATTTAGTAAAAAAATTGGTAGAACCCCTAATGTGATGGGTTAAGATTGTTTTTTGAGTGCGATCCAAAACGAAGGTTGGTCTTTTTCAAGTTGAATTGCCAGACGAGAAGTGAGTGTAAAGGCGGTGAACATTAAAATGGCTCATGGTTTGAGTTAGGGTGGAAGGTGGGGTGGAGTAAGGAGGGGATGAGTGTAGTCTGCTTACATTGATGTCGAAGACGCATAACTCGAACAGCTCTCGCTGGAGAAAGTCCTTGTAAAGAATACTATGCCAAAATATGTAATATAACAAATATTTAAAATATTTTTTGAATTGTAAAGTAATTATAGCATATTATAATTGGAGACCGTCGCGTCGTGGTGTAGTGGACGGTTATGGGTTCGATTCCCTCTCGAGAGAATGATTTTTTAAAATATTTTTACTTTCTCGCTATGAAAATAAAACAAAGCGCGGCGTTAAGTTTCGCCACATAACACTAAATGGCACGAAAATCAGGTGATCAGCAGAGATTGCAGTATCTAACACTAATTTCTCTCCCTCTACCCTGTTATATGCAGGATACAATGTAAAGCAAAAATGTTATATATTTTTTTTATATTTTTTTAACTATCTATTATTGTATTCTTTAATAATACACCCTACACACATACAAACGAATACCTCGAACGATTTAATTTATTTGCAAGCCCACTCTCCCGTTAAATTAGGCATATTTTTAGACATTTCCTATAAACTCTCGATTCACGTTAAATGTCACGGCAATAAATAGACAATTGATTATGGTTTGAAAATGGCGTGTTTTATGTGAATTTTGTGCAATTATAAAATTTGCTATAAATTAGAGGCAGCTGTTCACGGTAACTAAATTGTGCGGTCGCCATCCAAAAACCCACTCATACAAAGCGTAATTAAGTTGAGTATTCGACTATAGATATATTAAAAAGGTACTTGAAATTTTGAAAAATATGTCTGGATGTGATGTTCTAGTATAACAAGGAAAATGAAAAGTAACTCATGATATAACATTTGAAATATACTTGACAGCAAATAAATGAAATCTAAAACGATCAATAGAAGTGATTTTTGCCTATATTCTTATATTCTTTGATTAATATTTGCTATTAAAAAAATTATAGCTACATGAGGCCAGACGTATCGCAGCGGCACGAGGTGTGACTGTAAAACCGACTGGTTGTGGGTTCGATCCCCACTCGAGGAGATGAAATATTTACTTAAATTTATATTTCCATTTCTTCGCTCTTGTGTCGAGATTAAGCGCGGCGTTGAGTTCTGCACTCAACATGCAATGCCTCCAGAATTCGACAGAAAGTGGGGAACGGAGTGTCTTTACACTAGGTTCCCTCTGCCTACCCTGCTGTGTGCGGGATACAGCGTGAAGCTGTTTTAAAAAAAATATTGATTTCCAACACAGAATACCTATAATATATATTAAAGATTTTTTGTGTTATCATCAGTGGTAGCGCAACGATACAGTCTGACAGTCAAAGCAGCGGTTGTGGGTTCGATTCCTACTCGAGGAAATGAATTAATTTCATTTCTTCGATCTGATCACAAAACAAAGCGCGGCGTTGATTGTCACCATTCAACACGGTGTCTCTGCTGTGGTGGAAAAAGCGTGATGTCGCGTTTTTGGGTAAATAATTTTAATATTTCTTGATATAAAAATGAAAAAAAAAACATTATAATTATACCCAAAACAAACAATACATAAAATATCATATTTTTAAAGTATAATAAATTTTCTAAATTCGTTCATTTCACCTATAAAATTATATGTAAAAATCAAATAATAAAATCTACAAATTTACCAATCTATACTCATTTCATTACGGCAGCACCCTGCAGGCGTATTTTAAAATAAAACTAACAATTTCAATAGAAAAACGTTAAAATCAATCACTTTAACATCCTGACTGAGTCCATTACTTAAAACCGGTAAAAAAAACGTTGGGTGTGAATCAGCCTCGTCAATTGCTAAAAATGAATGTGTCGCGGCCCTACATAATACCTACCTGTGCTGTAGGTACACGCGTATAATTAATGTATTTATCTATATTAATGCAAGTACTGTCTGCCCCTACCCCTACTCGGGGGAATAGTTCTACCCGGTAGACTATGTGCGGCGTTGAGTTCCACTTAATGAATAATGTCTTGATAATTGGGCGGACTTTCGGGAACGGAACGTCTTAATATTATGTTCTCTCTACCTGCATCGCTATACGAGAGAAAGCGTCTGCTGAAAGCCTGTTTTGCTTTTTCATTTAGTTAGGCTAGTATGCAATGTATTATTTTTTATAGTTTTATATTTGATGCTACCATAGAAGAATTGAGACAATCCTGATAATTAGTTCTTGTTAGACATAATGTGACGCTGAGTTACGCCACCCAGAACTTCCCAATGGAGTGTTCATATATTACAAAATAGACATCGTCAAAAGACAATTGGCAAACCACAATGGATTCACGAATGTGGAGAAAAAAATATTTTCTTTATTACACTGAAAAATAGTGATGAGATGTGATTATGTGAAGTAAAATAAATGAGGATGCTTGTCATAAATGTCAAATTTTATTTATTTTTAATCTGTATCGTTAAGTTTCATAAAGATGTACTATTTATGTAAATTGATATTGTTTTCAAAAATATATTTAACGAAATATACTTAATCTGATTAATCAAACAATTCTACAAACTCTACATTCATCTCATATTTCACAAACCAATAATCTATTTTAGCGACTAATTAATCGATATAATACAACTCAGCACAGCCTACCCACTCGATTCTATTATCACCATAAAAACTCCTTTTAAATCGATTAAAAAGCAAAGAAGTACCGCATCGAGGCAATTAAGTTGGCGCATCAGATTATATAATACCGGGTATTTATAATGGAGGTAGAACAAAATGGAACAAACCTCTAACGGTATCAGATGGATGTAATTTTTCATTACATTACCATTGGATAGTCATGCGCGAGTGAAGATAAGCGGAGTCGGACCGTCCCCCCGTACTATGTGACAGCGATGCTGGGTAGCTGTCGTTTGAAACACGTTTTGAGCTCCTGATTTGCTTGTGTTTTTTTTATTAATGTCATCTCATTTTTTTTTTATTTTTTCTTAGATTAGATGTAGGTAGCTCTTAGAGGCTAATTGATTTGATTTTTTTGTTTAATGATTAATATTGTTATAATATCTCCTTTTCCTTTTTCTCTTTTCTATTTTGCATAGAGAATATAATAAATCATTATCATGATCATATGTTTATGTATGTAAAGGATTTTACACATAAAAATGTTTTGTTACTATTGTGTTCTTATATGTAAATCATATAGAATCCAATTCTTTAAGGTATGTACTCTATATTCATATATAATAATTTCAAGTTTAAATGAAATAATGAGTCACTATGCTATTACATACGAGTACGCATCAAGAATAACTAATTAAACTTTTTTTAAAAAATAAATAAAATATAAAAAAAAGAAAAATATAAAAATAATTCTTTTGTTTAACCAAATCGTAACTTGGTAGAGAGGATTGCGGGTGTAGAGTTCCCTTAGGAAATTAATAGTCGAGTTTCTGGATGGTTTCTGGGACCCTTCCGATGAGGACGGACGGGTTCACGCCTTTTCCGTTAGGTGGCGTTGTCAACCGTATTTTAAGAAAATATAATACTATATTTTTTAACAGAAATTTTGATGTCACGTTGTTTCATTAATAACTTTTTCTTGACTTATTTAAATACTTATATCGCTGAGTTTAATGTAACTAATATTTAAATCAATTTAATTATCATTATAATTACACTAGTATGTATTACACTATAATGAGGCCAGTCGTGGCGGCAAAGCACAAAATGTGACTGTAAAACCGACTGGTTGTGGGTTCGATCCCCACTCGGGGAAATGAAATATTTATTTACATTTATATTCTCATTTCTTCGCACTGGTGTGGTGGAGGTAAAGCGCGGCGTTGAGGTTCGCCACTCAACACGCAATGCCACCACCACTCGGCACAAAGTGGGGAACGGAGACTCTAATCACTAGGTTCCTTCTGCCCTGCTGTGTGCGGGATACCGCGTGCAGCTGATTTAATTTGATTTTTAGAAGTACACTATTATTCTTCAATGTAGTAATGAGGCAAATCACGGCATTAGGTCCTGCAACCCAACACTCAATGCCTCCAAAATTCGACGAAAAGTGAGGAACAGAAGTGTCTTAATAGGTATTACGTATTTTAACACTAGAGTCCCAGGTTCCCTCTGCCTCTGATACAGCGTGAAACTAAAAAATCTTAACACATTTAACTTTATAAGTTAGTCATCTAAAGGCTCAACCAAATAAATTAATAAAAATATTTATTATAATTTCTAAGCTTTTCTAATAATATTAACAATTCGGAAACAAGCATATCTAAATACTAAGCGCTTTATTACAAAAGTGAAAATGTTACGCTTTGGAGATTGCTATAATTGAAACTGGCAACATTCTAGCAGCGGAGTAGTTGCAAAAGTTAAATATTAACATCAAACAGCGAAATAACTACAGAATTAATATTTAGAAATATACAAAATTTTGGTATATTACTTCTAACAACTCGAAAATGAAATTTTGCGCTTGTAGTTTATACCTACTAGAAATTATTTGGATGCCTTTTAGAGGTTACATTGAAATCGTACTGAAAACGTTAATTGCGTGCACTCAATAGAGCAATACATATATATATTTATATGTAGATTTTAAAATGATTTTGACTAAAATTTGTAACGTGACTATGTGCAATTACACGGTATAATTCTATTTATATTAAGTGAAAATTTGACTATCGAAATACTCAGTTTTAGTAATATTTTTCATGCCTTCTTTTATTTATATTTACTATTAATAAAAAAAACTATCGATATTTTTTGTATATATCAACAAAATTATATAAGTAAAATATTTAGTTAATTGTAATGTACTAAACATAGAAGGAACATTTTCAAACATAATCGTTAAAAAATTATAAAAAAATAATAACAACGAACGAACAGACATTAAATATCGATATCAACAACTTGCTTTAATTTACAACCCTTCTAAAATTACACCTTTGCTCTACAAAGTAATTAAGATAATTAAAAAAGCTCAATCATAAAAAAAAAACATTTAGTCTATGTTCCCATTATTTATTATACCTAAACTCTACATTGAAACTCTATAGTTCCACTGTTCTACCAAAATAGCAGCCGACTCTACATACCTTTTAAAACATAAAACATCCTTACTAAAGCACATAGAGTTCTAAACTATTAAAATATAAAGTTATTCATATAGGCTAGTAACGCACTCAATTAGAAAGTTGCGTTCGAAGTTAAAACCGCCCATATATATCCATTAGGCGCAAAATATGAGCAAAGTGAAAAGTTAGACAGCGCTATCCTTTGGTGGCTATAATTTATGCGGAGGCAACTTATGCGGTGTACTGTCCGCAGAAAAGCTCAAGAGGACAGTTTAGTTGGCTATGTTAATATGATGGTGTGTGTTTAGATTTACATTTTATGTACCTACTACTACATTGTTGTAAATATTTTTTTTTCAGTTTCACGCTGCATCCCGCATATAGTAATGTATAGAGTCTGAGAATCTAGTATTGAGATATATCCGTTCCTACAAATTCTGGAGGTTCTGGAGGAGGATAAATATCATAAAGTTATATAGAAATAAATAATAAATCCAATCATAAAAGTATTAAAAAAATTGTTAGAAATGAAATAGTGAAAAAATAAGAAAAAATATATAGTTGTAGACCATTTTTTCGCTCTGATGTCGAGGCAAAGCGCAGCGTATCGTTCCGCCACTCAACACATAATGCCTCAAAATTCGGCGGAAAATGGGGAATGGAGAATCTTAACATTATCTAGGTTCACTCTGCCTACCCTGCTGTGTGCGGGATACAGCGTGAAGCTGACTTAATTTGATTTAATTTTATATTTTGAGGCCGGTCGTGGCGCAGCGGCACGAGGTGTGACTGTAAAACCGACTGGCTGTGGGTTCGATCCCCACTCGAGGAGATGAAATATTTACTTACATTTATATTTCCATTTCTTCGCTTTGGTGTCGAGGTTAAACGCGGCGTTGAGTTCTGCCACTCAACACGCAATGCCTCCAGAATTCGGCAGAAAGTGGGGAACGGGAGTGTCTTAACACTAGGTTCCCTCTGCCAACCTGCTGTGTGCGGGATACAGCGTGAAGCTGATTTATTTGATTTTATTTAGTTGTAGACCATTGTGGTGCTGTGGGAAAATTAAAAGAAAGTGGAGGATCTATTGTCTTAACTCTAGGTTCTCTCTGCTTACCGTGCTATATCCTGAATAAAGCGTGAAACTAAAAAAAAACAGAGAAATAATCATATCAATTAATAAATCATTTTATATTTTTAAATATGTCTTATAAGACTGTAATTCCAATAAGATTGTATTTGCTATCGGTACACAAACATTGCTTGAGTGTGCGGCAAGCGGTAATTTTACAAAAGTTTCAATTCTCAGTTATATTAAATTGGTTTTATCTATTTTATAGAGTAATGTAATTAAAAAAATATATTTAATTAAGTAAATTAAAAAATAATAATTATATGTAGCTATTATATAAGTAAGTTCTGAAGGGAGTACTTATTAATTTAAACTTTTCTTAATAATTCCTTAAGAATATGTTGAAACATATTATTTTTGTGTTTTACCCTATAACGCCCAATATTAATAACCTATCTCCAACGTCAATCTTAGATTGTTTCATATATCTATCCAATCTAGAGATTGGATAGATATATC
The DNA here is from genome assembly GCA_021202915.1 of Heliconius himera. NCBI lineage: Eukaryota > Metazoa > Arthropoda > Insecta > Lepidoptera > Nymphalidae > Heliconius > Heliconius himera. The sequence goes on along the minus strand of JAJHJA010000768.1, from coordinate 191,727 downwards.
AACAATCTAAAATTGACGTTGGAGATAGGTTTTTAATATTGGGCGTAAATATATATTGAATATAATCGTCACAATAGGTGCTTGGCACTTAAATCTTCACTAAAATTAAGAACCTAATGCTAAACTGTACGTGTAAGTTTCACCACATTTATTTTGCGTTGAACTTTGATTTATTTATAAAAATCAAATCAGCTTCATGCTGTTTCCCGCACACAGCAGGGTAGGAAGAGAGAGAAGAAGAACCTAGTGTTAAGACACTCTATTTCCCACTTTCTGGCGAATTCATGCATTGCGTGTTGAGTGGCAGAACTCAACGCTGCGCTTGTCCTCGACACCAGAGCGAAGAAATAGAAATATAAATTTAAGTAAATATTTTATGTCCTTGAGTGGGGATCGAACTCACAACCGGCCGGTTTTACAGTCACACTTTGTGCCTTATATACTTGGCCTATTTATTTATGATAAAAAAAATTATTACCTATATGATTAATTTATGTTAAAATACAATAAAAACTTCAAAAACCACGATCTTTCTTTAATTTATATAAAAAAATACACAAGCTAACCTCCCTTAATTGTGTTAATATTTATTCAAAATTTGAATTTTATATAAAACGAAGGCAAGTATAATAAACCCGAAGGACCTCACCCGCGGTCCTTGAAATAACAAAAACAATTCCTTTCCAAAAACATGTAAAAACCCAAAGGCTAAAAAGTTGTCCTTATTTGAATTTTCATTAAAACTTTCTCCCGTCAGGAACAAAGAACATTTATATTAAAAAAGTCGGACCGCGGCCAGATAAATATCAGTAGTCTCGAGAGCGAACCCAAAATTTAACTTCGCACAATGAGGTTTTATATAACAGAAGTGACACGTAAATATATGAAATAAAATCTGAATGAAATAAATAAATTCTTAAAATTATAATATAATAAACTTTGATTCAGTACTTTGATTTAAGCAGATTTGCCTAAAATGAATTAACTAAATTTAAAATGCACTATTAATAATTATAGGCTTCAAATTTGATACAATCAATGAGCGTCAATTTCTAAAATATAATAAGATTATGTAAATTAAACCATAAATCACATCTTATTCTTATATGTTTCTGTTTAAGTATATAAAAAAAGGCAGCTTCATATATCTGCAGGCTAGGTCTTAGCTGCACAAAGCAGAATAGGCAAAGGAAACCTAGTGTTAAGAGACTCTGGTCCCCACTTTCCGCCGAAATCCGGAGGAACTGCGTGTTAAGTGGCGAAACTTAACGCTGCGATTTGCCTAGTACTATTAAATAGGACACGTACTCAAAAATCCATATTGATTTTACCAAACTTGATCAAAGCAATCAAGACATAAGTGCTATATACACTTACATCCACAGCCACATTTGCATATAACTACATGCTTCCCAACAAAAAAAATTATTAAAATTTAAATGTCGTTTCCTTTAAATAATTTAACCAATTTAAAACTTAAACTTAAATTTAATTTATTTTTAACTTTTAATAATTTTACAACTAATACCAACTGGCCAGTCTGCAATGTATATAGTCTGTTCAGCTCCCTACTCATTACGGGCGGAACCACAAGACCGTTCCAACTTCCATAGCGCTTCCACTCCTAGTGCCACCAATCACACCTAAGAGCACAGTACGAAATGTTACAGCTAGAACTTTATTATAATTTTTTACCCTTAATTGAGGCCATGGTAGTCCAGTGGGGGGACGTTTAAGTATAAACGCGTCGGTTATAGGTTTGACTGCTGCCAGGTAGAACGATTTTTTTTTATTTTTTTGCTCTCGTAATATAAAAAGCGGTGTAAAGTCCATTACTTACACATGTAATGTCTCGAATTCCTGTTATCTGCGGGAAAAACCTTAAACTATTTTTTTATTCATCTGTTTGTAAATATTTCTCTTTTTTAATTAAATTCATCTTATATATATTTTATGGCCAATAGACTAATGAAATAGGTGCCTCATAAGTCGGTTTGCTAATTATCGTAGGTGTATTAAAGAATATCAATTTATGTTATTTTATTAAATAAATTTAATGTTGGGATTTTGTTTAACCAGAATAGACAATTTTTCTTAAGTTATATTTAAATATATTAGCTTTTTGATATAACAAAGTATTAAAAATTATTTCATATAGGAAAAAATGCTGTTTTACAATTATAAGAACAAGTAGTTATATAATATAGAGCCGTTTGACTCTACAACAAACCTACTTATTTAGAATGATTTTAAGAGGGAATGCTATTTATTAAATATTTTTAACATTTTTAAAGTTATTCCACAATTTTTTTTATAACATTTTTATACAATTTCTAAATGCGTCTTTTTCTATTCTAAGTGTGGAATTACACTTTAAAAGTTTACAACAAACCAATAACACGAATATACAGTCAATATACTTTGTCTCTACATCTACATACAAACGTACATATATATAATGTCTTTAGTAGTATTCCATTCGAACATAATCTCCATACATTAGGGTGTTGATTGACGATCACAATCTGCTAATTAAATTGCTCACCCCTTGTAATTCCTCAGATTTAAGATGACGTTCCACGTTTCCGGTGGAATTGGTATTAGAGTTACCTTCGTCTATTTTGACATTGTAAATGAAAGATGCTTAAAGCATTTTCATTAATAATATTAATAAGTAAAACTCGTGTTTAGTGACTAGGTATATACGGATCTATAAATAGTGTCGATTCACTCCGTTCTCTTTTAACAAGCGTATAAAATACTTAGGACGTGTGAGCGAGAGCGAATGAGTTTAAAACCAGCTATTTAAAAAAGCCAGCGTCACGCTGTATCTCACATATAACAGGGTAGGCAGAAGGAACCTAGTGTTAAGAAACTTGTGCGTGTTGAGTGGAACTCAACGCGCCTTGGTACCAGAGCGAAGAAATGAAAATTAATAAATAATAATTCATTCTCCCGAATTGGAATCGAACTTGGCCTCAAAAGCCTCAAAGTAATGATATAATAGAAGCAACACATAACCTACCTACTTCAAACCTAATATATCAAATACTAACTGTAGGTACATACATAAAAGTTCGAAGGACCACAAAAGAGAACATAATTTAGTTAATTAATCAGGGGTACTTCAGGCCCACTTCATTAAAATGTGTTGACGTAGACCAAATAAAGAGGGTACTATTTGCTGAGGCTCCTCAGGCAAGAGTGTAAATACGAGAAATACATAATCATCCCATTTTGTATACTTATGTTCGTGCTTTTGAAATGGGGTCTGTGAGGCCCTTGAAGGGATGGGTAGCAGCTATTCTATAGTTATTTCATCTGAAAAGTAAAAGAGTAAACTTTATTACATTTCCCTTTTTAGCTAGAAAAAGAGAAGTTATTGATAAAATATGTCTTGATATATTAAGGAAGATTTTCTTAAGCCAAAAATGTAATTGAAAGAATTGAGGCCTGTAAACACGACAAGTTGTGAGTTCTATTCCCGATAATATTCAACTAGAGCAGAGAAAATAAAAAATTAAATATTTCTTTTTCTAAGTGGGAATCGAACCCACAACCGTCGCATCTACGTCACACCGATCTCAACCAATTGAACCTATTATCTCCACGATAACATACAACACGATCACACAAGATACGAAATGTGCGTTATGTGTGTTCATATCTAAATTATGGAGTACCTACTAATGTCAACATATGAGAGGGCTGACCAAATATAAAGATGTCAAATATTTGGTAACGGCTCTATTTATAAATGAAATACAAATTTTCTTTATTAAATTATCTATTAAAAGTGTGATATATAGGTAAAATGTGTATTTTTAACTAGTATAACTGTTTAAATAGAGTGTTACCTATTAAAATAGACAAAAAGCCAGTTTTTTAAACTTAAATATTAACTGAAACTATAAACTAAAAGCCAAAACAAAAACATAATAAATGAAAACAAATCAAATCAGCTTCACGCTGTATCCCGCACACAACAGGGTAGGCAGAGGGAACCTAGGGTTAAAACACTCCGTTCCTCACTATTGGAATGCGTATTGAGTGGCGGAAATAGACGACGCGCTTTGCCCGACACCAGAGCGAAGGAATGAATTTTCATATCCTCGAGTAGGGATCGAACTCACAACCAGTCGATTTTACAGTCACACTTTGTGCCCCTGCGCCACCACTGGCCTCAAAACAAAAACATAATTACCAAATAAAATTAAAAATAAATTACTTTTAAACACAAACTCACAAAACAAATGTGATATCGGTTGGAATTTGTGAAAATTCATAAAATTAAGTACCCCTTGAACCTTTTCACTCGCAAAATTAAAATTCTCAAACCATTCGCTCTTGGAAAAAGATATATTAGGGTGTTCTTTCATCTTCCCTCTGGGCTAGCCTTAGTCGTTTGTGGGGTACTATGGGCAACAGCTGTGTGTTCCATAATACGTATAACATAGAGGCTAAAATATATTAGTATGTATGCTATTGCGTTGCCCACCGTACGCGGGGTAATACGAAGCTGCGGCAGTTATTTATGGTCCTCACGGGTACGCTCAAGTACCCGGTGATCGAACTTTTATATAAGAAGAATGTGTAATGGACTTTTTTTTAGTATTGAGTTAAATAGTGGTTATGTATAAAATATTTTATATTATATGCTTTTCTCACGTGGTTTGTACTTCTTTTCAATGATCATAGGTTCAAATTCATTTTTAGAACAATTTGTATAAACTAGACAAAGTAAAATATCTACTACGGTATAGATATTGTTATTTTTTTATTAGCTTCACACTGTATCCCGCACACAGCAGGGTAGACAGAAGGAATTTAGTGTTAAGACACTCCGTTCCCCGCTTTCTGCCGAATTCTGAAGGCATCGTGTTGAGTGGCAGAGCTCAACGCCGTGCTTAACCTCGACACCAGAGCGAAGAAATGGAAATATAAATTTAAGTAAATATTTCATCTCCTCGAGTGGGGATCGAACCCACAACCAGTCGATTTTACAGTCACACTCCGAATATTGTTAATTTTGAATATATTAAATAAATAAATTAATTAATTAATATCATATAATTACTATTTGAGATAATTTATATACCAAAGTAAAAGCCATAGGCCAGCCATTTAGAATCAATAAGCCCGTTCAGAATACTAAACATTTTCACGCTTGTAATATAATCTACACCTAATTGTATTTAACTAAGCTCGTTTAAATTATTATATATATTAAGATAATATTTGCTTTAAATTGGGTAACATTATTTATTTAACATTATTTTTTTTTTCAGCTTGACGTTTTATCAATCATGGAACAGGGTAGGCAGTGCGAAGTGTTAAGATATTCCGCTGCCCACTATCCGCCGAATTCTGAAAGCATTGCGTGTTGAATGGCGTAACCTAACGCCGCCCTTTGCCTGGACGCCAGAGCAAAGAAACGAACATATTCAATATTAAATATCCTCGAGTGGGAATCGAATTCACAGCCTGTCGCGTTTACCTCAGATCTAATTGTGATAAAATTCTTTAATATATATTTTATATTAGAATTAGTAAGCTAATGTTAATGATACTACGTTCGTTCATCGATACTTAGCTCAATTTGGAACCACAGAACCAAAATGAAAATTAATTTAATTTATATCTATTATGAAATGGGAATCGATTACACAATCATCACGTGTCTGTAGATAGTGTCGACTAGGCGGAGGGTGCATAGTGTAAAGACACTCCATTCCCTGCTTATATCCCATTGTTTGGGGAACTTGAATAATATAATTAAAAGATATTACTTTGTTATATTAAAGAAAGAATAAAATTAATTTATTAAAAAAAAAGCAGACAGAATGAAACGCTTATGTGTTTGTAGGTCCGTCAAAATGTGTCGCTTTTTACGTACCTACTAGTCTTTGTGAAAAAGTTCATATGCGACCTCGACGTTTTGACGAGCTTGACTTTAAAAATGACACATATTTGGTATATTTAATAGGTTACTAGCGGAAATGTAAATTTAAATATAAATTACTCCGTAATAATTAAAGTTGTTTAGTTAAAATATAATCAAATAAATAAATCAGCTCCACGCTGTATCCCGCACACAGCAGCTACCCTGCTGTGTGCAGAGGGAACTTAGTGTTAAGACACTCCGTTCCCCACTTTCTGCCGATTTCTGGAGGCATTGCGTGTTGACAGGCAGAACTCAACGCCGCGCTACATATTATGAAGATTCTTATATAAATGTTGATCTCAGACCAGGCCTATTGCTATTTAAACTCTACACTCTTTATATAACACTTGTTATCGTGGTTTTTGCACTAATATATAGCTAAATTTAGTAGTAACAGACCACTCTATCACTCCTTCATCAAAACATTACAGACTTCTGAAATGTTTGTTATATCTATATTTTTTTCAGATTCACGCTGTATCGAATATAGCATGGTAGGCAGAGGGACCCTAGTATTAAGACACTCCACTCCGGCATTACGTGTTGATTGGTGGAACTCAATGCCAGACACCAGATCGAAGAAACGAAATTATCAAGGATTTAATTTCTTCGTGTGAAAATCAAACCCGCAACCTATCGCGTTTACAGTCTCACGCTTATGCCGCTGCGCCACGACTGGCCTCTAAAATTGAAAATTATCTTTTCTCAAATATCCAAAAAAAAGAATTTACAAATCGTTATCGCCCATGCTTTGCACCTAAAAAAGTAGCCATGAGGTGGCACATAATACCTCAATAACGTTGTGATTGTGACAACGAATGCGAAGGATTTTTTTATAAAGCCTACATCATAACTTGCGTGATCAGCCAAAATATAGCGCTGGTTTAGTAAGATTACACTTTATGAGGTTTCACATAATTTTATGTTTGTTTTTTTGTGTATTTTTGTACAACCGTAGTGTACCTACCTACTTCGGGTACTGGGTAGAGTAGGTTCTTAGGTCTCGTCTAAAATGTGGACGACAAATAGTTATAATATAAATATTAAATACATAATGTGAATAATAAGGCAGTTGATGTGGGTTCGATTCCCGCTCAGGAGACTTAAATATTAAATATTTATTATTTTCATATACTCGCTTTCGTAGGCGCGGCGTTGAGTTCCGCCACTCAACACGCAACGCCTTAAAATTCGGCGGAAAATTAGTAACAGAATGTCTCTAACATTATGTTCCCTTGTATCCTCTGCCTTACCCTGCTATGTGCGGGATACAACGTGAAGCTAAAAACATAAAATATTAACTATAGACATCATATTTTATAAATATGATTATTTTGATTGGTACATATGCAGATGCCTCTTATTACTATTTGTATGAAACGTTTACATGAACATGTATTTATATTATTTTTTAAAACCTCAACTCATAGAATACATAGAAAAATATCGATAAAATCAATTCTCCCAATACATAATACTAAATTTAAAAGTTATTTCTCATAGATTCTCCCAATCTATAATAATAAATTTAAAAAAAAAATCCGGTACGCTCCATGCGTGAACATGACCATATATATAGCAATTTCATAATTTCGATCCCAACTTTATTCAAATCCAAATATATTTCACGAACATGTCTGACATGAATTGTGGCAACGAGGGATAATTGATAATTTCCGTTACGAAAGCCTTTTTCCGTAGACAAAAGGAATGCCAAACAAACAAAGGGATCCGCACGACGACAGGTTCCGTGAGGGTACCGCTCGTAATATGCTAATTATAACTTCGAATAAAACATCTCCTAAAATATTTACTTACATTAATATTTTTATTTCTTCGCTCTGGTGTCGAGGCAAAGTGCGGCGTTGAGTTCCGCCATTCAATACGCAATGCCTCCAGAACTCTGCGGAATTTGGCGAACGGAGTTTCTTAACACTAGGTTCCCTCTGCCTACCCTGCTGTGTGTGTATACAGCGTGAAGCTGATGTTAATTTATAAAACATCTTCAACTAAATTTAATATGTTGTATGCGCCTTTATAATACTTACATACATTATACCTTTTTATGATATATTATAATTAAGTCTTTACGTAGACTCAACGCCGCACTTTGATAAAAAGATAGATTCTCTCTTCTCTTTTTCTATCTATTTAAGTCTACGTAAATACATAACTAAGTTCCAATATTTGTCTCTATCTTCACGCAGTTACATTATTATTTTCCTTTAGTATAGTCTACTATTTTTTATTAGTACGTTTTATTAAATAAAAATTACTATTCATAAAAACCTAGATATCACACCATTTCTAACTTTATACTGACTCAAACAAAAGTCAATGAATAAGCTTTTTTTAGCGTTACGCTCTATCCAACACAGAGCAGAGTAGACAGAAGGAACCTAGTCTTAAGACATTCCGTTTCCCATTTTCATCCGAATTCTGGAAGCATTGCGTGTTGTGTGACGAAAATCAACGCTAGGCTTTTGTCTTGGTGCCGGAGTAAAGAAATGAAAATATTAAGAAATAGTAATATCTATAGTCGAGGGAATGTATCCCTCGAGTCGAACTCACTACCGTTGCGTTACATTCACACCCTTGTATTGCACCACGATACAATATTTGTATTATTCCGTTATATAAAAAAATACTAAGAATAAAAAACCAAGTAAGATATCACACCGCTCATAACTTTCTACCGACTCAAACATAATTCCAGGAACAAGCTGACAGAAAGTTTGAACCCTCAACTACCACGAACAGACACTATTCAACTAACAACTATTTCAACACCTCTTTATGTAGATAGATACGAGTATATTTAAAATAAAAAAATATTTGTGAAAACAAAAACCCCGACTGCATCAAACTAAAAAGAAAATAAACAAGCCCAATAGCTTATTAGGATTAACAGTCGGGACCTCTTTAAATTATGCGGGGTTCCTGGTAAAGATTTTATTGATTGAAGAATTACTTATAGGTCCCGCCGACTGTTAATCCTAATAAACTATTGGGCTTGTTTATTTTCTTTTTAGTTTTATGCAATCGGGGTTTTTGTATTTACAAATATTTTTTTTATTTTTCACTTTTTTGTTAGAATTCATTATGGTAATGATAATCATAATATACCTTTTTGAAATCCTCGTATTGAATTCTTGAATTTGATACCCATATTGTGGTATTCGAAACGAAAAAATGTTTTTCACTAAGTCCAATGGCGTCCCACAACCGCCATGATTTTTTTTTAACGTCACCTATCTAAGAACACTTGGCCTGCTAATACGAATCTAACAATACCTCAATTAAGTAAACCCGTTTAGCGGTTCTGGAGATATGAGGTTATTAAAAAATATTACATACATACATACATGCATGCATACATACATACATACAAGATACGCGCGAAAAACATAACCCTTCCTTAGCAGTCGGGAAAAATTACTAAAATGTAGGTATGTATATAAAACAAAAAGGGCAGAAACCATTTATTTTCAATCTGTCTCGGATGTTCCGCGGCTTCTAATGAGACCGGAGGACAGTTTCAATTACGCAGCTGCTTTTTGTACAGATGGACTTGTCAGGCGGAATTGCTTAGTTCACCCGCTTCGCCTGCCTCTTGTCTGGCTTTAAACGTGTTTATTTACAAAAATTCTTTTCTATAGGTATATATATCTTTTTGAAATAATTATTTCTACGCACGCATTTAAGTTGCGGTACTCAACGCCGCTCTTTAGTAAAAGGAGAGAGTGTCTCTTTAAGTCTACATGTCTAAAGACATAACTAGAATAATAATACTTAATTTTTTAAGTATAGAACTTAAATTTTTGTCTGTTACATTATAATTTATTGCTGATATAGTAATAAATATCATTACAAATTTCAATTAAAAAAATATATATCAATATAAAAAATATTTAAAATATCTTATTGGAAACTAAGGTACTTATTTTTCCTATTAGAATACAATCGTAGAAGTACAAAGGTGTTTAACACAATTGTGAATTATTTGTGGGTAGTTGTGATTTTATATATTAGTTAAAAGGCTCCAATAATAAACTTAATATTTATATTGTTATCATATTAACATACTATTTTTCGCTTCACGTTTAGGAGGATAGATCTAGTGTTAAGACATTCCGTTGCCCACTTTCCGCCGAATTTTCGAGACATTGCGCATTGGCGGAACTCACAACCATTCGTCCTCTACCAGAGATGAGAAATCCGAGTAGAAATCAAACTCAAAACCACCACGTTTAAAGTCGAATGCTGTTTCATTTCGACACGATCGCCTCTTATTTCATTTAAAATATAAAGCCAAAATACCTATAAACTTTCAGAAATTCGCTTGGCCAAGCAAAATCCTGAAAGGTTTAAGATGAATAAATACCCTTTATTTGTACTACGCTACGTCCAATTAAATCTATTCTCGTGTAATCTAGAACATCTGAGCCCGGAGCGATAAACCTAAATTATGTTTGAGGGTTCCCATGAGACATGGTGACTTTTTGCTATATAAAATTGTTTAATATCGTGATTTAATTTATTCTTTTCTTTAAAAATATGAAGTAATAGGTAGGTACCTCAAATATTTTCAGCTTTACGCTGTATGCCGCATATAGCAGGGTAGGCAGAGGGAACCTAGTGTTAAGACACTTCGTTCCCCACTTTCCGAATTCAATTGGTTTGTTATTTAAAGAAAAACATTCTAATTTAAAGCGTTAAGTTACTAGCATTAGTTACTTCAACACTCCATAGAATGATTATATAAGTTATATATATATATGTATATATATATATATATATATATATGTGTGTAATAAAAAGTAAGATTTTTTATTACTTAATAAATTTTTAAGGTATTACTTTCGCGAGGCCAGTCGTGGCGCCAGAGCACAAGTGTGACTGTAAACGCGGCAGGTTGTGAATTCGATTCCCACTCGAGGAAATTAAATCTTCGCTTTGATATCGAAGCAAAACGCGGCGCTGAGTTCCACCTCAACATGTAATGTTTTCAAAATTAGGAGGAAAGTGGGGAACGGAATGTCTTAACACTGCCATTTACCATTACCTATCCTGTTTTATGTGGGGAACGGAGTGTCTTAACACTAGGTTCCCTCTGCCTACCCTGCTGTGTGCGGGATACAGCGTGAAGCTAATTTTTTAATTTATCCTGTTTTGTGTGGGATACAACGTGAAGCTAAAAAAAATTATATAATTTACATGTTTTTTAATTTTTAATCTCTTAACAAAAAAGGTCTTATATCATTAATATATCTTTTCTCTGACGCTTCAATAACGTTGCCTCCGTTAAGACGTGAATAAATACACTCTATTTATCCTGTGGACCATCCAATTTAATCTGTCCGTATAATCTAGTAGCATCTGAGCTCAAGCTATATACTCTCAGTAAACTGTTTATGGCAATCCTTTGTTACGTTTTCTTTTTTTTTATTATTTAATAAATAAATTTATTGTAATATATATGTTTCTCTTAAAAATAAATTTAAATTTTGATACTATGTTATCATTGAAAATTTTATTTTAGTTGCTATTCTCTAATTATTAAATGTAATAAAAATATTTTTTTTCTACCAAGAGGAAACGAACACACAATAGCGTTCACAGTTAGATATTATATTTATTTAATTTTACATAAAATAACACTAAAATATAGCTACCACATATTTCAGTACCTATATGTTATTATAAATTTAGTTATTTTTAAAACTTAATGTAAAACATATTAGTAGAGAGCATAATTATTGATATTAATATATTTCAATTTTTATTGAGGCCAGTCGTAGAGGTACAAAGTGTGTGTGTAAAAACAACCGGTTGTGGGTTCGATCCCCACTCGAGGAAATGAAATATTTAAAATGTATATTTTGGTTTCTTCGCTCTTATGCCAAGACAATACGTGGCGTTGAGTTCTGCCACTCAACACGCAATGCCTCCAGAATTCGGCGGAAAGTGGGGAACGGAGTGTCTTAACACTAGGTTCCCTCTCCGTACCCTACTGTGTGCGGGATACAGTGTGAAGCTGATTAATTTTGATTTAATATATTTCAATACACCAGTAACCATGAAACATAATTGTCTATGCATTTGCTTAAATATATTAAAATTATGACGAAGGACCAAATCCAAATTAGAATATCAATAAGTGTCAGCCGTCCGTCTGTCTGTCCGTAAATATTTAAGGTGCCTCTCTGAGACTCATACGAGTATGTACCTATATTTAGTTCCGCAAGCCGACCTAACTAATATTTTATTCACTTCTTTGAACCATACTAGTACAATTATAGCAGTAACTGTTCCGTAAAATAACAGTTTTTTTTTAATGTTACTCAATTCTTTTTTATCATAATAGCAATGAGTTGCTTAAAATCATAAATACGACATAATACAACGCATCACGCTGTAGTCCGCATATAACAAGGTATGGAGAGGGAATCTAGTGTTAAGACACTCCGTCTCTCACTTTCTGCCACTTTGAAAGCAAAGAAATGAAAATATTAAATATTTCACATAATTTATTATTTAGTTTTATCATTTTTGATCCTATCTTAATATTATATATTTAAAAATATTTTGGTTTATCCAGACTGAATAGACGAAATGCCAGCTCAGATTCGCCATGTTAAATCTTAAAATGCGCGAATATACAAAATATCGTCCTTGTGTTTAAATGATATTTTTTTAGCGTCATGCTGTATCCCGCACACAGCAGAGTAGACAGAGGGAACCTAATGATAAGACACTCCGTTTCCTATTTTCAGAATTCTGAAGGCATTGCGTGTTGAGTGGCGGCCGGCGAGTGGTATTCAACGCCGAGCTCTGGCACAAGAGCGAAGAAAATGAAAATATTAAATATTTCATTTCAGTCGTAATCGAACCCACAACCTGTCGCGTTGACAGTCACACTTTGTACCCCTGCGCCACGAATGGCCTCAAATGAAAGATGCGCAAAATCTGAGTAAGGCTATATTTATTCTTAGACGTAAAATAACGAATGGTTGCACCCAAAGAGTTTTAAAAAGATTATAAACAAAAAAATATTTATATAAAGTTTCTTTTGTTACCTGTTATATACTGCAGCCCGTCGCAGCAGAAGCATAAAAATTTAAGTCTGCCTTAAGCTTAAACCGTGCTTTATTCCAAGCTTATCCTTAGATATTGTAAAATGTTATAAATACTGGACATATTTCATTTCAGAAGACGGAGCTTACCGTAATAGTCTAGGGCACAACTGCAGAAAAAATATATATTAAAAACAACTTCAATAATTCGGCGGAAAATGAGGAATATAAGTGTCTTAACACTAGTTTCCCTCTGTCTATCTTGCTATGATTTTTTAACTTTAATAATTATATAATAATTTAAATAAAAAAATATGCATCACAGTTATATTTTTTATTGCATACTACTACTTCACATTAGATTTTAGTAAATTCTCATTAACGTTTCACCTTTCAATAGAAAAGACTTGATAGAAGGATTCCTCTATACATAAATAAATAAAATCTATAAGGCGATTTTTATTATACAAGGAAAAGAAAATATCAAAGCTATTATGCGAAATAAACCTATAATATCACAAAAAGTTTTAATAAACGAAGATTATGAATAATTAACTGTATTAGACAGTCAGTCTAATAAAGTCCGCACATTAGACCCGCTTTTTTCAAAATAGCAAGGCAGGCAAAGCATGAAATCCGTTCTCCACTTACCACCCAATGTTTTCACTCTTAATTATTTTATATATCTATGAAAATGGAGAGCTTATCCTCTATTTATCATGTATTATAATTAAAATGAAAGAAGACAATTTCAAAAGCCAACTCTCGTACTATAGGATATTCTTATGAAAGCAGAATATATTCGCAACGCTAATCCTTCTGTTTTGCTTCGTTGTAATACTTATCTTACTTTACATTGTTTTTAAACAGAAAATATAACTAAAACGATACTTGAGTTTAAAATAAAAGCGTATAGTTATCTTATTAGATTCTTATACGAATCGTTAAGATATAAACTATAGTTTAATATAATTATATTTCCTATATATAAGTAATATTTATAAGTCCATATAATATGTTTATTGAAATTTCTAACAATAAAGAGATGTTTATTTTGTCTGATTATTTGCAAAACTTTTTTCTGCTTTAAAACAAATTACTAAAATATTTATTTAGAAAACTAACTTCTTTCCTAAGTGTGGAATAACACTTTAAAAATGTTAAAAACACTAAAATATTCCTTTTAGTAAAATCTAGTTTTATTATAATAAATAAAATATGTAGTTTTAGATAACTAAACGTATACCAGTCGTATCTATTTATATGGTTCCTCAGAGCGCACCGAGATGCAGCTTATTTAGAATTTGACAGATCGCGGCCCTCCCCCTACTATACGCTGTGACGATTCCACACAACATAGACTTTCAAGTAAATACAAAAGAAAATAATTATTTATTTTATTCTTAACAAAAATTATAATTTTGTTATTAGGTAGGTAGGTAGTTATGAAAAGCTATAAAAATGTGAATATTTACTATCTTATTTTATATTATACTAGCGATTCAACCACGGCTTCGCCCGCTTAAACTTCTCGTTATAATTATAGCCACATTGTACACAATCTTTACGCTAATATCTATATAGTTTACTAGTGGGCGCGCGCGGCTTCGCCCGCTTATTTGGACACTTAGGGGGTGAATTCTAAAAAACCATGAAACATGTGTTCAATGAAATGTTTTTAAGAATCTGAATTTCAAATTTTATAAAACTCGGTGCCGATTTAAAAAAAAATCCATACAAACTTTCAACCTCTACTTCATCCCTTTAGGGTTAAAATTTTTCAAAATCCTTTCTTAGTGGATGTCCAGAATATGAAAATAAACATCTGCCCAAATTTCACGTTTCTACCATCAGCGGTTACGGCTCTGCGTGCGTCTTACCTCAGTCAGTCAGCACAAGTCCTTTTATATATATAGATAGATAAAATAAAATGGCCGTGTACTTGTATATAAATAAATTAATTCTTAACAAAAAGAAAAACCGACTTCAAACAACGAAATAAAAAGTATAAAAATAATTTTACATAATGTTAAACATACTTTGATTTTGTATAACAAAAATAATTTAAAAAATATTTTATAATTTTGAAGTAGCTGTCAAGCTAATGCTACAACAACCTTACTACAATATCGAATTACTAAGCCTGTTTGTTTTACTTTAGCTAAGTGGGTACACTCACAAAATAAAACCAACAAATTATATTAGACCTTTGTAACGCAGTGGTTCAGATTCCGAACGTACATAAGTACTATAGTCATGCATTGCATCCCTCTTGGGGGAAATATTTTTTTTCATACTCGTCATACCAAGCACAGCGTTGAGTCCTTCTAACCAACTGAGTGTTCCTATCCACCTGATAGGAAGAACATAGTGTTGAGACACTCACAGTCAAATACACATAACATAACATAAGATTGAGGCCAGTCGTGGCGCAGGGACACACAGTTTGACTGTAAAATCAACTAACGAAATATTTATTTACATTTATATTTTCATCTCTTCGCTCTGGTGTCGAGGCAAGGCGCGGCGTCGAATTCCGCCACTCAACACGCAAAGCCTCCAGATTTCGGCGGAAAGTGGGGAACGGAGTGTTTTAACACTAGCTTCCCTCTGCCTACCCTGCTGCGTGCGTGATACAGCGTGAAGCTGACATAATTTAATTGATTTTTTAATAAAAAAAATAACCAAAACTATTCACCACATGCCGTATCTGTTACAACCGGGCCCCACCCCGCCTTAGCTTTTAGACTTCGAACATTAGCTTCTAAACTTTAAGCCCTCCTCATATATAATTCCGGGGCAAGCTTTTGTCCCGGTGGGAAATAGACGAGAGTTTCGCATTAAATAATTTAACCAACCAACACTAGCCTTAAATCCGTTATAGTCAACTGTTAGATACATATTATTCTAATTAAATTAGTTTTGATTTAGATCCTAGTTTAAACTGATTACCTATTAAGTGGTTTAATTGAGTGTTAAAGTTAATTTGCATGATTCCGGGTGGTAAATGTCATTTGATGTTTGTGGTTAGCGTTTCTAATTTTATCTATAGTGTTAGAAACTTTATATTTGGAAGTGATATTTTCTTTGCTTTTTTTTTAAATAAAATATAAATCGACTTCACGCTGTATCCCGCACACAGCAGGGTAGGCAGAGGGAACCTAGTGTTAACGCACTCCGTTCCCCACTTTCTGCCGAATTCGGGAGGCATTGCGTGTTGAGTGGCAGAACTCAACGCCGCGCTTAACCTCGACACCAGAGCGAAGAAATGGAAATATAATTTTAAGTAAATTTTTCATCTCCTCGAGTGGGGATCGAACCCACAACCAGTCGGTTTTACAGTCACACTTCGTGCCGCTGCGCCACGACTGGCCTCTTTGCTTTTTTGGTTAGTATCTATATATACATATATATATTTTATAATTTATAGGTTTGTGTGGTTTGTTGTGTGTTACATGTATTTTCGGTCTGGATAATGTAATAAAAAAGTTAAAACCTGGTATGAATAAATATTTTTGTTCCTTAGTCACTCATCAATATCCTGTATTTGAAATCAATGCTGTAAAGCTTAATGAAAATAAAAAAAGAAACTATTTTTAAGCGTTTAATAAATTTCTACGCTCTGGTAATATAATAAAACATAGCGTAATAACACTAGGTTCCCTCTGTCCACCCTGTTCGGACTGCTGCCAATCGTAACACAAAGTTAATATAAAGAAAGAGAAGAACTTGTCCATATTTTTTTTAACAGCTTTGACATTTTAATTTAATAAAAAATAATATTCGATTATAAGTAAATCAAATTCTAATAAGAATATTTTAACCAACGTAAACTGCTTTATATAAAGTGCCCACTTTCATAATTATTCTAAGTAAATTAATTCGGACAGTAGTTTGTGAACCTCGCACAGTAGATATTCAATCAACAACTAAGCAGTTTTTAAAATATTTTTTTGCTTATTTCTAGATATTTTAAAGTTTTAAATAGTTAACTGAAGAGTAGTTTAAAAGAAAACATTTTATTTGTTTCTGTGTTCATGTACGTAGGTATTGCGTGTTGTGTGGCTTTCTTACGAGCGGGGATCGAACCCACAACCCTCTCATTTACAATCAAAAGGTGTGCCGTTGCGTAATATTACGTCTCATTCCAACTATTAAATTTGAAAGAAAATATATTAGATCATCATAGCAAGCTCGCAAGGCAAAGCGCGGCGTTGATCTCCACATGAACGCGGTTCCGAGGAGTATGAAGTGTCGTAACCTAAGTTTCTCCGTACTGTGTGAAACTGCAATAAAATATTTTTATTTTAAATATAAAAGTATTTTGATGAGGCCAGTCGTGGCGCAGAGGTGATCGATCCCCATTCGAAGAAATGAAATATTTATTTTCATTTCTTCGCTCC
Source organism: Heliconius himera (assembly GCA_021202915.1). Taxonomy (NCBI): domain Eukaryota; kingdom Metazoa; phylum Arthropoda; class Insecta; order Lepidoptera; family Nymphalidae; genus Heliconius; species Heliconius himera. The sequence continues at coordinate 174,304 of JAJHJA010000768.1, read as the reverse complement.
GGTGTCGAGACTAAGCACGGCGTTGAGTTCCGCCACTCAACACTCAATGCTTCCAGAACTCGGCGAAAAGTGAGGAACGCTAGGTTACTTCTGCCTACCCAGCTGTGTGCAGAATACAGCGTGAAGCTGATTTATTTATTTATTTAACAGTAAATCATATATACATACATATATTCTAAAATTAGACGAAATTCAGAAAACATTTACAGTTCAGTCAGCAATTAATTCTTTGAACAAACAGTATCTATTCGGCCCAATTCCTAACTCGAACTTAGCCAAAAATGTAAACTGCCGGAGCATCAGCCTCGATTAAATCAATTTAAACTCCCAAATTTCATCTGAGGGCCGCTGGTTCCTCCCTAATTATACCTACAGAAGGACCGACCGTAAAGAGACAAATTTAAATTTGCTACAAAAATGCTTAAACACAAAACAATTTTGAAGCTTAGCTTCATAAATATAAGGTACTTTTTAGGGAATTTTAAATTATTCTATAAGTATTTTTAAGTTTGTCGAGGCAAAATCATCTGGCGGGCGGGGTGTAAGGGTATCCAAAATGGCGTCGGTAAGATTTCCTTCGGTTATATTAATTAAATCTTCGTAATTTATGAGTGGCTCGTGCCATGTGTTTTTGATGAGATTTATGGTTTTTGTAATATCAATTTGATGTTAGATAGCTTAGATTGTATAGTATATATATTTATTTTGTGAAAACATGCTGAAATATTTTGATCAATTTATCTGTAAAGCGAGGCGTTGAGTTACGCCACTCAACACGCAATGCATCCAGAATTCAGCGGAAAGTGGGGAATGGACTGTGTTAATACTAAGATCCCTCCGTCTACCCTGATATCTACGGGATAAAGCGTGAAGCTAGAAAAAATATATAAACATATTGCTTACTAAACATAACACACTTAAATTAATTGATAATTAAAATTTTTTTTTTCTACAAATACGAATCAGTACAAATTATGTGGAAGATTATTGTGGAAACAATACTTTGTAAAAAAAGTTGAATTTTTGCTCAGTTTTATTTTTTATTTAATCAGCTTCACTCTGTATCCCGCACACAGCAGAGTAGGCAGAGAGAACCTAGTGTTAAGACACTCCATTCCCCACTTTCTGCCGAATTCTGGAGGCATTACGTGTTGAGTGGCAGAACTCAACGCCACGCTTTACCTCGACACCAGAGCTAGGAAATGGAAATATAAATTTAATTAAATATTTCATCTCCTCGAGTGGGGATCGAACCCACAACCAGTGGATTTTCAGTCACACTCTGTGCCCCTGGGCCACGACTGGCCTCGAGCTTTTATACATATAAATTAATTAAAAAACCTAACATAATCATATATTAAAAAAATATATATTCTACTTTCAACGATGCCTAGTAACATTTTATACGTTTACCCTTATAATGTGCTTACCTAACCCAACCTCTTCGGCCCGACTGGTATAAAAAATTAGGCCAACCCTCCACCCCGTGATAATTCACCGCGCGCGTGCGACCCTTGAGAAAAATAGCTGGTAAAAGAGACAAGATTTAAATCGCCCCAGTTTTAGGGACGAACGATTTAAAACTGTACTGTATGTAAAAATATATGTAGATAGATACCATCAGTTTCCTTTTTTTGGCTTAAAAAATAAATTTGAGGCCAGTCGTGGCGTGGCGTTACTTAAAATTTATATTTCCATTTTAAAATGCATTTTAAATGGGGAACGGAGTGTCTTAACACTAGGTTCCCTCTGCCTACCCTGCTGTGTGCGGGATACAGTGTGAAGCTGAAAAATAAAAAAAAAATATAAATAAAGCTACTGAAAACATTTAAAGTTGGTACTAATCATTGAAAATAATGTAATTTTTGGCAATTTCTCATCATATTTAATATCACATTAATAGACATATTACATGTTATATGACAAAATAATCTTTTCTGAATCTCATCTTAAGACACTCCGTTCTCCTCTTTCCGTCCAATATTTTAAACTTACCATATTGACTATCGTAACTTAACACTGCGATTTATTCACAAAAACGAGGAAAAGAAAATAAGCTACCAAATTACGATCACACAAAATAAAAAAACAAAAAAATATCGCTTGCCCTACATAGTTAAAAGTATTTGCCCTTATGCGTGGCGTCGCTAATCTAGCCAAATGTACCGAACCCAGGACCGTTTGATGTTTTATCTCGCAGGGTTCACAAAAACTTTGTTTATTTAATCCCAACGCGTGGATAGGCTTTGAGCTTTTGAACTGTTATGCGAAGCTTTTCTATAACGTTAAAGATAAATCGTTTTGAAAAAAATTTAAATGATTGAACTGAATTTCCACTGATTGAGATAGCCTTGTCGTGTGGTCTGCTAAAGGTTGTGCTGTATGTAACAATCTAGATACAACGCTTTATTTGATTTTATAGTATTTTATTTTAAAATGGTAATAAAGATGATGAATAGGCTTTCAATATAAAAAATAAAAATAAACTACATAGACTAAACAAAATGTTTATATATAAGAAACTATTTTTTAGCTTCACATTGTGTGTAGGGAGAGAGAACTTGGGAATCTAGTAATAAGACTCTCCCTTCGAATTCCCCTTTTTCCGTCGAATTTTAAAAGTCAATGTTACGCTTTACCTCGTCACCAGAGAGAATAAATAAAAATACTAAATCCTCCATTCCTCCGAGTGGAAATCGAAGCTACAACCCTCAATTTTACAGCTGCACCCTTGTGCCCTTGCGCCACGAAGACTTTTCTGACTTCAAAGAAAGTAATGATTATTATTTTATTATTTTATCTATATCTTTTTAATATAACATACCTTACAAGAAAATATTATAATAGCCTATAATAGTACATTGAATGGGTACTAAATCAAATTAACCTATCACATGTCCTAGCTCCAAGGTAAGAGGCATCGAAGATGTCAGGTGTCTAACACACGATCAACTGAAGTGATCCAATCTACTCCCTTATTGTCATTTGCTGTGAATGGCTATGTATGTATACCTATAGATATATAAATTTCTATCTCAAGATAGGAGTACAAGCTTATGCAAACACTAAAAAAGTATTTTTTTTATAACTTTATACAAAAGGTTATTTATTGAATGTTTAAATTATTGATAGGTACTTATTGTCTGGCCAGTCGTGGTCCAGGGACACAAAGTGTGACTGTAGACGCGACTGGTTGTGAGTTTCCCACTAGAGGAAATGAAATATTTATTTAAATTTATATTTTTATTTCTTCATTCTGGTGTCTAGGCAAAGCGCAGCGTTGAGTTTCGCCACTCATCACGCAAGGCCTCCAGAATTCTGCGGAAAGTAGGAAACGGAGTATCTTTACACTAGTCTCTGCCTACCATGCAGTGTGCGGGATACAGCGTGAAGCTGATTTAATTTAATTTATTTTTATTATACCTATAGATATTAATACGAAAAGCATCAACATTGCACCAATTTACGAAATTGTGCAAGGGGAGGAAAAGTAAATTTGGCAGTTATACCTTGCAAAGAGAAGATAGAAAGTCCATTTTTTTTAGTAAAATAAAAATAACACACACTACCATATTATGTTTGACACACAAGTGTAAGAATGAGTATATAGTAGATTGACATACACGTTGCTATGGCAACGCGCAATTGGCTCTGTAGTACCTACTATAAAATCCGTCGAATAAAGCTCTTTTATTTCCAAAAAAAGTTTAAATCAAAAAATATAAATTGTAAAAGTCCTACCCTAAAGTAGTACCTACACCAAAGTATCAGAACAGACTTCTTAACAATACATTTTGTATTTAATTGCAAATCATTCCCACATTTGAATAGTTTTACTTACATTATGTTGAACCCTTTTTTGAGATTTTTTTTTTGTTTCTAATAATTCATACTACCGTGTGGGAATCAAACTCCCAACCATCCCATTTACAGACGCTGGATCGTTGCGCTACGACAGCCCCAACATAAGTTAACAGATTTTTAAATTAAAATATAACTTTATTATCAAACCCAATGACATTTATATACGGTTCCCATAAAAAATATATACAAAATATGCCTACTGAAACAACAAAAAGTTGTAAATGTAACAAATATATAACAACAACGACAACAACAGTATCGTAAATAAGTAAATAAAAGCAGAAATGCAGTTAAAGTGCAGAGTCTACGGAAGACGCTCCTCTACTGCCATTTTGCGCCATAACACTCAACCGTTCGATTGTCAATGTGGCCGTTTCGTCGTTTTTACGAACATAGCTACAAACCTTTGGAATATTTTTTTCTTTTTATTTGAATCCTACTGAGTAGGAACCTGTATAATTTTTAGTTCGACTCCACTCAAGTAATTTGAATGTTCTAAATATTCTTTTTTAATAGTTTCAGGCTGTACGCTGTAGCAGGGTAGGCAGAGAGAGTCTAGTGTTAAGACATTCCGCTACCCACTTCCCTCCGAATTCTAGAGACATTACCTGTTGAGTGGCGGTACTGAAAGTCGTGTTTAACCTCAACACAAGGACGAAGAAATGAAACTATTAAATATTTCATTTCCTCGAGTGGGAATCGAACCCATAATCTGTCGCGTTTACAGTCTACAACTACACGCTTGTGCCCCTGTGCCACAACTGGCCTCGCTTTATATGTTATATTTTTTATTATGAAAGAAATGGAATGGAATCCATATGTATAAGATTCCCATCATAATCTTAAATTATACAAGCGAATAAAAAATTAAATATTTAATATTTTTATTTTTGCCACTCAACACGCAATGCTACTAAATACATTCAAAATTCAGCGGAAAGTAAAGAACATAAATGTTTTAATAGGAACAATATGTTACACTACACATATACTAGGTTCCCAGGTTCCCTTGCTTACCTTGATATGAGTATGATACAGCGTGAAGCTACAAAGAAAACAAAATAAAAAAATTAAATAATATTATTTAATACATTGACAAAATTTGTGTGTTTCAACATAAACAATATCTACAAAGAAATATTATGGGTGTATTAATATATAACAACAATCTTTTTCATCTCACAATCTCGACGTAGTAGTACCATTCCACATTTGTTGTAGCTTTGTATTATATTGCAAATTATACCTTTTTTCCTTTTATATCAGCCAACCTTGATTATCATGGCGCGCAATTCCCAAAACGGAAGCCCTTTTGTTATTGTCAAATTAGCCAATCCTCAAGATAACAAAAACATCCCTTTATTTCCAGGGACAAAGCCCTTTATTGACGAGCGAAATTTATACAGGGTTGTTTAGGCCGGGTTTAACTATCTTCTCCCTTATATAATCCAGGGAGTTGGGGGTAGGTGCGTTTGTGCTACGGTAATTGTGGTCTTCACCCTTTACAGAATTTAAAGGTTCATACGAAAGATGGCTCTTGTGCAAATTGAACTTTTTGTTGTGTTATTTTATGTAACATTTACAACGTTTTTTTTTTTGGAATATTAATGTTTTGTAATATTGAACGCGTTTTAACGGCAAATACTTTAGAGTAACTAAAAAGGAAATTTATTACTCAAGTAGATTTCAATAAAAAAAATAGTTACACGCTTATCCATAGAATTTTTCAAGTTATTGCGTGTTAAGTTTCGGAACTCAACGCCGGAGTTTTACCTTCATGCCAGAGGAAAGATTTAATATTAAGTGTAATATCTATATGTTATTTCTCAATAGAAATTTATCCAAACAACGTTCTTGTTTCGGTTAGGAGGATTATACGATTTTTATAAGTGATTTTTTTCCCAAATTTACTCGATTATATTTAACAAAAAAATATATATTAATTTCGTTTTCAACCAAATACCTAACTATTTCTTGTTGTCACCTAGATATAAATTTAAATACACTTCCGAAAGAAAATTGAAACGATACACATTTCATACAATTGTACCACTTAGAATATTCTTGAATACGACAATGTCGAGTTCCACTACTCATCAGGTAATCGCTCGAATTTGGGAGCAAAATCTAAAATGGAGTGTCTTGACACTAAGTTCTCTTTGCATACTATGCGCGATATCGTTAGGCTAATACAACAATTTTATATTACAAACTCCACATACATACATATATATGACATATATCAACAAAAATTATTCACCATCCTCGAAAAGTAAACAAAGTATAGCTCTACTAAGCGTAAAAATACAAAAACAGAGGTTTTTATGGAAGACATAAAACACACTTGAAAGCGTAGCAAGGGGTAGGTTTTACTATCTGTATGTAATGAGGGTGGGATTAGAAGGGTGCGTCTTGCAAACGGCTTTGCGTGCCAGCCCGCGGGCGGCGGCGATTTGTCCCTAGCATCCCCCGCAATACCCGAGCCGGGGGCTGTCAAACTTTTTGTTCAGGGGCGAATAGAAGTTAATATTTTTTTGTTATGATATAACAATTTCTCATATTTTTCTGATTTTTCAAATTTCTTTCTTGAGTACAGGGTAGGTAGAACATAGTGTATTTTTCATAAAGCTTTATATTTATATGGTCTTGTGGTAATACAAAAAAGTGGTGGTAATCGGTTTTTTTTTTCGACATGTTTTGCAAACTTTCAAAATTTTACAAATTTAGTAAATATTTTATAGCATAAAAGTAATATTTTGATTTATACGAGATGGAGAGAAATTATTTGTTGAGTGGAAAAGTTCAACGCAGCAAACTAAAAAATTTTATAGTCAAATTTATCTGTATTTTTGAATAAAAAGTACCAAAACTTTGAAAAGCCCAATAAAAACGCGTGTTTACGTCGTAAAAGGTGGTTGAGGGAGGACGGCCCTTATGACGCGCGATATATACATACCTAGCCCCAGTGTACAGTCTGAATAGAAATTTCCATTTTACATTCATATACCTATGTTCTCTTATACGTTGTTTAGTTTCATCACAATATACTAAACGTGGACAAAAAAAAAGTTTGGAAATTCGTATTTAACTTTGAGGCCGTCGTGGTGTAGAGTAAACGCGACGGTAGTGGGTTCAATTGACGAAGTGAATTAATTAAATTAAATTATCTCGCTCTGGTAACAAGAAAGACGCGGCGTTGAGTTCCACCACTCAACGTAACGTAATGTACAGGAAAATCGGAAACGGAGTGTCTTAACAATTCTTTCCATCTTCTTAAAGAAAAATATAATAGGTAAATATTGATTGATAGCTTTAGAAGAAAACTATAGATTTCTGATAGTTGTTCCATTTCATAATAAATCATTTGAAAATATAACCATGGTTCAATGAAGCTTACAATTCCACATAAAAACATATTTTTTATAAAAGATAAATATATTTTTTTGAAACTCCAAATTTTATTTTGAATTTCTATATTTGTCATGCGTTGACTAAATACTAAGGTGCATATATTATTAACAAGATATAATTTTCACTAATACTACATACATTATTTTTATTTGTTAAAAATTTTTAGGCTTTTAGGCTTTTTTATCATATCATTGAGTGTTTCTAATATAGAGATAAGTATACATATATAGAGAGATAAGTAAGTACGTTCAAACACACATTTGTTAAATTTGTTGATGGGATGGGATGGGTGTACCTAACCTTAATTAAATATACAGAGACCTCCTTGCGCTACAGTGTCTCACTGTAAACGCGACGGTTGTGGGTTCGACTCTCACTCGGATAAGGTAAAAAGATAAACTGCGACATTGAGTACCATCACTCAACAAGCAATACCTTGAAGATTGAGAGAAAAGTTGGTGTCATAAGCCTAGCCCGTCATACGCGGGATACATCGTAAAACTGAACCTTACCTAAATACATTAATATACGATTAAAATAATAAAATTATATAATCAATAATTTCCTAATTAAATAGTGGTCAGTCGTGGCGCAGGGGAACATAGTGTGACTGTAAAATCGTCTGGTTGTAGTTTCGATCCCCACTCGTGAAAATTAAATATTTATTTATATTTATATTTTGATTTCTGCGCTCTGGTGTGGAAGCAAAGCGCGGCGTTTAATTCCGCCATTCAACACACAATGCCTTCAGAGCTGGGAGGAAAGTGAGGAACAGAGTGTCTCAACACTAGGTTCCCTCTGCCTACCCTGCTGGTGTGGGATATAGCGTGAAGCTGATAATTTTTTTTTCTCAACTGTAATTAACATACGCAATTAATTAATAAATAATTAGTCAAGTAATACAGTAAATTACATATTCTAATATATAGTCTACAATATATCAACCATGTTAGCTAAGAGACCGCCACGAATAAATTAAACTAAGCCACGGGCGGGCAGTATTTCTTCTCTGGAAAATAAGGAAAAATCTGTCTGTATAAACTACTTGCGTCCAACAATCCTCTAGAGTTTTTCGCTATACGATCTCTATGCACTTGAAAAAGGTTGGATTTAACAAGAAAGGAATTGTATATTAAATAAATAAATAAATCAAATAAATCAGCTTCACTCTATATCCCGCACATAGGTAGGGTACGCAGAGGGAAACTAGTGTTAAGACACTCCGTTCTCCACTTTCTACCGAATTATGAAGGCATTGCGTATTGAGTGGCGGGACTCAACGCCGCGTTTTTCCTCGACACCAGAGTCTAGTAATGAAAATATTAATTTAAATAAATATTTCGTTTCCTCGAGTGGGGATCGAACCCACAACAACATAAAAAATATATATTTTATTATAAAATAATCTAATTTTTTTTTTCATATAAATTGGTAAAAAAAATATTTAACGAAATATTCTACGACAAAGACTTTAATTCGTTCCGTACGTACATCTGTCCCATGAGCTTGGTAAATATAAAAGGAAATTACAACTGCACTCTACCTATAGAAGTCTTATAAAATATGTAATGAATGTAAATGTATTCGTTCTTCAAGAAACTTTTTAGTAGTTAAACAAGAGGCCCTCGTGGCGCAGAGGCACAAACGTGTAACTGCAAATGCAAAATGTTATGGGTTCGATTCGCATTCCACCCGCAAAGAGCGGCGTTGAGTTCCGCCATTCAACACGGAATGCCCCTAGAATTCAGCGGAAAATGGGGAACTTAGCACTCAGATTCCCTCTGCCTACCCTACTGTTTACGGGATACAGCGTGACGCTATAAAAAAATATATGCTTTCTTTCTATTGCTTGTGTTTTTATCAACGCTAAATGAATTGAGAAAAATGAGGAGTGCAAAGATAAAGCCAGTAAAGTTTCGATATGATTGGATTTTTGTTGTTGTTCTGTGTTGTACCATGGATTTTTACTGTAACACTGGGTCGTCCGTGTTTCTTATTAACCCTATAAAACACAAACCCCTTTGCGGGCGCGTCCTAGCCGCGTACGATGCCAAAAAAGCCAAAATTCTCACGCGTGAAAGTGTCGCACTTCTTTTACCTTTTTCCCAATGGCTATCGACGAACCGCCTTTCGATTTCATTACGGACGTTCGACATTTTTTATTTTTAAATCACGGCGTGCTTCACGCGATCCGCCCTTTTTTTTTTGTTTCCCCACCCGTTTGTCTCTATTTTTTTTTACACGCCGCCCGCAAACAATGCCAGCGCGGCCACGAATTAACTCGCAGCTTCCCGCTTTTCGGCGTCAATAAAAAAATACATTTTAATTCGCAACCGCCGTGTTAATTAATAATTAATATTTTTCCCGTTGCGATTTAATGGCGCCGTTTAACACGTGTTCCGATGCGATTGTTTTTTCGCGGATCGTTTTCATGAATGGAATGATGACGTAATAGGATAATTTCAGCGTCGGCATTTCACGTTTTTATTGGGACAGCGTGTTGTTGGTTCTTTTTTTTTTTTTTTGCGCCGCCACGAGCGCTCGCCGTCAATGGGACGGATGCATCGCGATTTAATTCTCAATGTCATTATCACTTTCACAATGAGAACTCATGATTTTAAATATGTTCGTATATAAAATGGTGGAGGTTTAAACAGTGTTTTTTTTTATTAATGCTGGCAATCGTTTATCGGTTTGTTTTTGTGGTGACGTTTCGGTTTATGGTACGCGAGAGATTTTAATAGGCTAGCCTTGACTGTGGATGGTATGGTGTTCAGTATAATGGTCTTGGAGAGTTTTGGTTACTTTGGTTAGAGTACGGGGGAGACCTCGGTTGATCTTCGAAAACACAGTATCAAAGATACTGGAGGAAGGTCACGTAAACAGCATGAGAACCCACCCGGAGAATGACAATGTATGAAGAGGTTGATGACAGTGGACGAGGCGAAAGAGGTATATAGAGACCGTAGCGTTTGGGACTCCGTTCTCCCTAACTACTCCGTATGGGATAAAGCGTGAAGTTAAGTAAGTGGTCAAGACTAGTTGTATTCGTTTCGTTACAACTATAAGTTGAATTGGTATAAGGGTCAAATAATAGGGACGGGATTGACCTGCTTTTTACAACGCTTTTGACCTTTGACAAGCACGCGCTACATTGTGCTTTAGATATAACAAAAAGATATTTAAATATCTTATATTTTCTGAAGTCATGTTTTAAATAAAATTATTTACGTGTAAGCAAAATATAACTTAGTTTACATTTAAGTAAGTAAATTAAGAAATTTTATTAGGTAGGGGAGAGGGGGGTAGCTTTGAACAGGGGCACCTTTGAAAATATGTGTTAACAGAGCTATTTTAAAAAGAAATTTTGTTAGATTTTTTTTGAGTAGTGGCAGCACTAACCTGCACACGTGTCACTTGTCACTGCTGATATATGAGAGCCCGTGGTTGAGTTACGAGGAGTGTTTGATTTTGAGTAAAATTTTATACATTTTTAATTAAACGCGTAAGCATCGCAGGGATCCAATTCATGGTATATGGTTTTATTTTTTCCTCTTTTAGTTAGAATGTTTCATATATCATGCAATAAACTAGAAATTAATACAATTTTTAAACTTTTACTTGAAAAAAAAAACGTTTTTAATTTTACAAATACCACTGAGGCAGCTTTGAACAAAATAAGGGGGGCAGTTTTGAATATTATTATATATAACAAAATACCGCGAAAGAAAAACAAAACTAAACTGAACTTTTCTTTACAAGAAACTGACGTATGAAGACTACGTAATGGAATTAGACTACCACTTAATAAATATTGGAGACTCCATTTTAGCGAATGTTTCATCATCTATGAATAGTAAAAAAGTAGCTTGTACATTTTTTTTCCTTACGTCACTATACTATATCCATGTTCCTTTAAATTTAATTTCTCTAAGTTCAAATTAGAATAATAAGCTGTTTATTAAAAAATATTTTGTTTTTTTTAATAATATTAGGTTTATTCTATGATTGATCCTGACTGGTTGTGGGTTCGATCCCCGCTCGAGGAGATGAAATATTTACTTAAATTTATATTTCCATTTCTTCGCTTTGGTGTCGAGGTTAAGCGCGGCGTTGAGTTCTGCCACTCAACACGCAATGCCTCCAGAATTCGGCAGAAAGTGGGGAACGGAGTGTCTTAACACTAGGTTCCCTCTGCCTGCCGTGCTGTGTGCGGGATAAAACATGAAGCTAATTTTTATTTCTTACGTAGACTACTTCCCCTAATTTCAGTTGCTGGTTACGTCATGTACTACATTCATGTTTTCCTTTAAATTTAATTTTTCTAAGTTCAAATTAAGGTAGTAAGCTGTTTATTTAAAAAATATTATGTTTTATTTTTATAATGTTAGATTTATTCTATGATTGATCCCATAATGTTAATTACTTCTACGAAGCCAAAGCTACTTTTTTGTTTTTTTAAAGTCTATTAATAATATTAAAGTTATTTAACATTAGTACTAGTACAATCGCAATATTAAACAATATATAATAATACATTAGTACTAGTACAATCGCAATATTAAACTAGGTATATTATTTTTTTCAGTTAACATGGTACTGATATTTGATCTCCATCGTTTCTAATGTTAAGTTTATTGATAAAATTACTTAAAAGCTTTTTAATTTCATTGAATTCAATGATAGTTCAAAACTGCCCCATATATGTTCAAAGCTACCCCGCAAGGGGGGCAGCTTTGAACATTTGACTACTGCTACTAAAGTTGATATTGCACCTTTACCTTATATATTTTTCTACATACGATGCTACGATTGTGTGGCACAATATTTGGACTAAGCCTTGTGAAATAGTAAAGAAGTTAAAAATTGTAGAATTTTTAGATATGACACAAAGTTTAAAAATCGTTCGAATGTGCCCCCCTCTCCCCTATATATTATCGTGATTTTGTACTTTATTATTATAATTCATGAGCTTATTGAAAATAAACTAGTCCCGCACATGCAAGGGTAGGTAGAGGGAACCTAATTCTAAAATACTCCGTTCACTGCTTAACAACAAATTCTAGAAGTATTATGTGTTCATTGGCGGAACTCAACACCACGCTTTGCCTCGTTACTAGAGCGAAAAAATGAAAATATTAAATTTTACATATAGTGCGAGAGTGAGAGAGAGAGAGAGAGAGAGAGAGAGAGAGTGCGAATCAAACCCATAATATTTTGCGTTTGCAGTCACAGGTCTGTGCCTCTGCGCCACGCCGGCCTCTTGTTCATAAATCAAAAAGTTCCTCGAAAAACGAATACATTTTCCTACATTCAAATATTTTTTAACACCAAAGCGAAGAAAATGGAAATTTAAGTGGAATGGAATTAAATATTTAATTTCCTCGAGTGGAATCGAACTTTCAACTTATCGCGTTTAGAGCCACACTTTGTGCTGCTGCGCCACTTCTGGCATCAGCAGCCAAACTCAAGCACATAACTAAATAAATCAGCTTCACGCTATATCCCGCACACAGCAGGATACGCTGAGGGAACCTAGTGTTAAGACACTCCGCACAAGCATATAATTAATTTTACATTACAAAAACCAAAACTCCATTAGGATTTCTCCTTTAAAACTCGCAAAGTAATCAGGCAATTAATTCATATTAAAATACTAATTAAGAGTGGACGACGGGACGCTGTAAATAACCCGCTTTACTCAGTTTAAAGGCTTAGGCCGCTCACCAAAAAATATTCTTCCAAAACACTCCATTAATAATCATTTCTACCTCTTCATTCCTAATTCTTTGTAAAGCGCGAAATTTCAGTTGATTATGTAAACGACTAATCCGACAGCCTTTGTTTAATACCGACATTTGTTATAAAGTATTTTTATCGTTATTATCAGTTCCACGCTGTTTATATTCCGGATATAGGTGGGTGAGCAGAGGGAACCTAGTGTTACGATTCTATCCCCCAATTTTCGGTGTTTTTTTTGAGGCATTGCGTATTTAGTTGCGGAACTCACCTCGCTTCACCTTATTACCAGAGCGAACAAATGAAAATATTGATAAAAAAATAATTAAAAATAAATTCCTTCAAGTTAAGATCGAACCCAGTATATTAACTAAAACACGCTGTGAGAATATAATACCAACTAGGTAGTTGTTGAATAATTAAAAATTGATCTCCCAGTACTTAAAATTAAAATTTCAAAAGAGCTAAGACATAAAGAATATCCTATAAAAATGAATTTATTATTCCTAAGCCTAAGTAAGACTCAGTTATATCTATACGTAAAAATGTATTCATATTACAAACCGACTTCACCACTCCAAAAGGTCCAAAAAAAATCCTTCAATTTAGGGCCTTATTAACATAAAAAATAAGTAAAAACTGCATCGGTCGAACGATTCCGGGTATTTAACGAACGAACAAACAGAGATCGCTTCATAATTATAAAGTAATAGGATTTAAAAGCATATACAAACGAATATATATATATATATATTGTATATATGACTCGCCCAGTAAAAACCCGTCCGAAATTTCAGCTATTATGGCCTAATGAAAATACGAATTTAAAGGAAAATTTTGAAAAGGGACTCATTATACTTCAGCACCCTCCACGTAATATAATAACCCTCCCACGCCTGCCGGAGTCATAACGGGGGTCCCTTCAAAATATTCTTTCAACAAATTCACCTTCGTCCCTTTGGAACAAAAAAGAAAACGCTGCATCACGATCGTTTTTAATTTTAACCCTAACGACGCCATCGGAGGTATTTTACGGCGGCCATTAGGCTCCCACTATCTGGGGCGTGCATCTTGTGTTAAATGAGCGGGAAAGGACCTTAAATGTTTCTGCTTGAAACGTTTTTTAGCTTTCAATATCCGATCGTTGCATTTGATAGGAGATTTATTTGCAGTTTTCTATTTGGCTGTATTTTATACTAATATTAGCGAATATTTTTTTTTAAAGATGGATGGATGTTTGTGCCATTTTAACTCATTATATTTAGAAAACACTTTGCAATAATATATTTTATAAGTATATCAGAACACATAGGCTACAATTTATGAAAAAAAAAATATAAATTAGCTGTTATATAATAATAAGTCCAGTCGTGGCACAGGGGCACAAAGTGTGACTATAAAATCGACTGGTTGTGAGTTCAATCCCAATTCGGGGAGATGAAATGTTTATTTAAATTTATATAATAATAAGTTTATTCTGGAAAAGTTGTGAATGGATCACTAGTTTTAAACATAAAAAATATATATATTCAAAATTCATTTAAAATGGAATCTAAAAGCTTAAAATTTTCTATAAATATATATTTTATAACAACATTTTGTCTCTTCATTCCATAGCATAATATTTTTTTTCAGTGTTAAATTTATTCACAAGCATGGCAACATTTTCTCACGAAAGCTACATTAGGCAGTTTATTCGTCGGCATCTACATATTAATATTAATATCTCGATTCGCATGTCCATTCATTTTCTCCCCTTTGAATATATACAGACGGAAAAAAAGATAAAGATATATACAGATGGAAAAAAGGATATAGATATATACAGAAGGAAAAACCAACGAAATGATGGACACGCGAGTAATGGCGCGGGAAAAATTACGACTAAGCTCCTCTCCCGTGAAAATTAAACGTCATGACTTGCCTAAAATGGGGGACCCACCAACACACCAAGTTCTTGCTTAATTAGTACAAGAAAAAAAATGGCCGACGAAATGCTCGCTCCGTTGCCAGTGCCCACATTAAAATTCCTTTTCATGTTATTGTAGATTTTAAAATTAAATTATTTTAGACGAATTTCGCTAGATATCATTTCAACTTCACAAAAATATATAATTTTAGGCTCAAAATTGTGTTGTTGTGACCAGTGGTGGCGCAGGGGCACAAGCGTAACAGATTATGTGTTCAATTCCTATTCGAGGAAATGAAATATTAATAAAAAATATTTTTTATTCTGATGTTGAGGAAAGTGCGGCGTTAAATTTCGATACGCTCGCACTTCGCACGAATTTCGACCCACTTGACACGCTATGCCTCGAGAATTCTTAGGAAAGTGGGAAACGAAGTGTCTTGACACTAAGCTCCCATACTACAAGCGGGATACAGCATAAAAACTGCACAAAAATACTATTAAATAACACGGTTTATTTTCTATTTAAAATCTTTCCATCAAAATATTCACGGCTTAACCTAATGGGCTCTCCCAAAACAAACATCTCTAATAAATTACAAGCGATCTTTTGCTTAATGAGTAGTAAACAAGCCGGATCGACTCAGATAGGCAAATGAGCCTTCGATTATTTGCCCAAAACTCACCGCTATTTACAGATTCCGCCTACTCTAATCGATATAAACGCTGTTTTATATATTTTTGTTAAACGATATAATTTTAACAAGATTATACGAGTATATTGTACCTATTAAAAAGGCATTTTATAAAGGAAACTTCTGCAATAGTTTAAAAAATAGCTCATTTAACAAATACTTACAGCGTTGAACTCCGACACTCAACACATAACGCCTTTAGAATTCGGCGAAAAGTGGAGAATAGAAATGTCTTAATGGGAACGTAGTGTCTTAGCACAACATTTTCAGGTTCCCTCTTATTACCCTTCTATAGTGACTAACAACATGAAATTGAAAACATAAACATAAATTATAAAAAATATCCAATTATTTCTAAAGATACGACTAACGGCGTTATGTCACTCCCTATAATTTGGGCGTAAAATTTACATATGTCGACTTAACTCCCCCGAGTGATTGATGACGATCGGGAAATTATATTAGCGGGGCCGGTGGAAAACCGGCCGTTTTCACACCCATCCTCATATATTGGGTGGAACCCCATATATTCAGTTAGATTATGTAACGTAGGTACACAAAGTGTGACAGGACATGAAATATTAATTTAAATTTATATTTCCATTTCTTCGCTCTGGTGTAGAGGCAAAGCGCGGCTTTGAGTTCTGCCACTCAACACGCAATGCCTCCAGATTTCGACGGCAAGTGAGGAATGGAATGTTGGCTTAACACTAGGTTCCCTCTGCCTACCCTGCTGTGTGCGAAATACAGCGTGAAGCTGATGTCAAAATATATTATTTTTAATTTTTAATTGGAATATTGATTTTACGTCTGTAAATAATCATTGGGTTTAAGGAGACTGTGGGTTCGATCCACTCTTACTTATCTTTAGCTTAGTTTTACGATTGCAAAGAAGTGCTGTAGTTATTACAGGTATTATATTTGTAAATATGTTTTGTTTATAGTGTGTGTAGAGTCAGTTTAGTCATTCAATATGATTTTTTTATCTAAAAACAATTAAAACGCGGCGTAGAGTTCCGCCACTCAATACGCAATGCCTCCAGAATTCGGTGAAAAGTGGTGAACGGAAAAACAATGAAATTGAGTCAATTATAATTTAAATTAAAAAAAAATGTTTGATGTATAAGTTTTTTTAGTTGAATCTTGCATGGGAGCGTCATCGTTGTCATCGTCAGTGTAGCAGCACTTCTAGCTGTAAACGTGAACGGTTGTGAATTCGATTCCAATCTGTGGAACAAATTATTTACATTTCTTTCTCTCTTAAGATAAAGTGCAGTCAGTTTCCTCAAACAATATGCAACTTGAAAATGTTCCTTCTCCTACGTTCCTTCTACTATATGCGGGATACAGCGTGAAGCTAATACAATCATATAATATGAAAGATGTTATAATATCTAGATTATAATTTGTTATAACTTTGGAACGACAAATAAACGGAGATATATATGGGAATGGCGTCTATCGTAACGATATCTTTATAAAACTTTTGAATTCAAATCGAACTTGGAATTGAAGCCTATATCCTTAACCAATCATAAGTTATAAGAGCAAAAAAAAATTATCAACATAATTTTGCTGCTAATTTTAAACTAGTAAAATTTTCGGCATTGGGTTTCGTAATGATTCAAAAATTCTGCGGAAAGTGTCAGTGTCTTAATGGAGAACGCAGTGTCTAAACACTAGGCTTCCAGGTTCCTTCTGTTACCCCGCTATATGCGGGATACAGCGTGAAGCTAAAAAAAACAAGTGTTTTAGACACGGTTGCGTATATTTAAGTTTAGATTTCCATTTGTTGTTACAAATTTCATATAAATTCAAGCGTTATTCCACACCGGATCTTATAATTAATAACTTTCGAAGCATAATATGACAGCAATTAGCTTCAGGAAATTGGTCAATGAAGCTCACCGCTATATTGTGACCTTATATTACCATCACACCGCTTAGATACGGTAAATATTTAAAGTTTAAATTACATTGCTGGTTTCGTTCAGTAAGCTTTTTGTATTGTAATAAATAAGCTGCAATGTACATCGCCCTAAACTATAACTTGTTGTTTAGAAATGAACCTATTCTACGATTTAGGTGATTATTAATACGTATTGGTCGGGCCTAGAATTCCTATTTTGTAGAGATAGCATGTAAATATTCAATACTATAATTTAATTTTAATAAAGCCGTGTTTTGGTTAAAGTAAGATATTTATCCTCTTATTGTATAAGAACAATTCAGTGCTTTAATAATTATAGTTAATTTATGATAATTTTTGTTAAGAATAAATAAAAAAATCGATAATAGCTAAAATTATAAATTTTTAATAATTAATATAATATAATAAAATAAATATGAAAGTATGTGCGGATGGATGTTCTCTTGAATTGAATTATTTTCATTTTGTCGATCTGGCTTACTGTTGTCTCGGCTGGACAAAGCTAGCGCTTTATTGAATTTCACTACTCAATACGCATTTTCTCAAAAATTGAAAGCAAGTAGCGAAAGGAGGACATCTGCCTATCCTGCTTTGATACGACATGAAATTAAAGAAAAACAAGAATAAATATATATTTAAAAAAACTAATGATTATCATCGATACGAGGTATTGTACTTACAAGTTATTATATATCAACAAATAATTTAATTTAATAGCGGCGTTGAGTTCTGCCGCTCAACACGCAATGCCTCCATAATTCGGCAGAAAGTGGGGAACGAAGTGTCTTAACACAAGATTCCCTCTGTCTATCCTGCTGTGTGCGGGATACAGCGTGAAGCTGATTTATTTATTTTATTTTAACAAATAATTTATTGTCCAAACATTTTTTTGCGCCCAGTACATACTGTCAAATTGCTAATTCCCTCGACTTCGACATACTGTCACACATAAAGGTCACTTTCACTTGGAGGCTACATCGCTTACAATGCACGTCGCAAATTATGTTGTTTGCGGTAACGCATACATTACTCCAACTAAACAACGACTTGGACACTAGACACCAGTTGAAGATAAAGGTATTGTATTAAAGAGAATTGGATTTCTGATGTGTTTGTTGATAATATGAGAGATAAATAAATCAGCTTCACACTGTATCCCGTACACAGCAGGGTAGGCAGAGGTAACCTAGTGTTAAGACACTCCGTTCCCCACTTTCTGCTGAATTCTGGAGGCATTGCGTGTTGAGTGGCAGAACTGAACGCCGCGCTTAAATATGAGAGATAGGTTTAATAAAATAATGCTATTTACGATTGTAAAAAATACTTATTTGATTTCTAAGTTAAGTTTATCAATATTATTTGAAGGCCATCGTGATTTAGTGGAATTTAGATATTTGGATATAGGTTCGCTTCCCTCGAGTGGGGATGGAGCTCGCAATGAATTCTTTTCATTTCACCGCTCTGACCACGCAGTCTCGTATTCAGACGAAAAATGGAGAACTGAGTGTTTTTACATTAGGTTCTCACTGCTGACCCTGCTGTATGCGGGATTAACTGTGAAACTGAAAAAATGTATAAGAAAAATTAAAAAAAAAAACATTTATATAACGAAAATAAACGAAAAAGATAACCAGCTATTTGGCACACATAATATATTTAAAATCGCAGTTACTCTACATATTCTTTTTAACAAAAAAGTACGATAGAGCATTATTTTTAAAAAATCCATATTTATAACCTTCTTAGAATATTCTTTCTAGAATTTCTAGAATTATCTATCACAAGATATTCCAAAACCGTTAACAACCATTCCATTTCAGCCCAGATATGTAGAGCAACAATTTCTTAGGCGCACCACCTGTTGCATTCTCATAGTGGCTTATGTAGAGTACTAGCCTATGTGCTAAATGCATTCACTCAACCGACACGACGTACTCTCTCTGACCTAGACTTGCCTGTGCCTTCGACCGCGAAACAATAGCTTAGGGTCTGTTATATAGTAGATACCAAGTTATCTTATAGGGAAAATCTTAATAATTTGCTAAATATATAAAAATTAAATTTTATCTTTATCTATATTTTCTTTTATTCTAAATCAATTTGGAATATTCGGTTTATTTAATTTTGTTATATTTCTGTATATCGAAAATTGTTATTGTATACATTTACATTATTAACTAAGTTAAGTTTATGTTTTTTTTTGTTAAAACGAGCTAAAAGTCATTTTAAATATAAAATAGGCTTAAAAATGCATTAACAATAACTACTAAATAGGCTTTTAATAACTTATATTTTATGCATAGATCCGCTGTTTTAGTGGAGGTTTTAAATTTTATGTTTATTTTAGAAAATTGCTTGGTTTACATACATATATGTATGGCGAGGAAATGAAAATATTTTGCGCTGCATACCGCATATAGCAGGGTAGGCACAGGGAACCCTGGAACCTAAGGTAAAGACAGTTCCAGTCGGTACTAAAAGTGTTTGATTAGGAAAAGGAATAAAAAAACCGCGTTTATAATACGTCCTTACTAGATAGATGTGAAATAACTACCCAGATAAGAAAAACATTTTTCTCTAATACCATATTATTACCGGATAAATCCGTGTATTCTATAATATAAATCTTTTGAGAACTTGAGAGATTTAGAATATTAAATAAATATTCATATATTCGATCAAGCTGATGAAGCCCCGTGGGGCTTCTAGTATATGCTAAACTAAAATATTTACTAGTTTTTATATTTCAACTATTGTAGACTAAAACATATAAGTGATATATAATTTTTTTATCTCCATTCACAACTTTAAAGTCCACGCAATTAAAATCACGAACAAACTAGTACCAAACAGACGGTATCGTACAGATTGTACCGTAGCTATTCATACAGAAACAATATTCCAAATATTAGTGGTAAAATAGGCTACATTAGGTACTAAATACCTAAACATGCACTGCGGTACCGTCTAAGCCCGCAACATACACACAATATTATATGGCGGCATCGGGTCAAACACCACTCTCGCTATCGGCCTAGGTATTTGTATTAGCTAGGTCAAGGACACGCTTTCCCTGTCTTTGATTAATGCGTTTACTATAGTATATAGTAGTATAGTATAGTAGTCTTGTATTGTAGTGGGCCAGTCGTGGCGCAGCGGCACAAGTGTGTGAATGTAGACGCAATTGGTTGTGGGTTCGATCTCTAGTCGAGGAAATTAAATATTTAATATATCATTTCTTCGCTCTAGTGTCTCCAGAATTTGGCGGAAAATGTAGACGGAGTGTTTCAACACTGGGTTCCCTTTGCCTACCATGCTGTATGTGGATACTGATAGATATTACTATAGTAGTCTTAATCTTATTGCTCGATTGAATGTCTATTTTCTGGACGGTGTGTTAAAGTCTTTTAAGTTTCGCTTCGCACTGTTGGAGCGAGCATACGTTGCTCCTTTGCATTTGATTCTTGATTTTTTAAGTGGGCCCAAAAAATATTAGGTCCTTACTTGTATAATATTCAATAACTAAAATATGAATTAATAGGTGCACTAAATATTATTATAAAATTATATAATAATTTTATTAAAAAGTATAATAGAAGGTTTTTTAGTGTGCTTTGTCTTAATAAAGTTTTAATGCTAATTCCAACATTTATTATTGATAAAGATACAAGTAGGTACTTATTCATACAACTTAGTGTTGTTACTTGAGTATAGAAAAGCCTTTGTATAAAAAGATAACAAGTTAAAATATCTAATACTACTAAGAACGCTTTTTTTTCTTGTACATGGCATTAGACCCAGCTTTTATTGCCAGAGTCTGCCTTCCGACTCAATCTACTCCACTTTGCCTCCTCCAATAACAACCTCGGTGGTTTGTCCATTGGATCTCATGTTCCGCGACATCCAGCCATCGCTTCTGTAAGCATCCGAGCGGTCTAACTCCACGGATATAGTAAAGCACTTCCTTATGACATAATTCCTAGTTGTGGTTGCAGCGCGCCCATACTATCTCAGGCGATGCTCCTGGAGCATATTCGCTACGTAAGGAGTTCCAAAACTACTTGGAATGAATGTGTTATATTTGCCGTGACGTGATGCTCCTGAAGGCGCCAAGATAGTGCACGCTAGCATTCACTGCCGTATAAAAGAACCAGTTGGTGGTACTCTTGTATATCAGCCCCTTGAGTTTGCGCGCTATTACCAGAACATCAGTGACCTCTTGCCGTTTGGCCTAGGCAGCGGCTTATGGGGAGTAGTGTTTATAACACTTATAGGTATGTAACCCAATAAAAAATTAAATAAAACAAGATTTTCTAATTACTTAATAGTAACTTGCAGTTTATTCTTTAAATCTAATTTTCTTATTTAATTTAACGTCATACCCAAAAACATAAGCACCCACATCAAAAATCATAATCCACACTAAAACCAACAAATACCTAAAATAAGGGCGACCATTAAAGAAAATTATATATCGAGGCATTATCGAGCGTGGCAAAGTTTCGGTTGCCTAGCAACGGCTAACCCTTCAGAAGCCGCGAGCCGCTTACTTTGCGGGGGACACCCCGTTTTTCGGCATTGATCCGGGGAACCCCACCGCGCTTGCGTAAACGAAAAAGCGTAGCGAGGAAAAGCAAGGTCACGTCACTACCAAGTCCTTTTTTCAAATGCGAATATTGAATGGAGAATCATATAACGTTCGGAAAGTGTTGCTTCATTTTGTGTCTGACTCTGGTCTGAGTTCAGTGGGACACGGTGTTTGGTGATCGGGGTCGTTTATATTGGATGTATATAGAATTTATTTTCGTTATATCTATATATATATATATATATATATAAATGTTTATTTTATTTATGACTTTATAGGTATATCTCTTGTTTCGCATAAATGAAAAAATCAAAAGGGATTCTAGGCAACTGGAAGGTCTACTTATAATATAATATTGTTTTAGCTTCACGCTGTATTTCACATAACATAAAAACAATCCGTTTCCCACAGACAAGCTTATTTCATAGATACTCGTATTAAGTAACAGAATTCAAGTCGTACTTTCTTTTATTAGAGCAAAGAAAATAATAACACTTTATTGCCTCGAGTAACCAACAACAGTAAGACGCCGGTAATACAATGCAATTGCAACATATAAGCATGAATAAATGATTATATTTCCATATCTTCGCTATGGCGCCAAGGCTAAGCGCGGCTTTGAGTTCCACGCAATCCAGAATTCGGTGGAAAGTGTAGAACGGAGTGTCTAAACACTAGGCAGCGTGGAGCCGATAAAAAAATGGATTGTTGCACATTTGAAAAATTTAAATTTCTAGTAATGATTTTTAAAACGTGGCCGAAATGCCCTAAAGAGCATTGGCAGAGAAAAGATTTAAAAAACGAATAACTTTCATTAGAAATGCAATATTTAAAAGTAAAATTTTAAATATGACGTACTAGTACCTACTCTTACTTACTTCGTACTTCAACTCTAGAAAAATTTATACAAACCTTAATATTTCCTACTAATCGGTAGAGATTTAACTATCTTATATATTTTTCTATCTTTTTTCTTTTGATTATATTATAGAAGTCTTCTTATATACAGATTAGGATACAAACAAAATTAACATGAAGAAAACAAAATCACATATCGTCATTTCTTGAAAATTTTAAAATATATAAATAATAAAAGAAATGGATGACATCTGAATTGGAACATTGAAAAATGAACATGACTAATTATTTGCTTTGAAGTGATATAACTTTATTTTCACAAATTTTTCTTTTTTTTTAAATCAACCGTCGGTAGATACACAGCAGGCATAAGTAAATAAATATTACAATATAATATATTGTCAGCTGTCAGTGTTCGCGCTGTATCCCGCACACAGCAGGGTAGGCAGAGGGAACCTAGTCTTAGGATACTTCGTTCCCCACTTTCTGCCGAATTCTCGAGAAAGCATTGCGTATTGAGTGGTAGAACTCAGCACCGCGCTTTGCCTCGATACCAGTGCGAAGAAATGGAAATATAAATTTTAATAAATATTTCATCTCCTGAAGTGGGGATCGAACCCACAACCAGTCAATTATACAGTCACACTTTGGGCCCCTGCGCCACGACTGGCCTCTATAATATATCTATTATATTTAAAACAATCGAATAATATTATTTAATAGAACGTAATCGATTCGAACAATGCGATGTCGATATTCCGCTCAAACCAATTCAAAAACAAATTATCTAATAAATTAACTTACGTCAGTTTGAAACAAGTGGAAAGGAATCGCTAACTAATCGATTTACCGATCCAATTTATTATCGGTTACTATCGTGAACAATTTCGTTTGTTTCACGTCAAATTATATGGATATCTTAAGGATTCATAAAATTTTCAAATTAAATCAGCTTCACGCTGTACCCCGTATATAGCAAGGAAGGTAGAGGGAACCTAGAGTTAAGACACACCGTTCTCCAATTTACGCCGAGTTCTTTAGGCATTGCGTGTTGAGGGGCGGAACTCAACGCCGCGATTCGCCTCGACACCAGAGCAATGAAAATATTAATGTAAGTAAATATTTCATCTTCTCAAGTGGGGATTGAACCCACAACCAGTCGATTTTACAATCACACTCTGTGCCCCTGCGCCACGACTGGCCTCGTAAATTATATATTTTAAATACTAATCTACAGCGAAAAACGTTCAACCGTCAGACCGTTCACCTTTACATGTGCGATCACAAAGAACATAATTTTATAAAAGAGATCAAAAGCATCTTCAACAACAATAAAAATATATCTCTTTTCTCATCGCTTGCAACCGCCAAAAAAATCACGTTACAAAGTTTCGCAGACGAAAATCCAAAACAAATACGTATTACGGGGTGAATTTACATTGTGATGTAAATTTATATAATTTATAAGTAAACTGGACTTTCTTTAATATGGTAATGTAATAATTAAATATGCTAAGAACAGGTGAGGTCAAAAGGGTTAAGAAAGTCGCACTAGTTGTAATTGCTAATGCGTTCTTCATTCTCACAGATTTTTG
The DNA here is from genome assembly GCA_021202915.1 of Heliconius himera. NCBI lineage: Eukaryota > Metazoa > Arthropoda > Insecta > Lepidoptera > Nymphalidae > Heliconius > Heliconius himera. The sequence continues at coordinate 149,715 of JAJHJA010000768.1, read as the reverse complement.
TTGAATATGCAAGAAGCAGCTTGGCTGGGGGATGTCGTCGAGTACAGAATTTCTTAGGAACTCCACGTACATTTTTGTTATAATTGTTCAATTTTTTTTAATTTATAATATTTTATGAATGTTTTGAATGTATTATAGATGCCCTACTTCAGATTTCGCTGGGAAGAATCCTTTACTTAAATATAAAGTATATGAATCGGTACATTGCATTGCGTTCGGTTTCGTTGCCTTTATTTAGAAAAAATAGCATGCAATTACATGTAACATGTCTACATGTAAAATACATGTACATAATTATATTTTCTTGTAAAATATATAATGGTTGTGTAACGAAGTTAAACACCTCGAGGCTTTTACAGAACTTTTATTTCTTCCAGAGCAATATACTATTAAGCTTGTATGTGTAATGTCTATCTTAAATTCAAATACATTATATTATTCTAAAGGATCTCTTTCTTCTTCCGCTCCAAGTCTAAAATGTCTATTCCGAATTTTCCGACCACATAAAGCGTCATTTTAGTAATGTCCTCTGGTAGTAGTTCTACTCGTATAAACTTATTTTCCAAAACATCTTTTTATTAAACAAAGAGGTTTATTTACATTTTTTATAATATTTTATTGCGAATATTAAAACTAAATATAAAATCATTACATTTGCTTCCTTCAGTACCTACTTTGCATATATTACAGCACCATATGGTCTTCTATACATTTCGAGAAATAATTGTAGTTTGTACTAACATATGAAAATATATAATTTTCATAATTTTATAACTGACTTTGTGCGATTTACAATATATTTTTGGTATCTATTATTTCTCATTATTATAAGAAGAATACATCTAAACATAAATCTAATAAGAAATAACACCCGTCACTAGCTCTACATTAGCTTATTTATGCAAACTTATTCAAAAATCTTTTCTCATGTAGCGTAGAGGTCAAAAATCTTGCCCTTTTCTTGTAGGGGTCACTAAATATGAATATTCGTTGGACAGGTCTCGCTGACCCTTGACCCCTCGTTCTCACGGTTGACCCCCAGAGGTTAAAGGTGCTCATCTTGCTTCATTCATTGTCAGAAATTAAAAGTTCCCTTTTTTAAATTTGTCTCGAAGATTTTAAGTGTAACGAGGGAAGGTGAATTTAGCGTTCGTCTTGGCCTTTTTGAATTTATAATCAGAATCGTAATTTGAAAAATGTTTTGATAGTTGTGTTTTTGGTATATGTCATTTTGTACCTTTAATAGTGTTTTTTTTATAAATAAATTAATCAGCTTCACGCTATATCCCGCACACAGCAGGGTAGGCAGAGGGAACCTAGTGTTAAGACACTCCATTCCCCACTTTCTGTCGAATTCTGGAGGCATTGCGTGTTGAGTGGCAGAACTCGACGCAGCGCTTTGTCGCGACACCAGAGCGAAGAAATGGAAATATAAATTTAAGTAAATATTCTATCTCCTCGAGTGGGGATCGAACCCACAACCAGTCGATTTACAGTCACACTTTGTGCCCCTGCGCCACGACTTTTTTATAGATAATATTATAAAAAAATGGCATATTTTGCCATGCACATGCACATATCGAAAAGCTGCTCAAATCGAATATAACAAAAACAATTATTAAAGTAATTTCAATTATTTATTTTAGTCTTAGATGTAGTTAATATAAGAGTTCTGGTTTATATTTTTTCATTTCAACTTTACGCTTTATTTCTAATATTGCAAAGTAAGGATATAGGTATTTATTTCCTATGAGGCCAGTCGTGGCGCATGGGCACAAGGAAGGAAGTGTCTTGATGGGGACGCAACTTTCACTTTGCCTACCCTGCTCTCTGCGGGTTACAGCGTGAAACTAAAAAAATATCCTACACATACTAGTGTATGCATCTAATTTTAAAACTCCGTTTTCACTACATGATAAATTCACAACGTGTGTTGAGTGGCAGAACTCAACGCCGTACTTTGTCTATCACAACGAAGTACAAAATAAGAAAATATTTTTATGAAATTTTGAGATCTAACCGCACAGATTTATTCTGCGTTCAAATATCGTTCGGAAAAAAGAAGGCATCGGGTTTGCTTGACCGTGTTAGAAAAAAGGCGAAAGGATTGCGTTACCGAATTTTACTCTCGATTTTGATGAAAAACTTATTTTTATTATTTTGAATATTTTCTAGGTTTTCAATGTAAATGAAGTTCTGTTTTTTACAATATTGTGTTTATACTCTAAATCGTTTAGAACTTAGGCCTAACTAAGTTTCTTTATTACAATTTTATAATTTTTATTATTATAATGTATTTTTTTATTATTCGCGATTGTTTTTATTTCCAATATAGGTACATACTTACACTACTTTAATATTTGAAAATGCTTTCGGAAAAATAGGTAAGTAGGGTTTTTTTATAATATTGAAATATTTTAAATGTATGGAATTGAACGTTATATACTTATTTATTCTTTAATATTCAAGATTTATATTTTCAAAAGTATACTCTAATTCTAATTATAATAAATTTTATCGCATCCAATAATAATTTTATTAATAAAAACTTAATTCAATTCCACTGTTTAACAAAAATGTTTAAACATTACATTCAATTTTCCAGTTTAAAACGTATAAAAAATTATTATTCAATATTATTCTATACCTACAGTAAGTAGAGCCATTAAAACACGAACCCTCTTCTAAATGTAACAAGATTGAAGAAAGCAAAAGGAAATATCCAATAGCGGACGGAAAAGAAAATGCAAAGAAAAAACACAAACATACCTGTCGCTAAAAAAAGCTTCGCAAAACTGAAAATGACGAGAATAAAAGGACAAGATGTGATTATGTTACGATATAACTGCCAGACGGTACCGGGAAGTATTAAGTGAAGTAACTTTACGCCTTTTCCCGCGTAGCAGTGAAAGAAATAGGATCTAGTGTCGAGACACTCCTTTTACGCATTTTGCTAGAGTCGATGAGTGTTGAGTGGCGGAACTCAACGTCGCGTTTCTTTTTGTTATACGATCTAATGCTGCTGATTTTCTTAGGCGGATCTTCTCAGATTTGAGGCAGTAACTCAAGTTAACTAGCCGTTGGTAAATTATTGGACGTTAAAAATGATGAAGCACGGAACTTCTTATTTAAAAAAAACATTTGACTCTAACTTAGAACGTCGTTGTCGTCGTGCTTCGTCGTTGCGTTGATACAGACCTTAAATGAGAAAGAATCAGGAAGAGCTATATCATTACGTTCTCTCTGCATTCTCCCGAAATATGAATGGTAGTTGAAAATGGAATTGATAAAACACCTAGATAGATATAGATAGGTATAGGATAGCAGTAAGTACTGCTTAAAATATATTTCCAAGATTGTTCTTGTTTGATTTTGTTTTTTAGTAAAAATTATGCCTCTTATAAATGTCTTATGCAAGTTTTATATCTTAATACAGAAAAAAGGGACTTCTGTAACATTTTATAAAATTAGATTAAAGGGTAAATAGAGGAAACCTAGTGTTAAGACTCTCTTTTCCTCACTTTCCCTTTTGTCGTAAATAGATAATAAAACCTAATTATATAATTAAAAAAGAAAATCTCTTATATTTTAAATTCTTTTTACAATCATTAATTATCAAAATACTTAGTAAAGTCGACAAATTTATAAAATCAGTTTCACAGCTTCACGCTGTATCCCACACACAGCAGGGTAGGCAGAGGGAACCTAGTGTTAAAACACTCCGGTCCCCACTTTCTGCCGAATTCTGGAGGCATTGCGTGTTGAGTGGCAGAACTCAACACCGCGCTTAACCTCGACACCAGACCGAAGAAATGGAAATATAAATTTAAGTAAATATTTCATCTCCTCGAGTGGGGATCAAGTCGGTTTTACAGTCACACCTCGTGCCGCTTCGCCATGACTGGCCTCAATTTTAGTTTATAAAATATAACTTCGAAATCGATTCTATAAGAATTATCTATACAATACAATTTCTTTCAATTAGATTTTGCGATCTTACCAAATAATCAAATATACAACAACAACAAAAAAAAAAACTTAAATACATTTCCAAAAACACAACACACGATCCTATAATGATTAATACCTTTATTAACGGCCATTACGATTATTTAACGCGTCATTATTTAAATCATATTACAAAACACGTATAAAATGGACCCACATAAAGGTAAATCATCAAGTTTATACTATATTCCTATTCAAAACACCGAAAATTATAATTAACTTAGCATATTTTTAGTTGTTGTTGCGGTCCACAACACAATTTAAAATGCAGCGAAAATTTTCAATTAATAGATACCAATTTCATTATAATCATTTAGCAAAGCTATCGGGTTTTCATTAAAAAAAATCCAATTCATAATTTCCAACGACAAAATAGTGAAATAATTTTTGGGCCATAATTATCTCATATTTCGTTGGGGCTAAGTACTCCAAAAACCGTGATTAAACATTCTACACCACTATTCATTATGTATAGTATACTATACTGTGCTATATCTAGATATAGATAGATATATATATAGATATACGAACAGAGTTTAATACCACCCCCTAAACGTTACACGCACGGCCATCGCCTCCCCAAACGCAAAATTTTTCTCCCCCACAAGATAAAGACCAAATAAAAAAAGAAAACGCGAAAAATATTGCCATCCTTTTTACGTTTGAATAAAACGCGTACGTGGGAGCGGTGCGACGTCTAACCCACGAACGACTCACGACTACTTGGGCCCCGCCCGAGACGGTGGCCTCTATCCGTCTCTTTCGCTTTTTCACACTTTTCAGGTGAATCGTACAAGTGTGAAATGTCGTACGTTCGCTGAAAATTGCAATTCAATTTCAGCTTTATTGTATTGTGGTAAGGTTTATAGTTTATTGTTTGGGTGTATCGTCAGAAAATATTTTAGAACGAAAGCATTCCAGAGTGGAAGTCCCTCTCGCTCGCAAAAAAGCAAGCTGTATAGGCGCGGGAGGGGGGGGCGGGGGGGGGGGGCGATAGTGGCGGCCATGTTGCCTCCGACGGCGGGCGAAGACTGGTATTAATTTCGGCTTAATTCACTCGTCAATTTTAAAATTTTTTTTTGTATAGATGTTGATTTGAAATTAGAGATATTTAATGGATTTTTTATAATTTTTTTGTATGATCTATTTCCTGTAGTTGACATTTTTTTTTGGGTTTTACTATTTTTTATATTTTACTTTTTTATTTTTATTAACTGTTATTATCTTTTAGATTATTAAATTGTAATACAATTATCGATAACATTACGTATAAAAATTAGAACGTAGCGGGACTCGAACCCCCGCGCTTCCTGCAAACCGACCAATTTTTATACGTTTTCTAAATAAATATTTTTTCTTTCTTAAGTGTGGAATAATACTTTAAAAATGTTAAAAAATATCAGATAACATTAATTTAAAAAATTAATGTAGGTCTGGTTTCTCTAATTCATTTTTATGCTACTTCATGAACACACATATAATACATACAGTAAATAAAATATAATCAGATTCACGCTGTATCCCGCACACAGCAGGAGCAGAGAAAACCTAGTGTTACGCGGCGGAACTCAGTGCCGCGCTTTGTCTCGACACCAGAGCGAAGAAATATAAATGTAAATAATTATTTGATTTCCTCGAGCGGGGATCGAACCCACAACCAATCGATTTTACAGTCACACTTTGTGCCCCTGCGTCATGACTGGCTTCAACATACAGTAGATAATATTAGTATTTTTTATACTCAAAAATCAAAAATTATATTTCGACTTGTACTTTTTATTGCCTGGATTTGATAACTTTTTATTTTTTGTTTATTGAAAATATTTAAACAAATCTAAACTTAATATTATAAGCATACAAATAATTCTGTAGATTTATTTTTTTAACTTGCCAATAAAAAAAATAGATGGACCAAAGGAGAAATTTCGAATAAAAGATAAAGTATGTGGAATAGTAGGAACTGAAAATGGAATTGATCTTTTCTATTTTCACTTATATGGACCTTGTCCATAGAGGTTTGTAGGAAAATAGAAATGATCAAAATGCAGTAAGTAGTAATAAATACCTATAATATAAGACTATCCTCAAAAAAAAAGAGTCGGGAAAAATTCAAAGAAATAATAATATTTTATATATATTTTATTTCTAGTGGCTATCGATTTTACAAATATCGGAATTATAGTCAGACACTTTACAAAAGTGTATGTTTCTGTCATGTAAATAAAATTTTTTTTTTTTATTTCATAAAATATATTATTTTTATTAAATGTACCATAAATATACCAAAAAAAATTAATTTATTAATTCTTAAAGCATTATTTTTATATATTGAATAATATAATTTAGTATTATATTATTCTAAAAGATTCATAAATATCGTAATAAACGTTATTTTGCACTGTGATAATAAAATCATATCAGCTATTTAGATAATAATTACCATTGTGTTCACTTTACTATAGACTGTGGAATATTTTTTTCAATAAATAAAAAAAATAATGAAATTTCATTTTGTTGCCAAAATAGCCTCGTAGTGCCCATTCCACAAATTTAATTACCAAAAAATTTGCCCTAAAAAATGTAAAAAAACAGCATTCACACGAACATATCTATTATATGTATTTTTAAAGCTAAAGTACAGACACCCCAACTAACAGAAAGTATCTATTTCTAGATAGGCCCATGGTTTTTGGGTGAAATAGGTATATGAGTACGTAACTTACATTTCGAATATGAAGCAAGTTTTTATCTAAGTATGTAAAAGTACATATATGTAAAAATCAACTAAAAATATAAAATTAGTGAATTAAACATTGTAATGTTCCTTTTAATAAAACTGTCAATAAGTAAAACATCTCTTGGACAAGAAAAAAAAGATATTATTTTTTTTATACTTCTAAACAGAAATAGTAAAATTTTACGTTATATTATATACATAATATTATTATTACAATAATACAATGCATATAAAAAAGATGAAGTTTTGAGATATTTGGACGTACACGAATTTCATGTAATAGCGTATAAGCGCCATCTATTATCGAGTAGATGAAACAAAAGTTTTGATTTATTTAAACGGTTATTTTAAATGTAGTTTAATTTGATTTATTGTATTAAATAAAAATATTACTAGGTAATTTTAGAAACTATTATATTATTATTGCTTATTTCAGCTTTTGGGAAACAAATATAAAATGAAAATAATATACTTTTATAATAACTAAAATTAGTCAATTCTATTCCGATAATTATATTTTATAAACTAATATAGTTTAAAAAAAAGGAAAAATACATAACAAAACTATTTGAACATACAGTATTTACAAATAAAATTTATCTTATAATAATTTTAAAACATTTTGAGTGTAATATTTTTTATCTACTGCCCAATAGATGGCGAAAGCTACCAATGTATTAGAATATGTCTTATTAGAAATAATTACAACATAAGTAAAATTACAAGTTCCTATAACGAAGAAATATAAAAAATAATAGTGTAAAAAGAATTATAAAAAATATATAAAATTATCTTTTTACATTACTACATAAATATTCAAATAGACAAAAAGGAAATACATAGGTACTTACAACCTATCTATATACTTTGCGTACTTAAAAATCTGCCTTTTTCGAGATTAATAGTTAAAATGTTTTTTAATTAATATACAAAATAAAACGATGTTTGGTCAAAGTATCTTATGTAATAAAAGAAAAGTCAGCATACACGTTAAACCTATACTTATACGGTTTTTATTACACCAAGAGATATAGTTAATATAATTTTATTCATAATCTTTGTGAGTGGCAAATTGACTACTCCATTACACTATACGCTTAAACCTTAGCATCCGAAAAAACTTAAAAACAACCATATTTCTCGAGCCATAGAACCCAAAATTAATTAATTAAAATTTAGACTACTTTGCATATGGCAAACGAAATTCACATTAAAACGAACAAAACGGGTAATTCGGACCCAATCGAATTATTTTCAACGAATGTCACCGGAGTGGTATGAAGACGCTCTTGAAGCAATTAGAGGGGGTTGCCGCCCCCAACCCTTATATTTGACTGAATCATCTTCACCCTCTCCTGATGAAGATATGCAAATGAGATCCCCAAAGCTCAATATGTAGGTACTGTTGCCAAATTTTTGTTAAATAAGAATTGTGTTTCGTAAATATTTTCACCTAATACGGTTTTGTAAATTTTTGATGTCTTTGATTTTTTTTTAAATAATCTATGTCCATATAGAAGGTCACTTAAAGTATTAAAACAAATCCATATAAGGTACAAGCTTCTAAGTAATACGAATAACGGAAACTATATCTAAATTACATCAGCTTCACGCTGTATCCCGCACACAGCAGGGTAGTCAGAGGGAACCTAGTATTAAGACACTCCGTTCCCCACTTTCTGCCGATTTCTGGAGGCATTGCGTGTTGAGGGGCAGAACTCAACGCCGCGCTTAACCTCGACACCAGAGCGAAGAAATGGAAATATAAATTTAAGTAAATATTTCATCTCCTCGAGTGGGGATCGAACCCACAACCAGTCGGTTTTACAGTCACACCTCGTGCCACTGCGCCACTACTGGCCTCTAAATTACATTAAATTTACAAAATAGTTATATTAAGCGACTGTCACTTTTGCTTGGAGACAAATTGTTATGTATGAATAACTCTTAAAAATTATATAAAGCTGAAAGTAAAAACGAAAATAATTACACTATTTACTACTTACACTTTGCTGCAATGGTATTTAAGTTGTCTTAAGTTTTTTTTGCAGCTTTACATCGTATCCCGCTTGTAGCAGGGAAGTCAGAGGAACCTAGTGTCAAGACACTCCTCTAGTCATTTTTCACCGCATTCTGGAGATATTGAGTGTTGAATGGCTGTACTACTACTCATTAGCTTCCCTAACTTAAGTAAAAAATGTATTTTTCTAAATATATTTTCTTATAATTGATTTTTAATAAATATATAAACAATGGGTTTATTAACTTTATAAAATGGATAAATATGTATAATTTTTCGTTTCTAATTACATACAATAAGTTAAAAATAAAATACTAAGAAGCTGTTTTGGGGTAGCGGCATAGCGTCTGACTATAAATACGAAAGTTGTGTGTTCGATTTCCCAATAGAGCGAAAGTTTTATTTTCATTTTCGCGTTCTGGTGAAACAATACAAACCACGAAATTGAGTTTCATAATTCATAGGAAACTTAAAGTTTTTTATATCTTTAATAATAACAATTTCTTATCATAAAAAATAAAATATAAACCCACTTTTACATCAAAAACACAACAGCCCTACATTTTCCCATCACTACGCCACTACCTACTACCTACTACCTACGTACAACACTATATAACATCAACATCGGCAAAGCAACCCCATCACAAAGTATTAGATAATCGCTCAATTAATCACGTACAGGCGGCTACCCACCGCCCCCTACAGCCTCTCTCTCTGTGCCTGGAAAGTTACAGCGAAAAAAATTACACATCGATAGGCCTAGACACTATGGACGGTATACGTACATATAGGCATAAAAGTAGGTACGGGTTGTTACGAGACAGTGACGTAGGGTAAAAAGAGAATATAATAGGCCATTAGTGGCGCAGTGGCGGAATGTGTGACTGTAAATGCGACTGGTTGTGGGTTCGATCCTCTGTCGTGAAAAAGAAATATTTGTTTGAATTTATATTTTCATTTCTTAGCTCTGGTGTCGGCGGCGGTGAGTTCCGCCACTTAACACGCAATGCCTTCAGATTTTGGCGGAGAGTGGAAAACGGTTTGTTTTAACACTAGGTTTTCTCTGTTTACCCTGCTGTATGTGGGGTACAGCGTGATTAAAAAAAACAATAGGTACATTTCAGATCAGAAAATAACTTTTTTATTTTCCCGCCTTTCTATTATAATAATAAATTATGAATGCTTTGATGTCTATTTATTATATATTAAATCATTAATATGCTTGGTGGTTTAAGTGTAACACACCCTATATTATTAGAAACTAGTCCAACCTTTTCCAGCGTCGGTTCTCGTTAGAAAACAGAAAGATTAATGTTATAAAAAACAGTTTCACAGTGTTTCCCGCAAAGTTTCCCGCGGGTAGGTCCAAGGAACCCGGTATTAAGACACTTCTAATTCTCCGTATAGTTTTTGAGACATTCCGTGTTGAATGCGGAACCTAATGCCGCGCTTTGCCTCGTTATCAGAGCGAAGAAAAGAAATTATTTAATTCCCCCGAGTGCGAATCGAACCCGTTAAATGGTTTTATTATTCCCTTTTATCTGAATCTTACTAATTCAACAAACTCAATATTCAGGATCTCACTGGGGATGCTAGAGATGGTACGAAACTTGTTTATATCGTTACTACACTACATTCTACAGCAGTCAGCGGAAACATTCATATAGAACTTTAGGTGGCCATCGATTTTTTTTCAGCTTTAGGCTGTATCCTGCATATAGCGGAGTAGGCAAACGGAGCCTAATGTTAAGACACTCCGCTCTCCACTTTCCGCCGAATTAAACTAAAATTAAAAGGAATTGTGTGTTTAGAAGCGGAACTCTAAGCTACGCTTTGCCTCGACACCAGAGCTTTTTGCTCATATTAAATAATACATATTTCATTTCTTCAAGCGAGAATAGAACCCACAACTTGTCGCGCTTACAGCGACGTGATTGTGCTATTGCATATATGTAAGTTCTAATTTTAACCAAGTTTTTTTAAACTATTTTTTTATATTAAAGTATTACCGCTTACATGAATATTGAAGACACTCCGTCCGTGTCACTAATGTTAAGACACTCCGCTCTCCACTTTCCGCCGAATTAACCTAAAACTAAAAGGAATTGTGTGGTTAGAAGCGGAACTCTAAGCTACGCTTTGCCTCGACACCAGAGCTGTTTGCTCATATTAAATAAGAAATATTTCATTTCCTCAAGCGAGAATAGAATCCACAATTTGTCGCGCTTACAGCAACACGCTTGTGCTCTTGCATATATGTAAGTTAATATTTCAAACAAGTTTTTTTAAACTATTTTTTATATTAAAGTAATACCGATTACATGAATAATGAAGATCGGTCAGATAGCTAGAAACATCGAGCGTAATATATATAGGTATGTATAAATACTATAGAAAATCATTTTAGTCGACTTTCTGGCAAGGTTTCGTCCGGACCGCCAGGCTTTCGGGCATTTTATCCAAGGCAGTATGTAACACTTAAGCCGGGAACCCGCCCATCTATCCACCCCCGGGCACCCACGTAGCGAAGATCATTATCTAGTAGGAGAAAGTTAGGAGGAATCCAGTTAGCCTCCCTCTCCCCCGGGCCTTAACTTGTTATAACCAGTTTAGACCAGTTCGGCTTAATTGCGCACCTGCGATACAAGACAAACTCCTGGTTGGACTTACACCGTGGTGGACGTTGATTATGTTAGGTATATTTCATCATTTTCTCGATACGCTTTAATAAGTTTTTATTAGGTAAATTATTTAGTATATTAGAGGCCAGTCGTGGCGCAGCGGTAAGAGGTGTGACTGTAAAACCGACTGGTTGTGGGTTCGATCCCCACTCGAAGAGATGAAATATTTACTTACATTTATATTTCCATTTTCTTCGCTCTGGTATCGAGGCTAAGCCCGGCGTTGAGTTCTGCGACTCAACACGCAATGCCTCCAGAATTCGGCAGAAAGTGGGGAACGGAGTGTCTTAACACTAGGTTCCCTCTGCCTACCCTGCTGTGTGCGGGATATAGCGTGAAGCTGATTTTATTTTTTTTTTTTTTATTTAGTATATTGGGTCTTTTCGTGCACTTTATACTGAAAACGAGTCCATGAGAATAAAAGAAGCTATTTAATATCTTTTATTTGATTCATTGAGGTCAGTCATGGCGCAGGGGCTCATGCGTGCGACGAATAAACGCGAGAGATTGTAAGTTCGGTTCTGCAGACCCTGATACATGTGGGATACAGCGTGAAGCTGAAAAAAATTAATCTTGATGTATTATTGTTATAATAATAATTAGTACATGTATACAGCGGACTGACATCAGCTGCCAGAAATCGGGATGATTGACCTCTATAAGGGAGGACGTTCACCAGTGGATGGCGATAGGCTGAGAAGAAGAGACAGAAATAAGGATATATTTATCAAAATATTTTAAATATATCTATTAATTTATTATCGTTAATACACTATAGATTTTTAAGTTCAGTGCAATTTTTTTTTTATCAAATTTTGCTGTTATACCAGAAATTTTTGTGTATGAATTATTTCAAAAATTCCTATTTTGAAATAGTGTTTGGTCGTGACGGTATTTATCGGCCTCTTATGATATCAGCGTCCATAAAATATATTCTTTTTTTCTATACCTTCACTCTGTATCCCGCATACAGTAGGCAGGCATAGGCATAGGCAGCCAAAAGTTAAGACACTCCACTCCCCACTTTCCCCGAATTCTGGAGACATTGCGAGTTCAAAGGCGAAACTCCACGCCGCGCTTTACCTCGACACAAACGCCAAGAAAATGAAAATGTTAAATATGTCACTTCCCCGATTGGAAATCAAATCCACAACCTGTCGCATTTACAGACACACCAAACGGCCTCGTAATATATTAAAAATAAAAAATCGGCTTCATGCTGTACACAGCTGAGTAGTCAGAGGGAACCTAGCGTTAATACACTCCGTTCCCCCCCTTTCCCCCGAGTTCTGAATGGATTGCGTGTTGAGTGGCGGAACTCAACGCCGCGCTTTGCCTCGACACCAGAACGAAGAAATGAAAATATAAATGTAAATAATATATTAAGTATATATAATACAATAAGGTTACACAGCTTGACAGAATAAGGTGTAAGATAAAAATGCGCCGTTGGGCAGAAATAGCTAAGACCCCTCTCACGCTTAAGCTGGCAACGAGGTCGCCCACGCACCGCTCCACGCAACGCGCACCCCGTGTCATTCAACTTAATACCAAGATGCCTACGCTTTATCTAAACTTATATGATATGACGGCGATGTTTTATTTAAAGGAACGCGCGGCGTTGAGTTCCGCCTTGTACCTCTCATATGTCTCGGATTCAGGATAAACGTGAAGAGCGGAGCGTTTTGGTACTAGTCAAGACAGGACAAGATTAAGAATTAATTGAAGTGAAACAAGCTGAAAAACAATTTGGCAACCCTAGTCTTGACAGGCAAAACCTAGTGCCCAGACACTCCGTTCTCATATACCGCCAGTAGTAAATAAGCGAAAATTGCTTTTTATATCTGTGTATACCTATATATTGAAGACATCAATAAATGAAATAAAATTACTTGAACGCAACACTTGCGTCTTCAAAATGAACCTCGTCCTTGTCTTGAAATGTGTTTATTGTATGTAATATCTAAAAGTACCTACATACATATATATATATATGTAAAATAGACATTTTTCGTCTCGTATCTCGTATGTCGTAAGTAGAGTATGGCTTTGTTTAAAAATTTTCCATCTTAAAAAGAAAAAGATAAGTACATATATCAGTGAAAATAGAAGAAAAAACCGTTCATATTTTACGTCATGTAATGTAAAATAAGTAGAAATCAAACCTTAGTCAATCTTTAGTTTAGGTACATTTTGTAGAAACTATACAAAATAGCAGTAATAGATCCATATTAATAATCCGATATGGGCATGTTATTAATCATCAAATAATCGACCCTACGCCCGAACTACGCATAAAACGCGAGTGCGCCCACATAGTGTTTATTTGAATACGCCTTAGGCATGGGCAAAGTATCGTGTGGTCTAAGGTATCTTGACGACGATTTTAAATCCGCTTTTTCGTACTAAAATTGGAATAAAGAAAAATATCTCATTTTTATATTTCACTATATACCTTATTTTAATTTACTTTAACTGTCGTGTGAAATCGAAATGCTTAAATATAAGGAAAAGCTGTGCAATGTCGACCTTTAAAATGGTCGTGTAAATCCATCGGGTTTGATTCCCATTCGAGGATATGAAATATTTAATATTTACATTCCTCGCTCTAGTAAACGAGGCAAAGCGCGGCGTTAAGTTCCTTCACGCAACACATAACACCTCCAAACTTCGGTGAAAAGTGGGGAAGTATATCAATGGAAACAGAGTGTCTTAACACTAGGTTTCCTAAAAACAGGGTATTTTTATTACAATTGAAATATATCACCAGCACTTTTGGTTAAACATCTGTTCGCATAACAAATGTAATTTGATCTTAGGCAAATCTAGTTAGACTATATAAAATATATTTTAATATACTTTCTTCATTAAACACTACTGATTATTTTTTTTTTATTTATAATAACTTTCACCTATGTGAAAATGTTACTTGAAGAACCGTAAGTAAGAAGATAGCATGGATGGATATCATGAAAAACAATTATTTGCATCCAATTTCTCAAATCCATGACTTTAATCCATAATATTTTAAAGACTCTGACTTTGAAGTCAGTCGTGGCGCAAGGGAACTACTATTTTTTTTATATTTATTTACTATTTAATCTTGTTGTTGAGTTTTGCCATTCAACACGCAATGCCTTCAGAATTCGACGGAAAGTGGGAAACAGAGTAGCTTAACACTAGGTTCCCTCTACCCTACCTGCTATCTAGGGGATACAGGGGGAACATGATAAAAATATAATAAAAAAATGGAACTACATAACCAAGGAACGCAATCAGTCTATAAATTGCAAACCAAGGAGTAATTTGTACGGTACGATAGTAAAGTACCGCTATGGTAATTACATCGCAGGTTTAATTGACTAGCCAAGGCAGATTTCAGTTAGGCCCAAGGCGTTTCATATTTAACCCTTTACAGTCTGGTATCTAAAATGTATTAAAATATTAATATTTCCTATTTCTAAACAGTTTGTTGTTCGCTGATTTTTAGATAAGCAAGCAAATTAGAACAATGCGGTGAATGGAAAATCTAGGGTTAAATAAATAAATCATAAATCAGCTTCACGCTGTATCCCGCACACAGCAGGGCAGAGGGAACCTAGTGTTAAGACACTCCGGTCCCCAATTTCCGCCGAGTTATGGAAGCGTGTTGAGTGGCGGAACACAACGCTGCGTTTTGCCTCTACACTAGAGCGAAGAAATGAAAATATAGATACAAATAATTAAAAATATTTGATTTCCTGGAGTGGGGATCGAATCCACAACCAGTCTATTTACAGTAACACTTTGTGCCCCTGCGCTACGGCTGGCCTCTGGCCTGGCTCTCTGGCTGGCAGTGAAAGAAAAATAAAATATAACAAACAATAAGTATAGATATTAGCATTGTTTATTATTGTTTTTATGAGAGCTAGTATGTAGGTTAGTGGTGGCTGGCTGGTTAGTAACTAACAAATTATTCGAATATTTGAAATAAGAACGCCTGAAATGTCAAGACTGGCCTCAAATTAATCACTGGCCTAAATACATTGATTACCTACTATCTTATTTTTATAAGTCAGTCGTGGCACAGAGGCACAAAGTGTGCTGCAAAATCAACTGGTTGTGGTTCCGATTCCCACTCGAGCCAATAAAATATATATTTAAATTTATATTTTCATGTCTCCGCTCTGGTGTCAAGGCAAAGCGCGGCGTTGAGTCTCGCCACTCAACACGCAATACCTCCGAAACTTGGCAGAAAGTGGGGAACGGAGTGTCTTAACAATAGGTACCCTCTGCCTACCCTGCTGTGTGCGGGATACAGCGTGAAGCTAATTAGATTTTTTTACTTCTTATTTTTATTAGCTTGCCTTTTTTTTCTTTTTTCAGCATTTTTTTTATCATATCCCATACACAGTAGGACAGCCCACAGAGCCCTGTGTTGATACACAGTTCCACACGCACTGCCCAGTTTTCGAGACATTGCATATTGAGTGGCTGAACTCAATGCCGCACTTTGTCTTATTCCCGATTGGGAATCAAACGCACAGCCATCGATTTGGGAATCAAACGGACAGTCAATCTCTACGCCACTGCGCCACAACGGCCTAGAACATTAATTTAACTTTTATATCTACTATATATAAACATACGTCGTTACGACACATAAATATATGAATATGTACAGTAAAGATGCAATATAAGACCGTCACGGAAGACGATTTGCAAGCGGAAATGAAGTGAACAGTGGGGGGAGTGACTCGAGGTTGTTTCCTTTCCATTCGTCTGTAACATGTATAATTTGTATATATATATATAATATGAGGCCGGTCGTGGCGCAGCGGCACGAGGTGTGACTGCAAAACCGACTGGTTGTGGGTTCGATCCCCACTCGAGGAGATGAAATATTTACTTAAATTTATATTTCCATTTCTTCGCTCTGGTGTCGAGGTTAAGCGCGGCGTTGAGTTCTGCCACTCAACACGCAATGCCTCCAGAATTCGGCAGAAAGTGGGGAACGGAGTGTCTTAACACTAGGTTCCCCCTGCCTACCCTGCTGTGTGCGGGATACAGCGTGAAGCTAATTTTTTTTTTTTTTTTTATATATATATAATATTAACAAATCTATACTTAGTATCATAGAGCTATAATTTTTATGGTTTTTTTTTCAAATACTTTAGATATATAAATATATTTAGTACCTATAGATATAGATACTTTTGGAAACATTTAGTATAGGGTATTTTTTGTGTAGGTTTGTTAATGATCTACGGATTTATTTCATCCTTTTTTTGTCTTTTCTTCTTTTATTGTTACTTTTGCGAATTCTTGATGTTTTTGAAACATAATTCTTCATAATTTTGGGAGGGCTGGGTGAGCGTCACTGCTTTATCACTTTTCTTTTCTTTTTTTCTTTTACTTTTCTTTTTTTTTTTTCTTTAACTTTTCTTCACTCTTTTGACACGGACATGACTTTTGGCCACTCCAAAAGTCATGTCCGATGATCGCCTTCTTATTTTTCTCGTAACTTTGTTGTATCCAATTTTGTCACTAGCGTTGAAATCGCCTCTTTACCTCTGATTGATGAGAGATAGATAGTTTTTAGGTTTCTAAAGTTTAAAAGTAAAAATCAGCTTATATATTATTTGAACAGCAAGATATTTACAAATGTTAAAAGTTATTATTACTATAATTAAATCACAAATCATTTTCACTTCACTATTTTTGGACATTACTATATATCCATATAGATAAATCACAGTAGTAACTAAGCCAAGTTGTATAACTCCAACATTTTACACTTATTACTCTAATTTACAAAGAAACATTCTTCTTATTTTTGACTTAAGCCCGCAGTCGTAGCGTATATTTTGTCAATTTCCGCTTGTACCGATACAGTTTAACACTTAAAAGTAAAATGTTAAAAAAAAATCATAAATTGCAAAAATTAACACTAAATATCTAATCATCAAAAAGCTCAAATACGCTTTAACCCTTAAATTCCGTTACGTTCTCACAGAATCCCATCTCAATGTCAATCCCACGACACTAGTTCAATGTTAAAGTGACCAGGTCAACCAAGAGTTCATGTTAAGAGTACAAGGGATGCTGCAGCATCAAATTTTGTATGCACACCTTTTAAAAAACAAGTTACTTATGCTAAAGTATAAGAAAATAATTTAATTCAATTTCGACCTTAATACAACGGCATAGAGACTAGAAAGGTCATTTTCAATTCTCAATTTTACTCACCCCTAATTTTAAGATAAAAACCGGTATTTACAATAAAAATTGACATTAGCATAGCTCCTTGACCGGAATAAAACTGGATACTTATCAATATTTATGAAATCTTTACCGGTAATTTGTTAAAAATGTAGTTTGTTAGTCAGTTTATACAGAAATGTGGTGGTGACGAGACGAAGCAAAAAGACTCATCTGTGTTTCTATATTCTGTGAACCATGTGAAGGTTAGTGATTTTATTTTAATTTATTTTATATATCAACACTCTATACTAAATGTAAATACTAAGTAAGAATTATACTAATCTAAGCGCGGCGTTAAGAGTTCTGCCACTCAACACGCAATGCCTCCAGAATTCGGCAGTAAGTGGGGAACGGAGTGTTTTAACACTAGGTTCCCTTTGCCTACCCTGCTGTGTACGGGATACAGCGTAAAGCTGATTTAATTTTGATGTTAATAATACGAATACTTCATATTGAACCCGCGTCCCTTGGAAAGCATCCAAGTATTAGAGTACGTTTACTGTACTGACCAACTGAGTCATGAGGAGCTACGTCTAAATTCTTAGCCGTTTGTTACAACTTATTTTAGTTTTTAACATGAGAGATTGTTCCTAAGAATTATCATTATGCGTTTAAGTAATGTTTTGAATACGTTTCTAATTATATTTTTCTTAGTGTGTGAATAACCCTTTAAAAATCATCAAATTATACTAAAATAATGTCTTTTACTGTTTCATAGATCTATATATAAATAGCTGATATCAGCCTATGCTGCCGTTTTATTTTCTACCAAATTAGTATTTCAGTAAAATTATTAAATATGAAAAATTCTATAGGTATATTTTAAACATACACCAAAGAAACTATTATTCATTTCCAGATAATCATTTTAAATTTAACTACGACATACTAAGTAAACCAACTGTACTGTACAGATGTACAATACATAGAAATATGTAAACTTTAAATTCGTCATTTTTACCTTTTCTATCATTAACCTACAAAAAACGAATTTGAAATACCAAAACAATAAGAACATTCATGAGGCCGGTCGTGGCGCAGCGGCACGAGGTGTGACTGTAAAACCGACTGGTTGTGGGTTCGATCCCCACTCGAGGAGATGAAATATTTACTTAAATTTATATTTCCATTTCTTCGCTCTGGTGTCGAGGTTAAGCGCGGCGTTGAGTTCTGCCACTCAACACGCAATGCCTCCAGAATTCGGCAGAAAGTGGGGAACAGGAGTGTCTAAACACTAGGTCCCCTCTGCCTACCCTGCTGTGTGCGGGATACAGCGTGAAGCTGATAAAAAAAAATAAGAACATTCACATATAAAAAATACATAAAAAAAAACAAAATATAACTCCAGTTAAAAAAAAGAACATTTCATACAGTGTCATAAATAAACATGACTTCTGCAAGTGAGTATATAGTAGTTCCGAACTCATCAAACCCTAGATGAAGGGTTGAACTAAAACTATCAATAAATCGATAAGCGTCGCGCGGGCCAGCCGGCTCATCACTAATTTACAATTTTATGGCTTGTGGGAACGGCACGCCACTCCATTAGACCCGCCCGACCCATGGGAGGATGGGGAAAAAAGTCCGAGAAACTTTCTTTTCTTTATTTATTTGTATATTTTATTGAGCTTATTAAACTAAACGCATAAAAGTGATAGTTTAGAGTATTTCTTTTTGATAAATTTTGTATGAAATCAGTCAGGCTGATGGTTAAAAAGTGATGTAACAATACGCAGATTGGTCGAAAATTTAAAATAATAAAAAAATGTAATAAAATAGTAATAAATGTACTTAAATGAACAATAAAATTTATATTTTAAATGCTAAACGTTGCACTATATTAGCTTTAATGTTATCTTGGTAATTTAAAGTTATTTAACATTATTTTTATATCTTAGTTACAAGATACGAAGCACAAAGTGGTCAATTGCTTTATTCTTTTATGAAAGTACATACATACTTCTATAAGTGTATATATTAATTTTCACATTTAAATAAGAAGCTATTGTTGATACATTAGCTCATACTCAAAACTAGATAAAATGAGAAAAATATTTAAAATATTATCCAAATATGTAATTAATATTTTATTTGCAAACGGTACTAGTCCACGCCTCCCTACAAGAAACGCGTGCAAAGGAGAAAGGCGAAAACTGAGACAGGGAGGGGGCGATCTTTAAGATACGTCACCATGGCAACCCTTACTTTCATCCCACACATATATATTACTCAGTTGGGACTACATGATGGTTATTTTCTTTATTTTAAATATTTTTTAAGAAAATAGAAGTAATTGCTAAGGGGTCGTTCAGGTATTACGTAAGCACTGTAGGGGGGCGGGGGGGTCTTGGGTTTGCTTATTTTTGATGTTTTCAATGAAATATTTTTAAGAGGATTGCTTATTTTTGATGACATAGGGGAGGGGGGGGGGGGGGGGGTGTCAATTATAGCACAAAAACTGCTTACGAACGGTCCCTAACTTCTGAGGTCAATCGTGACACAGGGGCACAAAGTGTGACTGTAAAACCCACTGGTTGTGGGTTCGATCCCCACTCGGGGAGATGAAATATTAAACAATTAAACAGTGTTATTTTTGTAACCATTTTTCATCAAATCTCATTCAGCAGATAAAATTAGTATGTTTTATAGAAGCAAATCGTGGCGCAGAAGTATAATAAGAAAATTAAATTTGTAATATTTTTATTTCCTCGCTTACCAGCGACTCACTTCATCCCATTTAACACGCAAAACCTCCAGAATTCGGTGGAAAGTGTAAAACGGAAATGTCTTAAGGGGAACGTAGTATCTTAACACTAGATTCTTAGATTTTCTCTGCCTACCCTACTATGATCGTTATACAGCATAAAGCTCAATCAAAAAAAAAGTTAACAAATTATAATTTAAGAATTTTGTCTCTTTGCCTCTAATATAATTATTATATAGAATAATTAACCCATGTAGCCCCACCCTAAAACCGGTATCACACACACAGCCACACCGTGTACCAACACGCGGTATTAGGAGAATTCAACCCAACCCCGAAGTTTCTGTTATTAAGCAAATGCTTTGTAAACATTTTGGGTACACCTTTAGTTTGAATGGCCGGGTGATAAGTTTTAAGCTTAGATTTGGGCGTTTACTGTATACACATTTTGCCAAGGGAAGCATGTAAATATATATATAAAGTCTTATATACACTTTGAAACTATTAACGTCGACGCTATCGTTGCTTAGCTAGGACGTGCCTTACTGTTAGTTGAAAATTTTAGTTTAAGTTTGATTTTTATAGTTATTATGTACCTATATATATATATGATTTACTTAAGGTTTCGTTTTTTAGTTTTGTTATTCATAAAAGGGCGTCAAATGGAAGATTGTAACAGTGAACATTGTAACATTCACCTCACCCTCGTATTGCGTAGTGATAGTGCAATATGATCAATTAAAGCTGAAATATATTATGGAAATAGTATTTTTCTTTATTTAGAAATAAAATTCATTATAATACATAATTGTACATGATACATATTTATATATTTTTGGTGTAAGTCAAAAGGATGGAACTCTTATAAGATAAAGCAAATGCCCGGCGTTGAGTTCTGTCATTTTACATGTAACGCCTCGAATTCGGCGGAAAGTGGAGAACGAAGTGTCTTATCACTATGTTCCCTCTGCCTGCCCTGCTGTGTGCGTGATACAACGTAAAGCTGATTTAATTTTACTTTATATTTATTAGAGATAAAAACTATTACAAGCATATAAATCTAGTTCATTTCAAAACTGAGTGAATTTACTCGCAAACTTATGTTTATCAATTTTTTTAAGTTGAAAGCAGTGGAAGAGTACGAGTCCCACTTGGTCGGAATATTTCTAATATTAAAAGTGTTATAGAATAAATAGCAAAAGTAAATTAATTATTTTATCAATTTTAACACATAAGCGACGCAAGGTAATAAATATAAGATAGGTTAACAATTAAAACAACATTTTGAGAATTCGCAATCAAAATGTAACAATTACAGCACTAGAATATGAAAGTATTATATAACATTCTTGGTCGTTCATTTCCATTTCCAGTTATATAATTATTTTTTATTCCAGTTATATAGTTATATTTTTCTTGATTTTGTATATTTTTACTAAATTATACAAAAAATCTTAATTTTTCTTTTTATAAATCAACTTCAGTTTGTATCCCTCGCACAGCAGGGGAAGCAGAGGCAACCTAATGCTTAGACATTCTGTTCTCCACTTTCCGCCACTTTTTATCATGTTACAAATGATGATAAGTTCATTGCCATTCTATATACATTAGAAGTAACTTAGTATAAATCGTTTCTTTTGTCCAATAGTTATTTTTTAATAACGATATCACATTTTGGTACTTTAACCCTTAATTGCCACATAAATAGATATAATACCACAAAGTTTTTTATATATATTTTTAAATTTTTATAATCATTATTTTATTTCCAAAAAAAATCCTAATAATTTAAGTATTCCTCAAGTAATGAAGTGAACCAGAGCTGCATTCGAGAGAAGCGTGCGTGCTATGCGGCTTGCCGGCTAGAAGTTCGCGACAAATTGCTCGACCGCTAACGACTTCTACTAACTACCATAGCTGATAATGTAGCCGGCTATTTATAAACTTGCCTTTGACTGCCAAATTTGTATAATTTAATACTAGTAACTTACACCTTAATGTGATTGAAGTTGCACATAAATCGATTTTTTTGAACATAGTAATATAATTTATGGGCCAGTCCTGGCGCAGTGTCTTAACACTAGATCCCCTCGCCTACCCTGCTACGTACGGAATACAGCGTGAAGCTGGAACAAGATACTCGATATAATAGTAATAATTTATATTGTAATGCAATTGTGAGGCCAGTCGTGGCGCAATGGCACAAAGTGTGACTGTAAAACCGACTGGTTGTGGGTTCGATCCCCACTCGGGGAGATGAAATATTTACTTAAATTTATATTTCCATTTCTTCGCTCTGGTGTCAAGACAAAGCGCGGCGTTGAGTCCTGCCACTCAACACGCAATGCTTCACTCAACATGCAATAAATGAAATCGGCAGAAAGTGGGGAACGGAGTGTCTTAACACTAAGACCTATCCTACTGTATGCGGGATAAAGCAGGGTAGGCAGAGGGAACTTACTTACTACAAAAAATAAAAAAAAATAAAAAAAAAATACTTATTCATAAAATATTTTTATCTTCAAATATCTTTTGAATTTTGTGGAGTCAATACAGATACTACTCTTAGAACACTGTTCTCCATTTAACACCAGTTTTAGAAACACTACCAGTTAGGTGTCAAAACTTAACGCCGTATGAATTTTGTCTAGATTTGAAAATTGTTAAATTCGAACTTTTAATTAGATTTTTTTCTTCTAATTTCATTTTTTTTGACAATAGATTGAGTAAATATTTTAAATCATAATTCTTTATCGTGATTTTATATTAATATTATTACCAGAAAATATATCAAATTTAGCTAAAATGACTATGTACATTAATTCCACTATCCACCCCTTTATAATAAGTTTCTCATCGACCTACACCCGAGCTTAAGGCTCCTTATTTCACCCCCCTTCCTCCCTTGACCCCCCGAAGACATATTTCATCAGCGAACTCCTCCTTAACTACCGTCCGCCCAACTTCGAGTAATATTTCACATGTAAATAATATACAAGATACGTGACCGTAACTACTGTTTTGCTTCACTATGCCCAGCAATTTGCGAATATTTGCCAATAGCACAGTTTTATGGAGTTTGCCAAATTGATCACTTAATTGTAGCTAGTAAGATTGATGGTGACACCAAAAACTTTGACTAAATTTATGATTATTATATAATATTTTTATATAATATGAGTTTTCGTTGATATTAGTGTCGTAATGTCATAATATGGTTTACTTAACACCGTATCTTTTAAGTTTCTCGTAAAAAATCTGTAAAATAAATGTGTTAATATTAGTTATTGTCTCCTTTGTATATATAATAAATCATAAAACCAGTATAACAATAAAAAATATATATAATTTAGCATAAACTAGAAATATGGACAGTCGTGGCGAGGGACACAAAGTATGACTGTAAACGCGACTGGTTGTGGATTCGATTCCCACTTGAAGAAATGAAATATTTATTTAAATTTATATTTCCATTTCTTCGCTCAAAGCGCGGCGTTATGTTCCTCCACTAAATACGCAATGCCTCCGGAATTCGGCGGAAAGTGGGAAATAGAGTGTCTTAACACTAGGTTCCCTCTGCCTACCCTGCTGTGTACCTGATACAGCGTTAAGTTGACCTATTTGTTGTGTCTAGATAGGTATGCAAACCTAGTAGGTATGTATACAAGTATGTCTCGCAACATCAAATTTAATAAGGCGTAAATAAATGGTATTCGATATTTTAGTAAAATTTTGAAAAAGGTTAAATATGTATTTTTTACCATAATGTATATGTTTTTACAGTAAAAAAATTATATATTTAGATTAGATTTATGTTCCATGTTCTTCTATTTTTAAAACTCCATTTCTTTTAATACGGAATACATCACAGTTCTAATCCTAAACCCAAAAAAATCACATTATTTTTTTTAGCAGAATTTCAATTGACACCCATCGTATACAATCTGACACTTTTCAATTGCTCCACAATACGTAATAAATTATACATTCGTATTTTTTAAATATACCTACATAAAAATGAACATAAAACTTTTTTTTTTACAAAAATTAAGTAACTTTAAATACTACAAGCATTTTTAAGACAACTAAATCAATTGCTATATACATAAATACTATAAAATTAAATTATATTGTTTAACCGTCAAAATTCCTATAATGTACACAATTTTAAAATATTCTAAAATCAAATCAGGTACTGTAATCAGATATAACATTAAAATATTTTATTACACCACGTTTCTACAATCATAAAACTTAATTTAAGTTTACAAAATAGATATAACACAAATGAAGCCAGGTTAGATTGACGTAGGAGCTAATAAGCGGGGGGCGGGTTAGAAGGCGGTCGAAAAGACCCCCAGTTTTGAGAAGCGGGCAGGGGTGAACTGATAAGAGGGCGAGGGGGTAAGACCTATATTGTTTAACAAGTAATATTCAGATTGTTTGAATTTGTATAAACTAAATATTCTATGTAATATTCTGGATTTATTAATTTTTGGAATATTAAGTTTCTATATTAGTATTATTGCTTATAGAAAATATTTTAGTTTTTTTAAATATCTGGAATATTTTTTTTAAATATCTGTATATAAATTGCCGTATTTCATACTAAAACTATTTTTAATTATGATCATGTTTCGTTCAAACAGCCAACCCAATTCCAATTGTAATACTTTATACTTTGATTTTTTAATTTTTTGGAAATACATAAAAATATAAAAAAAATTATTGCCGAAACCATGGAACGAAGTGTCTTAACACTAGGTTCCCTTTGCCCACCCTTCTATGTGCGGTATACAGCGTGAAGCTGACAACAAAAATAAAAAAAACAAAAAGTCGTTTTTTCAAACAACGATAATAACTTAATATCCACAGTTGAATGTCTAATAGTCCCAAAAAACTTTGGCGCTAAAGAATTGGTAAAATCGATACACTGAAAGCCCATCTTGTGCAAGTAGGAACTAAATGGACAAATGACCTAATTTCATCGAGTACCTACGGCGGCCCTCCGACAACCTTCGCTCGCGTGAGTGACAACTACCCTAGCGGTTTAACAGATAGATGAAACTATTATTTAATTCTTTGTTCTTCACTAGCAACCCGCTCGCGGCTTCGCCCGCTTGTACTACGTAACTATTAATTTACTAATATGTATTACCTGTATATAATATTTATACTTATATTAAAAATAAAGTTTCAGCGAATTCAATAAACCAGTTATTTAGCAATTTTGTCGAGCAACATTCTTTAAAATGGTATAAATTTTATACTTATAAATTGATTAAATATAACGAACACAAAATTTTAAGGAAAGCTAGCCAAAATACAATAGGGAGTTGATTTAAATCAGTGAAGCAACACAGACAAATAGACAGACGAACAAACAGCCAAAAACTTTAAAATCATAGTTTTTGGTTCTCTTACGTTATAAAATGCCACTAATCACATTTTTTCTATATATCTTTCATGTAAAGACCCATTCTCATTCGTTACGATTTTATTATATTTATCATAGATTTCCTAGAAACGAAGCTTAAAACTATAGTTAAAGTAATACCTTACCTTATATTTTCAGATTCTTTATAAGAATACGTAATAAAATAGTACCTTTAGAATAGACGACTACATTTTCCTTTTCAGTGAGACCCTAAAGAATGACAGCAATCTTGCTGTAATCGTATTCAGACGTCCCAAAGTATCGTCTCATTCCACACTGTGTTACACCTCCGTGTGTATGTCTGTACATACATACGTAGGTACATTAACAGCTTCACGCTTTTTCCCGCATAACAAAGTGCTTATCTAAATACGGGGAACAGTAATGTTAATACAAAAGTAGTGTTAAGACACTACGTCCTCTTCTTTCCAATCGAATTCGAAACATTTGCTTCAGGTTGTGCCGTTTAAGCCAAAGAAAACATCTTTGCTTTGGCCAGAGCGGAACCTATAACCCTCGAACTTACAATCGAAAGCTGTTCCACTGCGCCATAATGACCTCAACAAAACATACATACCTACATAAATGTCTATAGATATTGTGTATATATATATATATATATAAATGTATATTGTAAGTCCGTCGGGTGTTTTCATTAAAACTTGCATACGATACGCCATGTAGCGCGGTTATCGGCGCATCCGTATAGTTTCGGCTTGTTTTGTTTTGTTGGTAATGTACTATTGCGTGTTTAAATAGAAATATTTAAGCTGTGGCAATAAAATCGATGTTGGCGCGTCTCACTTGTCTATATATGTCCTATATGTTGGTACTATTGTTCAACTAAATCCTATATTATGGTAGTAAAATTATTTTAATTTATTTATCTGTTTTTTAGTTAAAATATTGAATATCGAAGTGTAATTTAACCTTTTGGTTTTGCTGAAAATAAAAAATAACACTATTTATTTGGGTATTATACATTTTAGATTGAAGATATTATTTGCTATTGCCTTACTAACAATAATACGATCATATTGCTTCATACTAATTTAATATAAGAAAATATATTAATTAAGATTAAAAAAGATACTTGAATAATTGCATCTGTAATAATTGAGTCTGCTGCGGAGTTTAGTTCCATCACTTAACATACAACGCCTTCAGAACTCTGCGGAAAGTGGAGAGCGGAATATCTTAACACTGGGCTTCCTCTGAATAACCAACTGCATGAGGAATACAGCGTGAAGCTGAAAAGAAAATAGTATCCATTTTCAGCTACATTACGATTTCATCACTAAAAAAAATATTAAGTATATTCTATGATGAAATAAACCAGTCCCACATAAATACATAACAAATCGCCAAGCAGAACCAGTTTCAAGATAGGAGACAACCAAGATATACGTAGAACTACGTATTATTTCTATTTGTAAAGCGGTTTCTAACAAGAGTAATGTTCTCAACTTGCATGCCATTATGGTTCTCGCGGTTGATGTATCGCGAACTATTACTTTCAAAACTTTGTGAAAAGCTCATCTCACAGCTGCCTCTAGTTACTGGCTAAGTATGTGGAGGTATAATTATTGAGTTATTTATAATAATAACTTAAAGCCTAGAAAATATTTTTTAAATATATTATAGATTATATTTTATTAGTAGAAGTTTTTTTTTAAATGTAGGGGAACCTAGTTTTAACACACACCTTCCCCATTTTCCGCCGAATTTCGAAAGCATTGTATGTTGAGTATTAGAACTCAACGCCACGCTTTGTCTGGACACCAGAGCGAAAAAATTCAAATATAAATTTACATAAATATTTCATTTCCTCGGGTGGGTATCGAACCCACAACCAGTCGCGTTTGCGCCACGACAGATCTCTTATTTTATATATAAATTAAATTAAATTAGCTTCACACTGTATCCCGCACACAGCAGGGTAGGCAGAGGGAACCTAGTGTTAAGACACTCCGTTCCCAACTTTCTGCCGAATTCTGGAGGCATTGCGTGTTGAGTGGCAGACCTCAACGCCGCGCTTAGCCTCGACACCAGAGCGAAGAAATGGAAATATAAATTTAAATAAATATTTCATTTCCTCGGGTGGGTATCGAACCCACAACCAGTCGCGTTTGCGCCACGACAGATCTCTTATTTTTATATGTGTTACTACAATATCAAAAATTTTTATAACATTAGTTAAAACTATTTCAGGAAAATCATATCTTTGGTGTGCGACCCCCGTAGTTTACGAGATATGGCGCTCTCGGCTGAAGGCACGGTGTAATAAAATCTTGCCGTCAACGCTTTATGAATATTGTTTTTGCACTATAAACGATAAGATACACTAAATCACTCACTTTATGTATATTGCTTAAGTCTAGTGTTTTAGTGCTTTTGACGTAAACGTTTAGGTTATAATTAATTTTAATAGTAAATGTAAGAAATTTAACTTATTATTATACTGCGTGACACCAAATGAGTGAATAATTATATATCTATATGAAAAATATTTGAATCGAGAATCTTATCAATTTTTTTAAAGTCTGGTTATAATTGCTTTTAAAACAAAACAGTAGTGTTAAGACACTACATTATCTGCTTTCTAATCGAATTCAAGACATTTGCTTCAGTCTGTCCCATTTAAACCAAAGAAAACATCTTTGTCTTTGGGCAGAGCGGAACCTATAACCCTTACTTACACATACTAACTTACAATCGAAAGCTGTTCCACTGTGCCATAATGACCTGAACAAAACATACATACCTACATAAGTGTCTATAGATATTGTATCTCTATCCTATAGCAGTCTATTTTCAATCGACGTAAAGTATCTCTTTTTTATTTTATTTCTAATATTTTTCTCATAATAAACAATATTCACTTACGTATGTAAGCTGTAAAAAATCAAAATTTAATTATTATAGGTACATACATATATCAGACAGTAAATATGTAGATAGATACCTATAAGTTTTTTTTATCTATTGAAGTAATAATTTACAGTAATTATCGAACAATATAAATATAATTAAGCTATTTATTAGTATTTATAGTGGGTATAATAATTTAAATAAAAAAAGCTTTTAAAAATTATAAAAACAAAATGAAATCAAGTATATCCTGTAATTTACACATACATACATAAGTATATATATTCATCAGCTTCACGCTGTATCCCGCACACAGCAGAGTAGGCAGAGGGAAACCTAGTGTTAAAACACTCCGTTTCCCATTTTCTTACGTATTCTGGAGGCATTGCGTGTTGAGTGGCAGAACTCAACGCCGAGCTTAACCTCGACACCAGAGCGCAGAAATGGACATATAAATTTAAGTAAATTTTTCATCTTGTCTAGTGGGGATCGAACCCACAACCAGTCGGTTTTACAGTCACACTTCGTGCCGCTGCGCCACGACTTGCCTCTAGTATATATATTAATTATTATTATACCTACATCGTCCTAAGTTTAATTACAAATAACCTAAAACTGTTTACGTAAGTAACGCAACAGAAAATTGAAGTAAACCAAAACCTTTTACATAAGGGCCTTCGGAAAAGCAGATTTACATTACGACCCAACTAAGATCATAAAACTACACAGTACCACCGACCCCAGTATTAATACCAACATTTATCATACAGAACCACCCATCTTTGTAAGAACCCGCTGCGTTAGCCCAAACAACTTCTGACAATGAAAACTATTCAAACACTCGAGGCTAACATCGCAACTTGTACGGCGTCGTTCTTAACTCGCTCGCTCTGACGATGGCTCTAGAAAATTGGAAATTTTCACTTTTCTAAACCATTCTGGGCTTTGTATAGCTTTAAATATGGCTTATATTTGGATAGCACTTTTCTATGATTACGTTATTACAGATCAATCTGAAAACAGCTCTATTTTAATAATAATAAAGTTTGTATTGTCTCATCACTATTTAGAGCAATTCGCCGGAAGGGTTGAGTCGTAAGGAAGTTCGACGATTATGTTTAGTCAGCGTTGCCAGTGTAATGGAAAGGAAGTAGGTTCGGGGCCTGTAAGATGCGGTCGCAAGGCGGGACCGTTAGTCTCTGGCTGTGGGTGGGGTATTTGTTCGCCTCTAAGGTCGAAACTGCGGGTTGGATTTAAATTTCGCACCGGTCTTTGTCCTAAATGTCCTTCTCAGTTGCTTGATGAGGTGCCTCTTTACTCTAAATTGAAGTGGTGCCTAAATTGTTTTGAATTTAACGTGGGCCAAGTCTAAAAGAGAGGGTGACAAAGAAATACCTCAAAATTTCGTCTCATTACAAACCGGGCTTCGTTTTAGATATTTGAGATGTTCTGCTTATGTTGAGGAATCCTTAAACGTTTAGGGAGAATATTACTAATTATTTTATTATATTTTTGGGGCCAGTCGTAGCGCAGGGGCACAAAATGTGACTGTAAAATGGTTGTGGGTTCGATCCCCAGTCAAGGAAATGAAATATTTATTTACATTTATATTTTCAAGGAAATTAAATATTTATTTATATTTATATTTCTTCGCTCTGGTGTCGGGGCAAATCGCGGCGTTGAGTTCCGCCTCGCTCAACACGCGATGCTTCCAAAATTCGGCGAAAAGTGGCGTCCAGTGTGTCTTATACTAGGTTCCCCCTGCCTACCTTGTTATATGCGGGATACAGCGTGAAGTTGATTAAAATAATGTATATCGATCGCGTCCCAACCCGGAGAAACGTTCAAATTTCACGGAGGACGATTAAGTCTAAATTGCTGCAAATTTATCTCACACTAGGTTAGCTCTAAATTTCTTATTTACTGTGGTCACTGCCGTCTGAGCTAACAAACCGTCCAACTTCTGTCTTTGAACGCAGCGATCGTTACAAGCACTCAAGGCACAAGATCCGGTTTCATTAGTATTCCAAGAAATATATATTTCATATAGTGAACATATAGTGCATATAGTAACCTATAAAAAAATAGTAATAATAAAAAATAGTAATAATAAAGTAAGTCACGTAACGTCGAGGCCGTCGTGGCGCAGTGGCACAAGGGTGTGACTGTAAGGCGACGGTTGTGGAATAGATCTTCTCTCGAGGGAAAGAAGTGTTGTTTATTGATATTTTCATTTCTTCGCTCTGCCACCAAGGTAAAAGCCCGACCGGCGGCCTCGAAAAATTCAGCGGAAAGTGGGAAACGGAGTGTCTTAACAGTAGGTTCCCTCCTTTACCCTGTTGTGTGCAGGATCCATGTTGTGTGTGCAGGAAAAGCTTAAGTAAGTAATGTAAAAAACATAAAATCACTATTACAACTATTCAGTTTTAAAAACAAAGTAGGGATACCTACAATTTTTTTCTTACATTATATAGAACGCTTACATCAATAAATTGAAGCAAAGAAAGATTCTTGAAACCCTTTCCCTGTCCAACCAGGTACACACGACCCTGCGGTCACAAACCTGACCCTGTGACCTATACGGTCATTCGATTTTATTGTGGAGTGTCAGTTCTCGTGATCCCTAAGTACATTTTTTTTATATAAACATTAATGTTTATATTTTAAAAAAGTGTTACTATGTAATAGTAGTCTATATTTTTTTAGATTCACGCTTTATTCCGCATATATCAGAATAGGCAGAAAGAACATGTGAACCTAGTGTTAGTAGTAGTAGTAGTAGCAGTAGTAGTAGTAGTAGTAGTAGAAAACACTACGGTTCTCCACTTTTCGCCGCATTCTTGGATGGCAAGTTGAATGGCGGAACTCAATCTGAACGGAACTCCGCGCTTCGCCTTGACACTCGAGCTAAGAAATGAACATATTAAATATTTAATTTCCTCGAGTGGGAATCGAACCCACAACCTGTCACGTTTGCAGTCGCATGCTTGTGCCTCTGTTCCACGGCTGGCCTCTACTAGCTGAAAAGTTCTAAGTTATATATAAAATTTCATAAAAAATGTCATTTGATATTAAGAAAAAATTCAAGTAGTTGAATATTGAAAGATTAAAATAAGAATAAAAAAATAAGATGAATAATTTTTATTGAACATTTCTTTGGACGTTCTTTGTCCGAAATATAATCTCACCTCTAACGGTCCGATGACCTCAGGTCATAGGAACCCTTCACTCCTCGCGGTCTCACGGACCATCTCGGCATCTTTTAGGGTTAAATCTATGAAATCCTGTTTCTACACAAAAGGATGCGACAATTTATCAATAGTTATATTAAAATAGTTTATCTTACGTTTATAACATGTTTACTTACTTTAGTAATCTATTACTAAAAAAATCTTATTATTACGAATTCAAACATAATATTCTATAAATGTTTTAAAAGTTATTCTTTGCTAACGTTTCCCTTAGAATAAAATTATTTAAAAGTTATATAGCATATAACTTTTAAATAATTTTATATATAATATATATTGAGCATATATATTGAGGCCAATTGTGGCGCAGCGGCACGAGGTGTGACTGTAAAACCGACTGGTTGTGGGTTCGATCCCCACTCGAGGAGATAAAATATTTACTTAAATTTATATTTCCATTTCTTCGCTCTGGTGTCGAGGTGAAGCGCGGCGTTGAGTTCTGCCACTCAACACGCAATGCCTCCAGAATTCGGCAGAAAGTGGGGAACGGAGTGTCTTAACACTAGGTTCCTTTGCCTACCCTGCAGTGTGCGGGATACAGCGTGAAGCTGATTTAATTTAATTTTTTTTATATAGCATATATAAAGCATATAAGAAGCTTTACTCACCATTTACATAGGTCTTATTGAAATTATACAGTACATAGCCGATAAGATACGGCCTTCGGTGTCTACACAAAAGGATTCGAAGGCCACGGTTCCTACACAAAAGGATACGACAATATATCAATAGTTATGTTATTATTGAAGTAGTCAAAGCACACATATTACGCTTATAACATTTTTATTTAGATTATCAAAAAAACCTTATTGTTAAGTGAAATACAAGCATAATTCTCTATAAATGTTTTAAAAGCAATTCTTTTGCAAGATTTTCCTTTTTATCCTTTTTTTTATCCGCTTCACGATGTATCCCGCCTATTGTAGGGTACCTAGTGTTAACACTCCGTTTTCGCCGAATTTTCGAGGCTTTCCACCAAATTTTCGAGGCTTTGCGTGTTGAGAAGTTGAAATAAATATTAAATAAATTCTATCTCCCGAGTGGGAATTGAACCCACAGCGGTCGCGTTACAGTCATACGCTTGTGCTCCTGCAGCACGACGTTCGCAAGGTTTTCCTTAGAATAATAAATTCGATTTCAAAATTATATACTATATATAAAGCATATAAGAAGTTTCTCGCCATTTACATAGGTCTTAATGAAATTATACAGTACATAGCCGATAAGACACGGCCGAGGGGGGGTCCGACAAACGTCCGCGCGTGTGGGTTATAGCGTACGTGAAGACGGCGGACGAAGACGTGGATATATCGGTCGAAGTTGTTTTTACCAACTTTGTTATATATGAAATGAAAATTTGTAGGGATTTTTTCTTTTTGTTTTGTAAAGTTAATTGCTATAATAGTATGTGATATTTACTACGGATGTAATATGTACTACGAAGCCAGTCGTGGCGCAAGGGCACAGCCTTGTGACTCTAACTGCAATCGATCCCCACTCGATGAAATTAAATATATAATATTTTTATTTCTTCGTTCACCAGAGCGACACCAATCAATGCAAAACCTGCCTTTGAGTTCCGCCACTCAACACACAATGCCTCCTGAATTCGGCGGAAATGGGAAACGGAGTGTATTGGTACTAGGTTCCTTCTGCCTACCCTGCTACATGATCCTACACAGCGTGAAGCTGATAAAAAAAATGTATGTAATATAACATAATGTAATAAGGGGAACGGAGTGTCTTAACACTAGGTTCCCTCTGCCTGCCCTGCTGTGTGCAGGATACAGCGTGAAGCTAATAATTAAATAAATAAGTATGTAATATACAGTGGGGCTTGTTTCGGGTCGTTTGTTTTAATAAGAAACTCCTATTGGAGATTTTTGTGATATATTTAGATTTTCTCTGTTCTTCATGTAAAGTTAAATAGATAAAAGAAACATGTAAAACAAAACAAACTAACTCTAAATATTATTTTGTTGCAGATTTTACAATGGAAATAGCTATGGAGCTACCAGTCACCGACACCATTGTGGTGTTAAAACAGTATAACGTATTCAACATTCACAAGAAGTTTACTTTGAAATAATATAATATCGATCGATCGATTTCTCCAAATATTTCCCCAATTCAATAGTAATCAGTTAAACTCAAATCAGAAATAACAATACCATATAAAATTTACTTATATACGAAGCAAAGGAGACACATAAATTTAGAAATATCTAAAGAAAATAAAAATGAAAATACAAATTAAAATATATAAAAAGTATTAGCAGCTAAAGATACGTCCATCCGAGTCCATTTGGGTAGAGTGCGGGCGAC
This sequence comes from Heliconius himera, assembly GCA_021202915.1. NCBI lineage: Eukaryota > Metazoa > Arthropoda > Insecta > Lepidoptera > Nymphalidae > Heliconius > Heliconius himera. Next base: position 115,435 of record JAJHJA010000768.1, on the reverse strand, counting down.
TTTCGTTAGGGTGAAAGCAGTTTGAAAGTCGGGTCGGTATTGATCGAGTGTCTTGCCCCGCGCCCCGCACGACGCCCAATTCTAAGGTTACTTATCTTATACCCGATTTACAGCTATACTCTGTTATATACATAAGTTATATTAGAAAATGTACATTTTGTGCTATAATTTAATTTGATTTGTTTTATTATTATAGTTTTGTCACTATTAATGGATTTGAATGCTGTAAAAGATTTTGATTTTTGTAATTTCTTTTTCAAAATGTTTTGTTTTAATTTTGTTTTGATGTAATTTAAGATTGGATTTTTTTGGAATATTCTAACATATTTATGAATTTAGAAATATTATGTATGGAAGGTACACTTACACTTGGCTTTGTCAAATGTTTTAACTTGATAATATTGTAAGAATTTAGGGGTCCGTTCGTTCGTACAATTTTAATAAAATAATCAAAGGTGACATTTGATTTTGTAAAATAATTTGTAAATTTATAACAAGAATCGACCAATCACTTGTACGTAATGTCACGTAACAGATATTCGTCGAACTAATTTAAAAAAAAAAATAGAAAACAAAAGTTATAATTTTTTAATAAAATCTAAAAAAAAACCTTAAAATAGACACATAATATATATTATCTATAGAATATTGAGGTCATTACCTCAATAAATAGTGATGAAACTAACGCGAAACCAACCCTATCGCCGAAGAGCTGACACCTGAGGCCAGCCCTACTAAAATTGAGTGCCTCATACTGCCTTATTCTGATTATACCTAAATCACACGTGTATGGTATAATCCTAATGAATAATAAATAGAATTGAACAGCTCAAGGTTTTAAGTTATCTGGTTATAGCTAACGTAATATTATTAAAAATATTGTAGGTATTGGACTGATGTGTGTAGCTGGTGTATTTATTAAATTACAATACTAAAAAAATCACAATAAATAATGTATTCACAATTAAAAATTGAAACAGATTGCTGTATATTTGCTTACGAAATATCATTCAATTCTTGAATTTCCAAATGAAAAAGAAAAAAACCTTAAAATCTAATCTACGCTTTATAGACACACCCATAAAATATATAGAGTTGTGTGTAGATATAAAAAAACTGTGGTATGTCTGGGTTTTTTAAATCCAAATAAATCAGCTTCTCGTTATATCCCGCATACAGCATAATAGGCAGAGAGAGTCTAGCATTAAGACACTCCCTTCCTCATATATATAAAAAAGAACATTAATTAAAGTAAAAAAAACCATCTTATTTATCTTTTTCTCATCTAAATTTAAAAAAAAAGAAAGTTATATCAGAATAGGCGTGCGTAACGCGACACTTTCGTGCGCGCTCGTCTTACTGCCACTTGATTAATGTGTGTACTCTACACGCTAATCACCACTTGAGGAGGCATAGATATCCATTATCATTATTTCATACGACACGATTACTTAAAAACTGAAATATTGATTATTTTTTATACTAATTTTAACAATGAATTCAAATATACCTAGGACAATCATTGATACTAATATAACTACGGTTTTTACTTCGTAGAATTATAGATATATCATATATCCAGCATGTATTAGAGCTGTGGAATACCACAGCTCTAGTCCACATATAGTAGGGCAAAAAAAAGCAGAGGGAACCTAGTGTTAAGGCACACCGTTCCTACCTTCCGCCGAAATTTTTCTTGATATATCTTCACACAACAAAAATCCTAAAAAAGCTAAAAACTAAATCGAATAAGTAAAAAATATAATAAACTTTTAAATCTCATAGCTCAATTGCACAGTACAACAAACTAATTTACTTAAAACGCTTTCGAATTTCCCAGCGTCCAATCGTCGAAAGGTTCCATTTCACGCCGTCCGGCATAATTAATGGACATCCTACAAAGTGGGTATTAAGAAGTGGAAGGGAGTAGATCGATACGGTCTCCACACTTTAGGTTCCTTGCGGGGGCGTACTGTCCGGTTTTCGCTGCGGTTCCCACAGGGGTGTTTCTTCTTTCGTTCCTTGGCGCCCCCCGCCCCCGCCCCCACGAGGCTACAGCCAGTTATTAAAGAACTTCGAGAGCACATTGCGTGATGTAGCCAACCCCTATTTATTATAAGGGGCGCGGGACGAGGGAGGTCATTTAACGTTGGCACAGTTTATATCTTCTTCCATTCCTTAGGGGGTGGGGTTGGGGTGTGCTGTATATGTGTGAGTGGGGCTCCTCAACTTTAAGATTGTTAGAGGGGTCGCAATCAGAACCAGCTAGTGCTTTTCATTAGAAGAGATGGTTATCGCTGTTGTACGTGTTTTGTTTGACGAAAACGTTCGTTTGTTTGTTTTGTTCTCTTTGTTTAAGAGTTTCCTGGAGCGTGACTTTAATAATAAGTTGCAACGATCGCCTTCAATGTGTAATATAGGCAATTCTGCTTATATAATCATTTAATACTACATGTAACATGTCAAATTCTCTTCTCTATCTATCTGTTCCAATTTTTGTGACGAAATTCAAAAATCCCTTTCTTATTATCATTTCTCATAGTAAATGTACTTTGTTTTTGGAAGACAGAAACAGTTTTTTTTTAAATATATCAATAATTTAATTGTGAGGCTAGTTATGGTATATGGGGCACAATCATGGAACACGACAGGTTGTGGGTTCGATTCCCACTCGAAGAAATTAAATATTTCTTAATTTCATTTCTTTGCTCTGGTGTCTAATAAAAGCACGGCATTGACTTCCGCCACTTAACACGCAATTCCAGCAGAATTCGACTGAAAGTGAGGAGCGGAGTGTCTTAACACTAGGTTCTGCCTAACCTATAGTACGAACGTCTTTCCGAATTGTAATAATAACGCCTAATGGTAGAAAAAACAAAAAATATCCATCAAAACAATCCCGCTGTATCCCGCACACAGCAGGGTAGGCAGAGAGAAACTAGTGTTAAGACACTCCATTCCGCAATTTCCGCCAAAGTTTTCGAAAACGCGTGTTGAATGAAGGAACTCAAAGCGCGGATTTTCACCTTCGTATCATAGCTAAGAAATGAAAATAATAATAAATAATAATTATAATTATAGGGATCGAACCTACAATTGTCGTGTTACACACCCTTGTGCCACAACGGCCTCGATCCATCAATACAATTTTAATATTAATATATAATAATAGTATTATTGGGTACGTTTATAAGTATTTATTAACTAATATATTACACTCGACTGCACAATATAAGTCTATAAGCCACTAGGAGCTCTCATTTAGTATGCAGCATCACACAGACTTACTTCTTTAATCTCGAGCTACCGTGAACGACGCAAGACACGTGATGAGAGAGCCAATTATAAGAATATTCTAGAATATAATATAATGAACACCGTCTAGACAGCTCTTTGGATAATTAAATTATAAATAATTTCACCAGAAGGTATATTTCCATTTCTTTGCTCTGGTGTCGAGGCAAAACGCGGCGTAGAGTTCCGCCACTCTACACGCAATGCCTCTAAAATTCGGCTGCAAGTGGGGGAACAGTGTGTTTTAACACTAGGTTCCCTCTTACTCTGCTGTGTGCGATTTTATTTCATTTTTAACACCAGACGGTAAGTTAAGTTTGCTTGCTTAAACATATTATCTTAGTTTCACACGGTCGCAATTCGAAATAATGTTTTAGTTGGAGAAATGTTATTTTCTTTGCTTTCAAGTTTCTTTTTTGCAGTGATTAGGTTTGGTAAATATATCTTATAGGAACTCTGTTTTGATTTTTTTAAATCTATCTTAGCTTCACGCTTTATCCCGCACACGGCAGGGTAGGAACGGGAACCTAGTCTTAAAACACTCCGTTCCTCACAATCAATCTATTTTAAGTTGTGTTTAAAACTCTTTATTTAAATTAAGTATATAAATGTTAAGTATCTCTAATGCTTATAGGAATAACACTTTACATATACTTATTATTAGATATGGGGAAATGAAAGGGAAACACAAGTTAATTATAAATTTAAATTTATTTTGTTAAATTGCAAGATATGTTTTTATCTTAATATTATATATAATATTATGATGGATAACAAGCATACTATATAGAACATTTAAAATATATATATATATATATATATATATATATATATTAAATACAGTTATGTCTTTTCATACATTGGATGAATTAAATGTAATAAATTTATTGACTAGACTATAAATTTCAAAACAATATCTATATTCTTATTTCAAAATTTAACATCTTGAATGCTTAAATACAAATAATAGTATTTTCTTTTCATTTTAGCATTTCTGCCCTTTGTTACTTAGTCAAATCGTTCTTTACTTTCCACTAATGTACATACTAAATAGGATTAGTGCCTAATAAAATTATATAATCTAACAAAAATATATTCGCCATTGCATTTAAAATGAATGTACGTTCCTTATTTTAAAAATGGAAGCCATTAAGCATACTACGTAAGTTAACGCGATTTTAATAATTTAAATGAATAAAGAAATCTTCCATTCCTAAAGTTTCCAGCTTCATTTCCTAAAGAAAAGAAAAATCCACGCTCGTAAGTAAAACTGTAGAGGAAAATAATTTTAACACATCCGACTTAAGTAGGGCTGCCGCTACATCGTTTATAATAAAAGAAATATATAAATACAATGGACTTAGACTTTTGTTATCGAATAATCGAATTGTTCGATTCGATCGATCGATTTTTTTTGACTTTGACTTTGAATAAATATCGCTTGTGAACAATCAAAATAATATCTCTTCATATTTGTATTTATATAGATAATTAAGATAATAAATCTATATAATTTAATAAGATAAAATATATCAAATATGATATAAAAGAAAATTAATATTATTTTTGGAACGTAATTTAAAATTTAAATGACTGAATTTCAACTGAAAAATGTCTTATCATCATCATCATCAGCCACTTCTAAGTCTAGCTTTGGACATGCGCCTCTTCTAATCTCATCTGCTTTTGTGAAAATTTTGCAGTTGATATTGAATCTTGTTCTTTTAGTTGTACGATATCGTATTTCTATATAGGATTTCCTCGCTTAATATATATGAGCTCTTATACCATATTTAATTTATTTCCTAAAATATCCTATTTTTTTTAAATATTCGGCTGATATAACCCTACAGACATTTTGTTGGTCGAATGCTAAAGCGGCGGAAAGAGATTTGCATTAAATTGTCTTCTTGTAAGGCTCCGTTCTGCGTCTAACTTTTTTTTTTTTTGCGTTCACCACTTTTCACGCTCGCGGAAAAATTATGTAAATTATTATTCAATTTCATTTTATATACTTTTATCTTTATTATTTTATAAAAATGTGCTTCTTTTACAAAAAAACAACTAAGTATTTTTGAAAAAATATTTATATCAATATGTGTAACTTATTTTAAGTAAATATTTACATTATATACTAAAAGCATATACGTGCCCAATCAGAATTAGTATTAGAAACAAAATAAATAATTTATAGATAATAAATCCAACAATACGAAAATACCCATGCAAAAGGATTAAACTGCGATCTCAGACGAGCGATCTCAACTAAATACTCTCACGTAAATCGAATAGCCCGAAGTCCAGCAATAAAGCCGTCCTCTAATAAAGAAATTCCGGTTCGTCACAAACATTACGACGTAACGCCACGGCCATGGAAATCTACAAGTATCCCGCGCGAAATCGTAAACGACCGAGCGGGTTGAATACAAAACAGCCACCCAACCCCTACCCGTCTTCGTACCCTTCTTCCTTAATGGGTAACAAAGACTCCCCTCTTACGCTCCAATGTGTTTGTGTTTGAACTGTGTGTGCGTTTAGTTTCGTTCGTTCGTTCGTTCCTATCGCTGTGTGAGTTGAAATATCTGATATTAAATTTCGGGCCTATATCAATATTCACTGGCTGTTTATAATGAATCGTTAGTTTCGTGAATCATCACTTTTTAAGTCGGTTCTTGAAAATTAGCACAGTTTTATACATATTATATTATGTGGAGGCTTTCTGTACAAAATTGTTAAAGCGTAAAGTAGCTGTGTCTTACTTTATGATGGTTAAAACAGTTACGGCGAAACTTCATTTTGAAGCCTTCAAACTACAATGTGAACGTATTTAAAATGTATAAAACAACTGATTTTCGTTTAAGAAAAATATCTGAAAATATTAGAAAGATTATTAGAAATATTATTATCCACTTTTAAATAATATAATAATAATCGATTAGGTCAAAAATTATTGAGTAAAAAAATATATATTTAAATAAAAATGTTCAATCAGATTCGCGCTATTTAAAATAAAAATTAAAATATATATTTATATGAAATAATAGAAAATATGAGACCAATCGTGGCGCAGCGGCACAAAGTGTGACTGTAAACTGACTGGTTGTGGGTTCGATAAATAATTATTTCATCTTCTGCAATGCCTCCAAAATTCGGCACGCAATGCCTCCAAAATTCGGCAGAAAGTGGAGAACGGATTATCTTAACACTAGGTTCCCTCTTCCTACCCTGCTGTGTGCGAGATACAGCGTGAAGCTGATTTATTTATTTTTAATAGGAAATATTCAAAAATTGCACATAGCTACGCATAGCTTTTTACACAGAATTTTTAAACATATTTAGGTGTATTTTACACCTAAAAATTCTATTACTCTCCGGACATGGAAATATCGTACAAAACGGGTAAATTAGAACAACACATTTTTAAAATAGTTTTATTTTTTTGATGATGCCAATACAAAATACAATATAAACTCGGATGTATATTTTTTAACTGATTCAGCTATATTGCTTTCATGGAACAATTGTTGACGTATATAGTTAATTTGAATGCTATTTCGAAGGTCGCAGATTCGATTCCTACTGAATGTATTTCAGTACATTCAGTTCCAGTTCTAATGGGCCAACTGAATAAGTCTTATTACATAACGAACCCAAACGCGGCTTCGCCCGCTTAATGTCATTACGCTTATGTTTTATCCGAATTGTTATTCCGCTAACTATATTACTGCAAAATTTTATCTAAATTCGTTCAATATTTTTTTCGTGACAGTTCAACAAACATCATACTATATATTAAAATCCAAAAATATATATATACGTATTTTATAATAAAATTTTTATAATTAAAAAACTAAAACAAAATTTATCCAAAAAGAATTTCACAACATGTTTTCTTCAGCTTTCATCAAGCACTAATTACGATAAACGGAAAAATAACAAATTCCGAACGCTTAACGGCGGCAAGAACAACCAGCAATGGCGTCGCGGCGCCACTTTGCGGTGTGCGCGAGAAAGTGTGAAAAGTTGCCTTTTTGCTTTTAAAATTTTTATATGTTTCATCTTTAGTAGAGGAAAAGTAAATAAAAAGTATTATGCTCAATATCTTCGTAAAAATCGTAATAATTTCTACTGTCATGTACATTAGATCAATGTTATAGAAAAAATATGAAAAGACTTACCTATATTAGACCAAAAAATACAAAAAAAGATATTAAATATAATTTCTTAAATATTTTTTTAATACTTTGTTATATATTGCGTACGTATAATACACTAAATAGCATTGCAGTTAAATGTTCATTATGCTTAATTAACATCAATTTAATTACATCTAACCTGATTCGGACATTTGTCCCAAAATACTATAATTCCAAATTTAAAAAAGTTTTGAAATATATATTTTTAACTGAATATTTATATTATTATTTTCCATAAACCAACTTATATACCTAAGATTTTTTTAACAGATTTTAAATATTATATTATTTAAAAAATAAACGAAATTAGTTGATATTTTAACACGCACCAATATATCGTATGAATGAAAAATTAACCTAACCCTTTTAACGCCGCCATATTAGCATAATGATGCCGGACGTCGGAAGAGACGGACATAAATCAGAAGCCCGGCGAATTCGCAAAACCTTATAATATAAGCACAGACAATGCAATTTTTTATTAATGCTAATTTATTGCTGCGTACCTACAACAAAATAATTGTTTAATTGAAACCTCTCGTGTTTAATGACAATGGTCCAAAACGTACCCATGGATATGTAGCACATACGACTTTTTTTATTTTAAATTTGATTATTTTTTTAGCTTCATCCTGTATCCCATATGCAAAACAAAGTAGGCAGAGGTAACTTAGCCATTTTTCGATTAATTCTGGATTCTCGACACCAGAACGAAGAAATTAAAATATTAAAAAGTTAATTTCTTCAAGTAAATGATGTATGAGTGGAAATCAAACCGACAACTTATCGCGTTTACAGTTACACGCTTGTACACCTCCGCCACGACTGATTTTATTGAAATTAGAATATAATTTTAAGTATAAAAAATCTACAGCGTTTATGAATAGTTACTTAACAAGAAAAATCGAAGCTTCACCAAACTAAAGGTTCACTAAGCGAATATTAACCTTAATAGGGATCGGTAACCGCATTAGTGTTTAGCAGGTCATGGCTGCACAGATAATGCCTAATATTCTACAAAAATAAAACACTACTACAAAATTAAATATTTAACACCAAACTCAACCTTATTACAAGCAAATAAATGCTACAGAATAAAAATAAATATAGATCTATTTAGGACAGGTCCGTTCAGTAATTTTCTTTCGAACGCTTCATTGGCGCGAAAAATTGCGTTTTTCAAAGGAGTGTTGCCTAGTCTGTGGAAGATTGACCGCCATTTTGAACAATTGACACAATTAGAAGCTGGAAGCTAGGACTAATAATAATATGTAAATATATTTTTAACTTACCTTTATTTTAATTTTTTCTAACATTCATCAGAAATAATAGGTACTGGTAAATTTCCTAAATCTTAATTAAATATTTTTGTCGATAAGTGTTAATGAAATTGGAAAGTACTTATAATATAAAAATATTTAGAAAGGAAGGCACGAAATTTTATGTTCTTGGCTCTCCGTCCATTTTGCTTATAAATTAATAATTCTAATAATTAAAGACTAACTACTAGGAGGCCAGTCGTGGCGCAATAGCACAAAATGTGACCGTAACCGCGACTGGTTGTGGGTTCGACCTCCACTCGGAGAAATGAAATATTTGTATAAACGTATATTTCCTTTTCTTCGTTCTGGTGTCGAGGCAAAAAGCGCGGCGTTGAGTTCCGCCACTCACCATGCCTCCACAATTCGGCGGAAAGTGGGGGACGGAGTGTCTTAACACTAGGTTCCCTCTACCTACCCTGTTGTGCGCGGCGTGAAGTCGATATATTAGTTTTGATTTCTTAAAGACTATTTTGTTGACAAGAAATTAATGTCAATTTAGCAATTATAGTATATTTTGTCTTACCCACTTATATTTTTGTGATTTTTTTTTTGTGTTGTACAAAGTATTTATTAATTACTTTTATATTTAAAAATGTAAAAGTAATTAATAAATTAATAAAAAAATAACCCACAAAAATTAGGTAATATTTAAATCTATTGAACGGCCTCAGTAGCACCATCTAGGGTTGAGTAGCTTAACAAAAAGTATATAGCCACTAGACAATAGAGGTCAGTGTGAAATTTACTAGTACCGCTATTTGGTGCAATGTCTCTGCTGTTGCATTTTGTAGCGCCCTCTAGTGTGGAGTAGGATGTCTTAAATATATGTTTTTAAATTTAAAAAATAAGTGTTTCAATTCAGTATTTTATTAGTTCATCTATATTCTATAAGTACAATTTACTGGCATGAAACTGGACATTAAGTAAACAAAAATATATATTTTCTTAAAATTTACATTAAAAAAAACAATTCAACCAAATTTAGCTTTAATCATCAATACTAAAATGACTAATTCTAGTTTGATATAGCTAATATTATTACACTTTAACGCCATTTAATATTTTTATAATAATTTCAGAATCATTTACCACAAATTATAACTAAATGAATATTTTGTAAAACAATACCTACTTCATTAATCTATATATATAAAAGGACTTGTGCTGACTGACTGAGGTAAGACGCACGCAGAGCCGTAACCGCTGATGGTAGAAACGTGAAATTTGGGCAGATGTTTATTTTCATATTCTGGACATCCACTAAGAAGGGATTTTGAAAAATTTTAACCCTAAAGGGATGAAATAGGGATTGAAAGTTTATATGGATTTTTTTTTAAATTGGCACCGATTCTTATAAAATTTTAAATCCAGACTCTTAAAAATATTTCATTGAACACGTGTTTCATGGTTTTTAAGAATTCACCCCCTAAGGGTTCAAATAAGGGGTTGAAATTTCATATGGAAAAATCTTTAAGTAAAATATAAAATCGGTGATTTTTATAAAAAAATAAATACAGACTGTTAAAAATATTTTATTGAACACGTGTTTTTTTAGGTTTTTTTAGAATTCACTCCTAATAAGCGGGCGAAGCCGCGCGCGCCCTCTAGTTGTGAATATTTTCGAAAAAGGACAAAATTTAAAATTTATGAACTATTCAGTCATTAGTAACTATAATATAATAAATAGAGGCCAGTCGTGGCGCAGCGGCACGAGGTGTGACTGTAAAACTGTAAAAAGACTGGTTGTGGGTTCGATCCCCATTCGAGGAGATGAAATATTTACTTAAATTTATATTTCCATTTCTTCGCTCTGGTGTCGAGGCTAATCACGGCGTTGAGTTCTGCCACTCAAAACGCAATACCTCCAGAATTCGGCAGAAAGTGGGTAACGTAGTGCCTTACACTAGGCTCCCTCTGCCTACCCTGCTGTGTGCAGGATACAGCGTGAAGCTGATTTATTTTATATAATAACTATTAAAAAGTTTAACAAAAAATATTTTGCTACCAACGTTGTTATACTCAACTGTACATCTAACAGGTAAATTTAAGACCAACTAGGTAAAGGCCTTTATCTAAGAGAAGTCACAAAATAAAAATTATATATTCTATTAAAACTTGAATATAACTTAAAAATGTAAAATTAAATCCCATACCTCATTAGAATGACAAACAAACATACAGCTGCTGGACCGGTCCTCACCCTCATGGACGGTCCACGTATTCTGTTTCAAAGTTATAGTAGCATCCTTCCTCCGATATGCTTATTTAATTTTTTACGTTTTTATATTGTAATTTAAATATATCTGTCCTAGAAAAATATTTTTTTTTTCTTAGTCATCTTATAAGGTTAGACGTTAAACACTCACATGTTCCAATTAAAATAATTTTGAAATTAAACTTGGTTTGAAAAATAAATTTGTCATTTAGTTATTATTTAGTGTATGTAAGTAGTATTAATCAACATAATGTAAAATAAATTTAATCCTTATTCATTTCATTTTGAGAAAGAAAATTAAATTATTAAGTTTTTAATTGGTTTTTCTAAAAAAACGAAACCAAATATAATTGGTAGTTCTAATTTATAAATTTAAGTAAGTAAGTATTAACATATGTATATTTAAATCCTGAAAACATGTAAAATAAAAAATAATAAAGCATTGCACGTGCAAATTCTTTATACAGAAATATATTCATTTAGCGGTTTAACACAAAACAAACATCGAAAGTGACACTCGAGAATAAAAAGATCGCAGAGTACTGTCGGCATAAAACTTCCGTGGCATTTGTTATATAAAAAATTGTGTCTTAAATGTATTTATAATATAATAATAGTATAATTAGTAATTAGTATAGTATGTGAATTGTGATTAAAATAAATATTCAATATGTATAAAAGTTTTTTATTTACTCTACATAAATATATAAATAAATGAACCTTCAACATTTTAATTGTATAGTTTTAAGTTCCGAATAAAATTGTTTTGTTTTCCTCCCAGGGGCCGGCTATAGCAGGGCAGGCAGAGGGAATCTAACATTACGATACTTCGCTCCCACTTTTTGCCGAATTTTAGAGGGATAAGAAATAAAATTATTACTAAATTATAATTCATTCCCTTGAGTGAGAAATCTGCGGGAACCCGCAACCGTCGCGTTGCATTCACACGCTTGTGCATCTACGCCAGGACGGCCCCAGAAATGTAAATAACTATTCAAAAAAAGCGACTGAAATATAATTATTATTTTAAAGAAGTCAAATTTTAGTTACTTTATAATTTACATATACATAAAAATAATCTTCCTAAAAAATCGAAGTACACTTTTTATACCTACAGTACCTGTTGAGCGCGCCTCTTCTTTTTGTGAGCGCGCCGTACTAAAAATCAAATAAATCAAAACATAACCGATCACAAAGGTATAAACCAAACCAGTCCTGAACCCGAACGCAGCATCCGCGGCATCTGGACTCACTTCACAAAGCTTTGAAAAGACAAAGTCTAGTTTAGGCAACCGGTTCTTTTGATATCCAGCTATTTGGGTCATCAACGGTCAGATCTTTCATAGAGAGTATGTATGGTTTTGGTTAGTATCGTGTAGATTTTATTGGGAGATGTTCGTTTAATTATTCGTGTTTTGCGGGTCTTTTTTTCTTTCTTTCAGTGCTTAGTTTTGGTGTAAAAATCTTGATTTTTTTTCCATTGGAAATGTATTGGAAAGGTGCTCATGAAGGTGATGTAATGTCGTTCTATTCGTATATGAAGAAAGGGCTTAAGAAATAGAATAATATTTTCCTCGTAGAAATTTCACTTGGATATGTAAAGGTAAGATTTTATAATTGAATTGTATGCGATATTTAGCTTTGGAGGCGAGTTGTGGTGCAAGGGCACAAGCGTGTGTTAACGCGACTGGATGTGTGTTCGATTCCCACTCGAGGAAATGAAATATTTATTATTTTCATTTCATTGCTCTGGTGTCGAAGCATGTTGTTGAGTTCCGCCATTTAGCACGCAATGCTTCCAGAATTCGACGGAAAATGAGCAACGGAGTGTCTTAACAGTAACTTCTCTCAGTCTATCCTGCTTTTCGCGGGATACATCGTGAAGTTTGAAAAAAAAAATTTTTTATAAAACGTATAAAAATTTGAACGTAGCGGGACTCTACATAAGTATTTTGCTTTCCTAAGTGTGGTATTCCACACTTAGGAAAGAAAAATATTTATTTAGTTAAAAAAAAACACTTTAATAAATAAATAAATAAAAATAATTTATTTCAGATTAAAATCCATATCTGTATAGTGTTAGTGTGTTAGTAACAATTTTTTCTTATGAATTATGTTAGTTATTGTTATTTATATATTATTTTATATGGCCGGTTATTGTTTCTATCCAATGTTTTTGAATAGAACAATCTAGGCGGGCCATTTATTAATAATGTAAAAAAAAACTTTTGCTATTAAAGTACGTATTTTGAATATAGCAAAAAACCTAACCACAAGAAACATACTAATAAAATGAAAGAAAGGTACACGACATAAAATTATTATTGCAAATCGAAGCCCATCCGCGAACCCCGCTCAATCCTCACTCATACATAACATTAAGCCCGAAAAAAAAAACGCAAAGTTTACCAATCGTAAGCACAGCAATTCGAGTATCGATTTTGGGATCCCCTTTCTCCTATTATTATTTTTTTACATAAAGAAAATATAAGGAGGAGTTTTGCAAGGGCGTAGGGCCCCTCACGGAGTCGCGGCCGCCGGTGTGCGTGCGTAGCGAGAATAGTGCGGCACGGCTGTGTGCAACTTTGAGACGATCGACGGACCCACGCGAAATAGGGGGTGATTTGTAGGTGGATGAATTAGTCTTAATATTTGTAGGCTGTACTGTATTTGTTTTATTTGAAATCGTAATTGATTAAGACATTTATCACGATTAATTAGAAGCCAGTTCTGGCGCAGGCGCAGGGGCATTCGAAGGAATTAATGATATTTAATATTTTCATGTGGTGTAGGAAGAAAACGCGGCGTTACAATATCACAATTAACTAATGTCATAATCAATTGAAGCTGTCAGAGGGCAAAGCACAATCATTTCGTACTGCAAGAATTCAGGGTTTAACTGGATTTCTTTTTAACATGTACACGTATTCTCTTATTGTGTAAAGTTATCTCTTTTTTTTCGGACAACTCACTTCGTGTGTCCTTCATTCAAAGTGACGATGGCGAAGTGATTAGTGCTGAACTGGCACGTTCAGATCCATAATCTAAATCAAAGAATAAGAGAAAAAAATTGAGGGTACTACGCGAGACAACTAAGGAATTGGTGGTGGTGGTGGTGGTATTTTAATATAATAATTGTGTCAACTGACTAACGAATGCCACCGCAAACTATCTTTGGCCACCGAAACGTTTCTTCTTTTCTGTCGAATCATCGAAACGTCAGACGTTCTTAAACTTATTTAGAATACCTAAATATAAGTGGCTAGTAACGCGCCCCCGGCTCCGCCCGATTCAACAAACTTTTAAATTAGGTATAGGCAAATTACCTATACAAAATCTTTACATCAATTGTAGCTTATGTGTTTTTCTGACAGCTATTATGTTCTTGAAATGTTCATCTAAATTCATTCTGTAATCTATATATATAAAAGGACTTGTGCTGACTGACTGAGGTAAGACGCACGCAGAGCCGTAACCGCTGATGGTAGAAACGTGAAACTTGGGCAGATGTTTATTTTCATATTCTGGACATCCACTAAGAAGGGAATTTTAAAAATATTAACCCTAAAGGGATGAAATAGGGGTTGAAAGTTTGTATGGAAAAAAAAATTAATCTGTACCGATTTTTATAAAATTTGAAATTCAGACTCTTAAAAATATTTCATTGAACACGTATTTCATGGTTTTTAAGAATTCACCTCCTAAGGGTTCAAATAAGGGGTTGAAAGTTTATATGGAAAAATCTTTAAATTGCCACTGATTTTTATAAAAATTTAAATTCAGACTGTTAAAAATATTTTATTGAACACGTGTTTCGTGGTTTTTTTAGAATTACTCCTAATAAGCGGGCGAAGCCGCGCGCGCCCTCTAGTTTATGTATAAAAGTGGAACAAACATCTATCGTCACAAGTTTTGACATTTGTAATATTAGTAGATTTAACTTGCTTCAAATAGTTCATTTTAAAATAATAGTCTTTTTTTTCGGTTTTCCACTAAATTCAATTACAAGTAGATATTTATTTAAATAAATTATTGATATGCTAATGGTTTTCTTGGTAATTCTGTTTCATAGAAATTTACAATTAAAATCTTATTCAGCTGGCATATATAATATTAGCAACATCGAGACATGTATAACAAAAAATTATATAGACAGTGTAAAATTTATTAAATTAAATATAAATAAAATACTTATCGTCGTCTTATAAGATTATAAGCAGTACCGTTTTTATTTGTATATTAAAAAAATTCGATAATTCATTAAGAATTCAACTTAAGAAAAAACTTCAGTGCTAATAACAATTGAAAACAACGTGATTAGATTGTTAGATTGTTTTAACATTCTCAAATGAATACATGCCTCCAGAAATCAGAGGAAAGTGATCAACGAAAGTGCCTTAATTGAAACGGAGTGTCTTAACACTACGTTCCCAGGTTAGCTCTACCTACCCTGCTATATCTTTTGATATATTTACAGATGTATTTTTTTATCAGCTTCACGCTGTATCCCGCACATTGCAGGGTAGGCAGTGGGAACCTATTGTTAAGACACTCCGTTCCCCACTTTCTACCGAATTACAGAATTTACAGATATATTTGGACTCTCTGAGACAATATTATTGAGTCTAACTAGTTTTTTTTATTTTATTCCGCATGTAGCAGGGTAGACAAATAGAGCTTAGTGTTAACACACTTCGCTTCCTACTTTCCGCCGAATTCTGAAGATATTGCGAGTTGAGTGACGGGACTCAACGCAACGCCAGAGCAAAACGACAAAATCGAGTGAAAATTGAACCTACAACCTCTCTCTCGATAACATCTCGTCTCTCTCGTATCGTTTACAGTGACACGCGTGTACTCTGCGCCACAACTGGCCTGGCACTAGACCCACCAGTTTACTATAAAATTAAAACCGTCAAAGACCTTCAATCACTCTATAAGAAACGAGGGGCCGAAGAAAGCGTCTCTTAGCGTCTCCCCTTCTTGCACGCACACGCACACTACAGTTTCTGTTTTAAAAAATACTATACACACATACATAGGCGCAGCTATCAATAGATTCATTAGACGCATTTCTTTGATACGGCCGTGCTTTTAGCGAGGTCCCAACAAGGTTTCGAGTAGGTTCCCTTAAAATATGTACAGGCGATTGTCGACTCTATTTCCTTATTATAATATGGGACGATGTTATTTAAATGAGAGCAAACTTGTTTTGGTTGAGATGTAATTGCGTCTTTACTTTCTGGATATTTTTTTTCTTTACCCTCTCGCAAGGGCTCGAAATGGGAACCCTGTCGAGAACCGTTTGATGTGCGTCTTGTAAGAATAAACGATGGGGTTCGGTTTCTTTTTTTGGAATATTAATATACTTGTTGGTATATAAATTATATGTACATATTTTTTTGTTTTTTATAATTTAGATGGTAAGTCCGAGTCCGAATCCGTAATTTAGAGGCCGGTCGTGGCGCAGCGGCACGAGGTGTGACTGCAAAACTGACTGGTTGTGGGTTCGATCCCCACTCGAGGAGATGAAATATTTACTTAAATTTATATTTCCATTTCTTTGCTCTGGTGTCGAGGTTAAGCGCGGCGTTGAATTCTGCCACTCAACACGCAATGCCTCCAGAATTCGGCAGAAAGTGGTGTCGGTGTCTTAACACTAGGTTCCCTCTGCCTACCCTGCTGTGTGCGGGATACAGCGTGAAGCTAATTTTTTTTTTTTAGATGGTAAGTGCTGAGTTGTACGAGAGCTTAAAATGTCTTTTGTGACAGCACTCAAGACAGGCAAGTTATTGCTATGTGTATTTTTTTCAGCTTCACGCATGTAGCAGTGTAGGTAGAGAAAGCCTAGTGCTAAAAAACTCCGTTTCCCACTTTCCGTTGAATTCTGTTCCGTTCCGTTCCGTTGAAATCTTTCTTTCCAATAAAAATATTAAATATTTCATTTCCTCGAATAGGACTGAAACCAACATCCCTCTCATTTACCTCTGCGCCCCGACTGGCTTCTGGTATACCTACCTATACGTATATAAAATATAAATTAAGTAAATTCACTAAAAGCTAAACTAAAAAAGAGGCCAGTCGTGGTGCAAAGTGTAAAATCGACTAGTTGTGGGTTCGATCCCCACTCGAGGAGATGAAATTAAATTTATATTTTAAGTTTTCGTTCTGGTGTTGAGGCAAAGCACGGCGTTGAGTACTGCCACTCAACATACAATGCCTCTAGAACTCGGCAGAAAATGGAGAACAGAGTGTCTTAACACCAAGTTTCCTCTGCCTACCCTGCTGTGTGCTGGATACATCGTGAAGCTGAAATTCACTAAAACAGTATTTATTTAAGTATGTTTCATTGTAAAGTATTTACTGCACACTAACAAACTGCAAAAGAAAGGGAAAGCACAATACGTGCTAACCGCATCCATAAGAAGCTTAAATCCTCCCTTAATGTTTAGTTTAATAAGACTATACCGAATCTTTAATGATGTAGAGCATTCTATTATTAACCGACTTCTGAAGAAAAGGTAGGAGTAGGTTTTTTTAAGTTTGTTACCTCAGAACTTTTGACTGGGTGAACCGATTTTGATGATTAAATAAAAAAATATTTGAAAGCTAGCTTTCCTTTAGCTAAGCTTCCCGTGTGTGCTAATGTCCATTTTTGACAATGTCAAGCTGATGCTACAACAACCTTACTACAATATCGAATTACTAAGCCGGTTTGTTTAACTTGGCACCGACTTCAAAATTATAAAATATTTTTTTTACTTATTTTTGTTTAATAAAGTCAAAGTCCCGTTTTCTTTATGCAATTTATTTTTTTTTATTTTTATAGTTTATTATTTGGCGTCGGTTTTTTTGTTAAAATATAATTTAAAATATAAATATATATTTTTTGCAAAAATATTTTTATTGTTCGAAAATTTACTAAATACAAAAACGAAAGATAAGCAAACACTCAATTTAAATATATTTATGTAGAATTTCACGGAAATATCCAATGGGGCTATTATGAAATGAAAGCGAACGATTACAGTAAGTGTATCTATTATATGTATCTATTTACACATGTTTATTTTACGTCTTTAATTTTATGATTTATAAATTTAAGGACCTAAAATAAAGAGAGTTCCGGCACTCACGCAAGGAATATTATGCTGGATATAGCATAAAGCTGAAAAAAAAAAAGTAAAATAAATTGTCATGATATTTTTAGGTACGAGCAAGTCACAGAACTAATTAAATTATGGGTATATAGGTGAATATTTTAATGTAAATATCCATAAAAATGATAAAAATGTATTACATAGATAGGTGTCGATAAACCTATTATAGTAAAGATATTTGTAAAAGAAAAAAGAAAGTAGCTATATAGGAATATAATATCTTTATAATATCAAAATAAAATAGCCGAAAAAAAAAGAATACGTCATTTAATATATATGCTGTATATAGTGTAGTTCTCGCTAACTACCCCGGTAGGAATAAATCATGTAACTATAGGTGCATAATTTTGTTATGCGCATACAATTTAAAGGCTATATACAAACAAATTGTTTTATTTCTTTTAAACCTTCTTTCTCACTTACTTTTAAACCTTCTTTCTTTCTTTTTAACCCCTAGTGTTATACTCGTATATAGAACTTATTACCTAGCAAACAGCTAAGATAACGCCCGATAATGGCGATCAATTACAAAATCAGATTTCATACAATATTACGAAAAAAATATCGATAAGTTTACAAAAGAATTTAACGTTTTAGGCAAATTAAAGGCATTTTATAAGGAATGTGCCGTGTATTGTATACATATCTGATCGATTTCAATATTAGAATTTGACAAGCCACTGCTCGCCGGGAATCCGGGGGAGAAACCACCAGTACGCACACATTAATATAAATCATCGTTATTTATGAGAAACTAGAATATTTTGTTTATGATGATACCGTCCCTATATTTTATTGTTGAGGCCGTCGTGGCCCAGTGGTACAAGGATGTGACTGAAACGCGACGGTTCTGGGTTCGATCCTCACTCGAGGAAATGAATTATTATTTTGTAATATTTTCATTTCTTCGCTCTGGCACCAAGGCAAAAGTCCGGTGTTGAGTTCCGCCACTTAACACGCAATGCCTCGAAGAATTCGACGAAAAGTAAGAAACGCAATGTCTTATCACTATGTTTCCTCTGTCTATTCTGTTGTGTGCGGGTTACAGCGTGAAGCTGATTTAATTATTTTTTTTAATCTTTTATTATTATTATATTGTTGTCTATAAAAATATAATTTTAATATATTTTTTTGCTTCACACATCTGTAATATTATACAGTAAGCTATTTCTATAAAGATATATGAATAATGGAGTGACAGTTACTTTTATTATACGCATAATATGATAGTATGCATGGGGCATATATATTGGAGCATTTGAAGAATGTCAAATATATGGTATTTGGTTTATTATATAGTATTTCTATAATATTTTCTTTTCCCTGTTTTGATTAAACAACTTGTAGTTTAAATAGTTTTCTAAATTACCAACCAAATGCTTAAAATGCCTTAAGCCTTTTAGATAAAAAGTGACAACACAGTGATATCATGTCATTTTTCTATTGATTTTATAGAATTTAGAAGATGCCTAAATAATTTAATAACATAAAAAAAGATCGCCGTGGCGCAGGGGCACAAGTGCGCGACTGTAAACGCGGCGGTCGTGGATCCGATTCTCATTCGGAGAAATTATATAAAAAAACATTTATATCCTCGCTCTGGTAACGAGGCAAAGCGTTCCATTCAATACGCAGCGGAAAGTGGAGAACGGAAGTGTCTTAATGGAAACGGAGTATATTAACACTAGGTTCCTAGGTTTCTGGCTAAAAATATTTAAAAAACATTCAAATATTAAATAATTATAATTTTTACATTATTTATTAATATCATATCATGAGAAGGTAGTTATCGTCTATACAGATTATACTTCAATTTAATTATCTCCCCTCATCACGCTATAGTGAATACATCGGAGCCAGTCTCCACTGAACCGGCGGCGACCTGCTGAGACGTCTTACTTGCGTGGACGTTTGTGTGTGGAACAAACAAACTAAATTATTATTACAAAATTGAAATATGTAATATTATTTATAAAAAATAAATGAGCTTTTCTTATAGTTTTTAGTAAACCATTTTCAGTATTTTTCTTTTGCCACTTGATTAATATATGTAAATATTTTATTGTCGAGGTTAAGCGCGGCGTTAAGTTCTGCCACTCAACACGCAATGCCTCCAGAATTCGGCAGAAAGTGGGGAACGGAGTGTCTTAACACTAGGTTCCCTCTGCCTACCCTGCTGTGTGCGGGATACAGCGTGAAGCTGATATTTGATTTTATCTAAATAATCACACTACATACTTCGCTGAGTACAGTTCCGCGACTCAACGTACCTATATATGTTGAACGGAGTATCTTAACATTAAGTTACCTCTGCTTTCTCTGATATATATGAGATTTCAGCATAAAAAAACTCAACATAAACTAAAATATTTTTCCCATATTATATTCATCCAAGAGGCCGTTGTGACGCATGTGCATTGCCTCGAATGGGGATCGAACCCACAACCATCGCGATACAGTCACACTCTTAAGCCCCTGGGCCACGACTACCTTGTATATATTAATATTTTATTTGTTATTATTATTTTTGATTAATAACCAATTTATTTTCATTTTACGTTTGGCAATAGCTAACCACTCATAACTTACGACTTAAACATATTTATTTCACTGAAACAGTAAAATATATGCCCTGGTACAGCTACGTCAGTTTATTTATAGAATGCCAGATATAGATTTATGTATAATATAGATTTATAGTATAGCCTCACGTCGTACACTACCAAAAATGAAAAAGTTCTTTTTAAAGAATCTGATTTTAGGCGGTTTTAAATGTTTAAATAAATTATAAAAATAAGTTCAGAAACAGAGTCGTCCAGTGTATACCTAGTTTTAGTTTTAATATGTTTTAT
Source organism: Heliconius himera (assembly GCA_021202915.1). NCBI lineage: Eukaryota > Metazoa > Arthropoda > Insecta > Lepidoptera > Nymphalidae > Heliconius > Heliconius himera. The sequence goes on along the minus strand of JAJHJA010000768.1, from coordinate 94,396 downwards.
GCTGTACTGCTAAATAGCAATTTTAGTATTTGTTCATTACTCTAATAAAAATTAAATATCAGCTTCACGCTATATCCCGCACACAGCAGAGTAGGTAGAGTAGGGAACCTAGAGTTAAGACACTACACATCATTAAATAAATATTTCATTTCCTCGAGTGGGGATCGAACCCACAATCGTCGCGTTACAGTCACACCCTGGTGCCTCTGGGCCACGACGGCCGTAACAAAATTTAAATGAGATTTCATTTTTTTATTTAGAAACTCATATATATATAGTACTCATATATATATAATTAATATTAAAAGAGAACAACAAAAATTACAAATATAAAATTAAGTACCTAACTACATACTTAAATAAAAAAATTTTTCTAATATATATCTAAATTCTTTTAACATATAATTAAATAAACAAAATAAAACATAAATTATAGATTTTTTAACTAAATCTCTACATAAAATTCCAATATCATCATATAATCAGTTATCCAGGCCCGCGACCAAGGGGCGGGGGGCGGCGCTTCCGCAGGAAACACCGTGCTGTGATTGCACCCCTAATCACATTCACCACCATCAAGTCAACGGAAATTTGTCGAGATTGATTACTTACAAGGATCTATATTATGTTAATTCAAATTATGTATTTAGTTAATCTTTAAATTTTAACTTGTTTTATTAGATGTTTGTTAAATAAAGAATAGAAGCCAGTCGTGGCGCAGGGACACACGTGTGTGAATGTAATTGTGACTAGCTGTGGGTTCGATCCCTACTCGAGGAAATAAAATCGCTCTGGTGTCAGAGCAAAGAGCAGCGTTGTGTTCCGCCACTCAACACGCAATGCTTCCAAAATTGGACAGACAGTGGGAAATGGAGTGTCTTAACACTAGGTTCCCTCTGCATACCCTGCTGTGTGCAGGATACAGCGTGAACCTGATGTAATGTTTTTAACTTTTTTAAAGTTATATAAAATAACTTTAATCAAGGCACATACATAATATGAACTTATGTTATTTAGGAAACCATACTTTACCATTCTTACATATATGTATACGCATATTTATTTTTTACTTTTTTTTTAATTTAACGCTAGCAATAATAATACAAAAAAAATAAGAAATCTTGGAAGGAATGATAAAATACTATTAGAACCGAGAACAATAATAAGTTGCAAAAAAATGCAACAATAAGATAACATGTTGATAAATTAACAACATAAAAAGGAAAAGACAAAAAGGAATCGCCCAACGTGGGGCTCGAACCCACGACCCTGAGATTAAGAGTCTCATGCTCTACCGACTGAGCTAGCCGGGCTGATGATTTCACAGCCTAATGTATTAAAGATTTACAAACTCATTATCATTCATTTTACTTTAAATTATGTTAAGAAAATGTAATACAGTTAATTTATATCCATTTGTTAGAATTTTGTTGTTGTAGTGACTATTTTTTTAAATGTTTAAATATAATAATCAAAAATCTGCTTCACGCTGTATCCTGCACACAGCAGAGTAGGCAGTGGGAATCTAGTATTAAGACACTCCGTTCCCCACTTCCTGCCGAATTATGGAGGCATTACGTGTTGAGTGGCGGAACTCAACGCCGCTCTTTGCCTTACACCAGAGTGAAGAAATGGAAATATAAATTTAAATAAATATTTCATCTCCTCGAGTGGGGATCGAACCCACAACCAGTCAAAATAAATTGTAATAATTGCCAAAGTATATTATATTGTATTGTTAATATTTTAACAATTTTATATTTATTGTTTGAAATATCAAAACAAATTATTTTGAACTATTTTTAAGAAATCAAAATAAAAAATAATCGACATAGCCGCTTATGTCTTACTATCATAAATTATTCATTATTTGAAAAATATTTAAAAAAATGCGTCATTTATTATATTACCAATAATATATATTGACATATTATTATAACAATACATTAAACTTGAAAAAAAAACTAATTTAAATAAAGTCTAAATATAAATCAAAATTAAAAAAAAAATGTGAATGGTTTAAATTTGAATTACAAGTTCTTCAAAGTAAATGCAATACTGAAATAGAAAAAAATGATCATCGATATCAACAAATATTCGTTGCCTTTGCAAATATTACCAGCGGATTTTCGGGGAATACCTAAACACAAAAATATTTTCTGAACAAAATGTATCATTCTTACAATATTATTATTTTTTAATAGTTTTATACGATTTTTCACAATTAACTCTACTTTAGTGATATCCATTGCTATCACTGCAGTCCACATCGTCCCAAGTACTTGAGAGTCCATCTAGAGAGCACGTAAAACAAATTAGTTCGTCTGCTACGACTACGAGACAAGACGTTCAACATATAGATATACTCGTATATATGTAGCTGTACCATCACGCAGTTATGAATAGAGGGGTCCTCTCACAAAATTTAGGGTTCACTTGCAAGAAGTTTTCGTACCTACGAATTACGTACCTCGATACCTACTACAAACGTATAAAACTAAGTATTTAATGGTTTTTGAAATTATATTATTATTTTTTTAATTCATTTTCTAATAATAAAAAATGAGACAACATAGCATCCTAATTTTTATTTTATCTTTAACCATTTAAATAGTATAAAAAAAAGTTAAATAAAAACCAGAAAAGATTAGATTTTTTAGGCTACAGTAGATATATTTGATAAAATTCAAACTGTAGATATTAAATGTGTAAGAAATAAAAAAAATATATAAAGATTAATTTGCAAACAGTGTACGTACCGTATTACTTTGTGTAATAAAAAGTTATTTTTTTGTATCCCAGTGGAAAAGTAATAGTTTGGAAACCTAGTGTTATGACACTCCGTTAAATAAAATATATCATTTCATCGAGTGGGAATCGAACCCACAACGCCTGCGCCACGACGGTCCTTATCTACAATATTATCAAATTACAAATGGCATTATGCAGTCGTAAAAATAAACTGAATAAAAACGATAATCCTTTTAAGTTATTCAACACGTTGAATTAGTTCCTGAAACCTATAGGTTTCATTTCCTGAAACCTATATTTTTCCATAGGAACCTATAGGTTCCTATATATAAAAATATACTGAACAAACTAATAAATAATATCTAACTAAAAGTTAACATTTAATTTTTTAAGGTTTAAATTACTAAATACATGTAGTATTTTATACCAACTTCCCTTTAGGGTGACCCATATCGTCCCATGTTAAGTAAATGGACATCCTTTCATCAAGAGCTTGTAAGACAAATTAGTTTGTGTTCGATAGACGACTGACATCTTAGTTGAGGGTTGTTAACATATCTTTCTAAAGAAATATAATATCAACTGTAATACCATACATTTTTTATAAAAAACCTAAAACTTAAACGTTTGCGAATTATTATTTCTTAATATTTTTCTTCAATATAATAATATTTTTGTATAATATCAATAATATTTTTCTACTTTTCTTCGCTCTGGCACGAAGGCAAAAGCCCTGTGTTGAGTTTCGCCACTTACCACGTAATACCTCGAAAAATTCAGCGGAAAGTGGGAAACGGAGTGTCTTATCACTATGTTCCCTCTGGCTACCCTGCTGTGTGCGGGATGCAGCGTGAAGCTGATTTTAAATTTTTTATTCTAATTTATTAGGTTTTTTAGCAGTAGGTATCTACGCCGAGTCAAATCATATTGTGGATATAGGAAAATTTGTGTTGTTCAATGATACCTATTTAGGTATAAGATCCACAAAATATTGTACGTTGGTAACTAATATCGAAACTAATGTGTTTAAAATATAAACATTAATACTTTTTTAGAAAACGTATAAAACATGGAATGTAACGGGACTCGAACCCGCGCCTCCTGGAAACCGACCAAAACGTATGGCTTAGTGGTCAGAGAGCCTGGTCGGTTTCCTGGAGGCGCGGATTCCAATCCCGCTACGTTCAAATTTTTATACGTTTTCTAAATAAGTATTTTTCTTTTCTAAGTATGGAATAACACTTTAAAAGTGCTCAAAAATATAAACATTAATTTGAGTAATGACGATTTTCAGACTATTGTCAGATAACATTATGTTGTTTTGGTTAGCTTCACGCTGTATCCCGCTCATAACAGGAGTAGTGCAGAGGGAACCTAGCGTTAAAACTTCCTTTACTATTTCCATATTCCGCCGAATTCTAGAGGCATTACGTGTTGAGTGGCGGAACTCAACACCGTGTTTTACCTCATTACCAGAGCAGAGTTCCTCTCGAGTATCGAACCTATAACCCACCCCGTTTACTTTGCCCTGCATCACGATTGGCTTCAAACATTATGTATTTATTAACATAATGTAATTTATTAAATGACAGCTAAAGAAAACAAAAAAAAATCCTTCCAAATCGGCTACTCAAACATAGATTATATAAAACACAAGGTCCCTCAAAATCCCTTGTCGATGTCCAAGCAAATCATCATCAGAGCCGCTCGGGCGGTGACCACGTGACCGCCTTTATAAAATAAATTTATTATATATAGAGAACTGTCAGATACCAGTAACAGGTATACACGCGTCTGTTTTGTTCTTATAAAATTAAAAAATATTAACACTGCCATATTGAATGAGAATAGATTATGTTAGATGGTTTTATGTAATCGACATTCGTGTTGTTCGTTTTCGTTTTCTTTGAAAATTAGAGGCTGTCGTGGCGCAGAGACACAACGTGTGACTGTAACGCTACGGTTGTGGGTTCGATTTCGACTCGGAGGTATGAATTACTAAAAACGCTTTGCCTTGAAAATTTGGCGGAACACACAATGCCTCGAAAATTCGGCGGAATCTGGAGAACGGAGAACACCTAACATTAAGCTCCCTCTGCCTCTACCTTGCTATATGCGAAAAAAAAAAATTTAAACTATCATTATTAAATTAAACAAAGCGTTGAGTCAGCTCATTACATTAAATGTCTACATTTTCAAGAGGGAATAGTGTAGAGCAATGTAGGTATTAGGTGGAGATCCCATCGTTTAAAACTGTAGGGATTAGATTTTCTAATGAAACTTATATTTAAGAATGATACATGATAGTAGAATAGATTACACTAGGGTTGCCCAAAAAAATCCTGCCGCAATCACCTTTAATTAATGTTTTTCGTAACTCGTTTTTGGAGAAAATTGCACTCATATGTTTTCTATGTGAATCGCACATCATTTGAAAGAAAATCGCATAAGGAATTGGAAAAACAATGGTTGCCAGCTCTCAGTCTGCCGCAAGTCCAAGGTTGCCTGGTTTAAAGAGGTTACTTAATGTGAATATTTGCACTCATGTGTTTTTTTAATGAATTATATATCAAATTAAAGCTTATTTTTTTGTCATCACTAAAACACATGGTTGCCTGGAAAATACTACTATAGATAAACATTTTGCGGTGGTATACAAAGCAAACAAAATGCAATAATTTTATTTTCGTAGATGTATTGTTTCTAAATGCAATAACAATTCAGATGGCCAAATGAGATGTTTTTGAACATATTACTTAGTTACTTACCTTTCGTTTTGGAGTGAAGACGTTTTTAGTTAACATGACAAAAATGAAGATCTGTTTTTCGTGCGAAAATGTGTGTGGAATTTAATAATGAGTCTGAAGTGTAAAATTATGTTGTTGTTTCGCCAAAAAATGATTTTTATATACAGTAACATTTTCTTACAACACAATGCACGGTTATCACTTGTTACAAAAAGTTCATTGTTGTAAAAAAAAAATATAAAGAAGAACCGCACTCGAGGAGATGAAATATTCACTTAAATTTATATTTCCATCTATTCGTTCTGGTGTCGAAGCAAAGCGCGGCGTTGAGTTCTGCCATTCAACACGCAATGCCTCCAGAATTCGGCAGAGAGTGGGGAACGGAGTGTCTTAACACTAGGTTCCCTCTGCCTACCCTGCTGCATGCGGGATACAGCGTAAATCTGATCTGATTTTTATTTTTCAATTATTTTCTAATGCAAAACGTAAGTATAATTAATGTTTGATAAGTATAATTAAATTTAATGTTTAATATTATATATTTTTCTCTGAGGATGAAGAGAGAGATTGAGAGTTTATAACGAGGTAATTTTCCATATTTTCTTGATTAATAAATAAAATATCTGCAATAATTGTCAACCTACATTATATTATGAAAACATTATGTAATTAATACCTTATAATAGAACGATATTTGTAAACGTTTATTTAATACTAGTGGGCGCGCGCAGCTTCGCCCGATTATTTGAACCCTTACGGGGTGAATTCTAAAAAACCATGAAACATGTGTTCAATGAAATATTTTTAGGAGTCTGAATTTCAAATATTATAAAAATCGGTGCCGATTAAAAAAAAACCCATACAAACTTTCAGCCCCTATTTTATCCCTTTAGGGTTCAATTTTCTTGAAATCCCTTATTAGTGGATGTCCAGATTACGAAAAAAAACATCTCTCCAAGTTTCACGTTTCTACCATCAGCGGCTGTGCGTGCGTCTTACCTCAGTCAGTCAGGTACTTGTTTTATATATATAGATGATAATTTAGTCTTTTTAAAATAACGATTTAAACGAGTATTAATATCTAGAAAACAGATTTAACAAAGACTTCATTATTTCAATGGAAAAATAAGGATGATTTCATGTTTAAATAGTTTTTTGTATGTACTTAATATGATTAAAATCATCATTTAACAGGTGAACAGCTAGAATAAATATTAATTTTAAGATTGACCTTCTATTTTATAATATTTTACTTTAAAACATAAGGCAAATCGCGTATTTCATCGTCTATTCTCAGTCAAACGGAATCAGAATAAAATATTTCGAATGATGGCAACCTTTGCTTGCGGCAGCCATTTTCCAGGCAACCATGTGTTTTAGTGATGACAAAAAAATAAGCTTTAATTTGATATATAATTCATTAAAAAAACACATGAGTGCAAATATTCACATTAAGTATCCTCTTTAAACCAGGCAACCTTGGACTTGCGGCAGACTGAGAGCTGGCAACCATTGTTTTTCCAATTCCTTATGCGATTTTCTTTCAAATGATGTGCGATTCACATAAAAAACATATGAGTGCAATTTTCTCCAAAAACGAGTTACGAAAAACATTAATTAAAGGTGATTGCGGCAGGATTTTTTTGGGCAACCCTAGTGTAATCTATTCTACCATCATGTATCATTCTTAAATATAAGTTTCATTAGAAAATCTAATCCCTACAGTTTTAAACGATGGGATCTTAGGCCATATCTATGTCTAAAATACACTGTTCTCGAATTTACTTACGCAACCTGGAATGAACGTGCCTATAAATATACAGCCGAATTGAGAACCTCTTTTATAGAAATCGGTTAAAAAATCAAGAAAAACAGTGAATGTAACTGTAATATTATTTTGGTATTTATTACCGATACGTTTAACACGCACTGTAAAGCTCCATGTGTTAGGTATTGAAATCCAACGGCACACTGTCTTTGCCTAATTCGAGCTAATATTTTTATGACATTTAAAACATAATTAAACCTTTTTTTATTATTTTTTAAAGTGTTATTCCACACTTAGGAAAGAAAAATACAAATCAAAAATCAAATTTTTATACGTTTTCTAAATAAGTATAATTGAAACTAGTAATCGGTAGTTACTTTAACAGGTTCAAAATATAAGAAATTAAGATTTATTCCGGAAAATTTCACTTAAAATATCTATAAGTAATATTACAGATATTTAGTTTACCTTCAATCGATTATTTTAGCGCATATACCTAACTACATTTTCAAAATTGTAGATTTGCACAATTTATTAAGGGTGAGGAAACTTAATACATTCTATTCTCAAGTGTACGCCGGAAACGGATCCAGGAGCCATTGACTATAAACTATCATTATTAAATTAAACAAAGCGTTGAGTCAGCTCATTACATTAAATGTCTACATTTTCAAGAGGGAATAGTGTAGAGCAATGTAGGTATCTATGTCTAAAATACACTGTTCTCGAATTTACTTACGCAACCTGGAATGAACGTGCCTATAAATATACAGCCGAATTGAGAACCTCTTTTATAGAAATCGGTTAAAAAATCAAGAAAAACAGTGAATGTAACTGTAATATTATTTTGGTATTTATTACCGATACGTTTAACACGCACTGTAAAGCTCCATGTGTTAGGTATTGAAATCCAACGGCACACTGTCTTTGCCTAATTCGAGCTAATATTTTTATGACATTTAAAACATAATTAAACCTTTTTTTATTATTTTTTAAAGTGTTATTCCACACTTAGGAAAGAAAAATACAAATCAAAAATCAAATTTTTATACGTTTTCTAAATAAGTATAATTGAAACTAGTAATCGGTAGTTACTTTAACAGGTTCAAAATATAAGAAATTAAGATTTATTCCGGAAAATTTCACTTAAAATATCTATAAGTAATATTACAGATATTTAGTTTACCTTCAATCGATTATTTTAGCGCATATACCTAACTACATTTTCAAAATTGTAGATTTGCACAATTTATTAAGGGTGAGGAAACTTAATACATTCTATTCTCAAGTGTACGCCGGAAACGGATCCAGGAGCCATTGTGGCGGCGGAAGTAGCGAAGACATCCTCTGCGCTATAAATTAGTCGTTTTAGCGTTGCATCGCTTATTTTTTATCTTATAAGCTACAGAAGGGTAAGGTAACTGAGGCTTGAGGCTAGTCGTGGGCACAAGATGTGCCTGTAAACGCGACTGGTTGTGGGTTCGATTCGCACTCGATAAAATAAAATATTTATTTAAATTTATATTTTCACTTCTTCGTTCTGGTGTCGAGGGAAAGCGCGGCGTTGTGTTCCACCATTCGGCGTAACAAATTACTTTCAGGCAAATTGGTAATTCTGTATTTTATGAAATAAAAAAAACCATACAGGTATAATTTTTTATTGAAAATATAATATAACAAACATGCGTTATTACATTAACTTTATAATAATAATGAATCCATACACACAGTATTCATTCATAATTTCATATAAATAAGTAACTAAAAAAAAATTGCTAATTTCTTTCAATAAATAAACAATTGAAAAGAACGCTCGAGGCCGTTTGGCGCCGACGAACGGCGGGAAAGTTCTTAACTTCATCGTATTTCTAATAATTCACCACCATTTACATAAGGAAAAGATAAAGACAAGACGCGGTGGCCATTTTATATTTTTGCTTCAGAATTTCGAGGGGTGACAGGGGAACCCCGTATACTGATTATAGGCGGACCGTGTCGGTACGAATTTATAGCCCGTTCAACTTTCAAATCATTGAGCGAATTTCGAATTAGGGTTTTTTCTTCCCCTTTATAACAATATAACAATAGAATAGTGTTGTTACGTTTGGTTATATTTATTTTAGTGAAGTGATAGAGATAGTATTTTAAAATCAGGTCATTTAATTGATGAGGCCAGTCGTGGCGCAGGGGCAGAAAGTGTGACTGTAAAATCGACTGATTGTGGGTTCGATCTCAAGTCGAGGAAATGAAATATTTATTTAAATTTATATTTTCATTTCTTCGCTGTGGTGGCACTAGGTTCCCTCTGCCTACCCCGCTGAGTGCGGGGTACAGCGTGAGGCTGATTAATTTGATTTTATGTTGCTTAATTATAAATTATATATAATCATTACTTTTTATTTTTCTCTTAAATAAATTGAAAATTCATTAAAAAAAAAAGCAAAATTCTTGCTTTTTAAATAAGACGATCAATTAAGCTTGAAGTTTGCCAATTAACTTATAGGTTTTATATTATCCAACTACGAAGCAATTTCTACGATTGGTACAACTTTTGTAGTAACTTGTACAAAAGACGTGATTCTGCTTCATTATAAATATAAACTATAATTGAAACCTTATATTAAATTCTTAAATGTTAAGGGTACCTAGTGTTAAGACACTCCGTTCCCTACTTTCTGCCGAATTCTGGACTCTTTGCGTATTGAGTGGCAGAACTCAACGCCGCGCTTAGCCTCGACACCAGAGCGAAGAAATGGAAATATAAATTTAACTAAATAATTCGTCTCCTCGAGTGGGGATTGAACCCACAACCAGTCGATTTTACAGTTACACATCGCGCCGCTGCGCCAGGACTGGCCTCAATCTTATATGATTATTGTTAAATGAATTTGCAAATTCCAATGCATTCGGAAACATGTGTTTTTAAATTGTAACTTAGACTAGAAGACTCAGAATAGGTATCTCTATTGAGAAGAGTATGGTCATCTAAATGTTGCTGTTGTTATCTAGTAGGTACCTACTATTGCTTAAATATTTTCATATGTTCTCATATGAGTGAAACTATATAATATATTAGATACTAAAATTGTGTTGGTAAACGTTTAACAAATAATCTAGGTCTATAAAGGTAAACAATCAAAAATCTATTGTAATAAGACAGGCGAATTTATGTCCAAAGGTGGACATGTAAAGAATGTTTAAGAATAAAAAAAATGTTAAGACAATTTATTTTCCTCTAAATTCTAGAGGCATCGCGTGTTGAATAGTGGAACTCAACGCTGCGCCGACACCAGAGCGAATAAATAAAAATATTAAATATTTAATTTCCTCGATTGGAAATCGAACCCACCCACAGCCTCCAGAATTTGCAATCACAAGCTTGTGCCACTCCACTATGACTGGCCTTCCGTACGCGTTTCGTACTAAATAATATATACTTGCATTAAAAATATAACCACACACTCCTGTCTTCGTACTACACAATATATACATATAATGTAGATACATTATGAGGCCAGTCGTGGTGCAGGGGACCAAAGTGTGACTGTAAAATCAACTGCTTGTGGGTTCTATCCCCACTCGAGGAAACGAAATATTTATTTTCATTTATATTTTCATTTCTTCGCTCTGGTGTCGAGGCAAACTCAACACGCAATGCCTAAGAACTCTTCGGAAAGTGGGCAACAGAGTGTCTTAACACTAAATTCCCTCTGCCTACCCCGCTATGTGCGGGATCCAGCGTGAAGCTGATTTACATAATTTATATCCATATTAAAAACATAACCACACACTCCACAAAACAATTCACAATAAATTTAACTCACTAGAGAAGACTAATTCCTTAACTTGTCAACGATTATACCGGTAAAGTTATCGATATAAACTAAGTTTGGAATATTGCTTAGAGCATTCAATTGAAGACAAACTATAAATCTCCACAAATAGTGCAAACTATTTGTCCAATAAATCGACAAGTTGCCAACTTGCGAAGACCGGACTTACGTTCCAAGAAAGTATTTAACTTCTACGGACGCTTATTGACCGTGTAGTGATGGGACGATACGATAAAATTAATACTAATATTGTGGATACTTACTGAATATTCTCTATATTTATTAAGGACTGTCGTGGCGCAGTGGCACAAAGTGTGACTGGTTGAAAGTCCGATCCCCACTCGAGGAGATGAAATATTTATTTAAATTTATATTTGCATTTATTCGCTCTGGTGTCAAGGCTAAGCGCGGCGTTGAGTTCTGCCACTCGACACGCAATGCCTCCAGAATTCGGCAGAAAGTGGGGAACGGAGTGTTTTAACATTAGGTTCCCTCAGCCTACCCTGCTGTGTGCGGAATACAGCGTGAAGCTGATTTGTTTTGATTTATTTTATTTTATAAATATATAATTTGTTATTATTTTAATATAAATTACTTTTATTATATCTATTTAATATAGCAGGATGTCTTTAAAAACCGAAACACCAACAATTTATGTTAACACGTCACTTAATTATGAAAATTACTTTTCAGATGGTGTCCCAACACTAGCACAATAGAGGCTGTTGTTGATCAAGTTAAAGCGTTTAAGCTGAAACAGTGGCTCACTCACTACCTGAGACGGCAAAACTTGCCCTACCGTATCGGATACAACGAAATACAGTATATTATAACTATAAAATTATTATATTAAAATAAAATAATTGATTTATAAATGTTTTTTTATTTATTTAATTCCTTTTATTATGAAGCCAGACGTAGCGCAAGCATGTGACTAAAAGCGCCACAGGGTATGTATTCGGTTCTCGCTCGAGTAAATGAGCTATTTTTTTTTTATTTCTTCGCTCTGGTGTTGAGGCAAAAGTGCGGGTTAAATTTCACCACTCTACACTCAATGGCTCCAGAATTCGTCGATTAATTAGGAGCGGAGTGTCTTAACACTAGGCTCCATTTGGCTATCCTGCTACATGCGGGATACAGCGTGAGCTGTTTGTTAATTCTCTTTATTTCTATCTTTACTGTATGAAATCACTAATATAACATACCTAAGTGATAATACATTATCACTACAGCTACAGCCTTTCTACAGTTATAACTATATTTTTGTAGTGTTTTATTTATGAATTTTACATATTGTTTGTAATAAAGATTTTTATTTAGCTTTTGAAGACTAACATGAAACTGACTTTTATTGGAAAAAAAAACAAGGGTTTTGATATGACAATTAGTAAACAGATATATATGTACGTTTCTAGTTTTGAAAACAGAAATTATATGTATAGATCATACCCAATTTCAACTTACTAAAATCAGTAACATAGTATTTTTTATCATATATATTAAAATATATATATATAAATATATGCTATAAATCTAGAAAAGGAAGTATCTCTCAATATCTACACATAAAAAAATATATTTAAAATTAATAAAAAAGCTTATTTTAGAAGTATCAATAACTCATAGTATATAGTAGTAAGAGTATAAAACTTTGCCGAACAAGTAAGCTAGGCTTGCACGATGTGAACAACATGTCGAAGTATTAATAACTTAAGACTTCCCAACTCTTAGCGGTTCTGGTACCTGCATAAACTACCGTACGGTGTCTCGTATAGTATAGATTCATATATTTATATATGTATGTGTTATAATCAGCTTCACGCTGTATCCCGCACACAGCAGGGTAGGCAGAGGGAACTCAGTGTTAAGACACTCCGTTGCCCATTTTCCGCCAGATTCTGGGGGTATTGCGTGTTGAGTAGCACAACTCAATGCCGCGCTTTGCCTCGACACCAGAGCGAAGAAATTGAAATATAAATTTATATATACGTGTTTGTGGTATAAATATAGATATTTTTTTACTTTATAATTTATGTTGCGGCCAACCGTCATATCGGAGGATAAGCGTGCAACTATAAACGCTACGGGCTGTGGGTTTGATTCCCACTCGACGAAATGAAATATTTAATTTAAATTTTTATTTCTTCGCTCTGATGTCGAGGCAAAGCGCGACGTAGAGTTCTGCCACTCAACACGCAATGCCTCGAGAATTGGACGGAAAGTGGAGTGCGTGGTGTCTTAGCGTTAGGTTTCCTCTGCCTATCCTTGGAACTTGGGAACCTCGTGTTAAGACACTCCGTTCCCCACTTTCCGCTGAGTTCTGGAGGCATTGCATGTTGAGTGGCGGAACTCAACGCCGCACTTTGCTTCGACACCAGAGCAAAGAAATGAAAATGTAAATCTAATGTGTCATTCCCTCGAATGGAGATCGAACTCACAACCAGTCTATCTTACAGTCACACTTTGTGCCCCTGCGCCACGACTGGCCTCTTAATCGATGAATGATAGTAAATATAATTGAAGTGTTACCTGGAGAAACTTAATAATATTTAAAAAAAGGCGGAAAAGGCGGAGAGAGAAAGGAATACTACAATATTTCCCATATCTATCTATACAGCGTGTTCGTGTTAAAAATTAATCCTGAATATATTTATTATGCAGCTAAAACATTATTATGCATGGCGTTTGGCGTTCCATTCTCTATGACCACCTCGCTGGGCGTAAAGCGTGAAGCCTTAAAAAAGTTTTTTTTTTAATATATAGCTCACTGATAATGAATGGTCTTATTAATAAAAAGTTTTAATATTAAAATACAACTAAATTAATAGTATTAGCTTGATTTTTGTCTACTACGAACACAATTTTTAGTCTAGTTTAGAACTCTTTAGGTAGTTTAGAATTCATTTATATCAAATACTAGTTTTAACATGCGGCTTCGCCCGCGTGGTGAAATAGAATTAACTAAGAGTTGTGTATACCTTTTTGAGTGCCCAATGTAATTCTAACTGCAGATACAATGGGTGATATTGAAATAACTTCATATAATATAGCTTATGATCGTCCTGAAGAATTGGATTATCTTACCAAAAGTTCCAGAGATTGTCCCGTTCAACCAAACAAAATCTTCTCAGCTCACTCTCTTCAGCTTAATAAAATTGTATAAATATGTAGGTTTCAGAGCTTCAAATTTTACCACTGTAGGATAAAAACATGTAATTCTAAAGCTAGTCCATTCGGTAGTGACCAATCGTGGCGCATGGGCACAAGCAGCGGCAACGTGATAGGTTATGGGTTCGATTCCCACTCGAGGAAATGAAATCTTATTTAATTTCTTGGCTCTGGTGTAGAGGTGGTTTGCAATGCCTCCAAAATTGCGTGAAAAATGGGCAACAGAACTTATTACTAAGTTCCCTCTGCCTGCCCTGCTGTGTACGAGATACAGCGTGAAGCTAGGCCATTCAGTTTCTTTACTGAACAATAAAACGAGAGGAAAAAAATATTCTAAATATATAATATAATAAAAATATTATATATTTTATTATTTTTAAAAAAATATTCAACGTTTAGAGTGAAGTCTTAAATGAAATATAAATATACCACATTTATATAGATATTTTCATCCATATTCAATTAATTATTCAAACTATAAATAGACTACAACTAAGGTATGTTATGCTTATTAATAACAATTTCAAAATTGTTCAAGTACGTAAATGCGCAGTGCGACCCATCCGATATAGATTCCTAATCAAAGATGCGGGTTGCTGGAATCTTAGCAAATTAGTAGGGGAGCCGTTACTTAGGGTTGACTCTATGGAATTTGTTCACATATTAATAACATTTATGTAACTAATATTTAAATTAAATTAAATTAGCTTCACGCTGTATCCCGCACACAGCAGGGTAGGCAGAGGGAACCTAGTGTTTAGACACTCCGTTCCCCACTTTCTGCCGAATTCTGGAGGCATTGCGTGTTGAGTGGCAGAACTCAACGCCGCGTTTAATCTCGACACCAGAGCGAAGAAATGGAAATATAAATTTAAGTAAATATTTCATCTCCTCGAGTGGGGATCGAACCCACAACCAGTCGGTTTTGCAGTCACACCTCGTGCCGCTGCGCCACGACCGGCCTCAAGCTAATATTTATTTACTAACTAATATTTATTTATTTACGTTAACTAATATTTATTTACGTTATATACGATTATAAACCATCCAAACACTGTGAAATTAACAGTTTTAAATACTATAAATATTATTATATTGTAACAAAATCGAACACCTCGAGGCTTTTACAGAACTTATATTTCTTCCAGAGCAAAATACTATTAAGCTTGTACAATGTCTATCTTAAATTCTAATACAATATGTTATTATAGAGAATCTCTTTCTTCTTCCGTTCCAAGTCTAAAAGTGTATCTCGAATTTTCCGCCCACATAGAGCGTCATTTTAGTAGTGTTACTTATTTTCAAAAACATATTTTTATTAAACAAAGATGTTGATTTACATTTAGATTCAAGAAAAATCATAACCTATGGTATGTGACTAAAAATATATAACATAAAACCCTGTATAAAAAATATTTATAATTGAACAAACACATATTGGTCTTTCTTAATCTTTAACAATTAAATCTTTCCAATGAGCCAAGTTAAATTAAAAAAAGGGTTCTGGTTAACAAACAGGATCCATTTATTTTGCAAAAAATGATTTGTTTACATACCTATGTATGGATTATAAAACTTAAAAAAATTTAATTAAATCAGCATCACGCTGTATCCCGCACACAGCAGGGTAGGCAGAGAGAACCTAGTGTTAAGACACTCCGTTCCCCACTTTCCGCCGATTTCTAGAGGCATTGCATGCTGAGTGGCGGAACTCAACGCCGCGCTTTGCCTCAACACCAGACCGAAGAAATGGAAATATAAATGTAGATAAATATTTCATTTCCTCGAGTGGGGATCGAACCCACAACCAGTCGATTTTACAGTCACACTTTGTGCCTCTGCGCCACAACTGACTTTTTAATAATATAATAATAATTATAAAACTTTCATTTGATAAATTATTCAATATCATTTTAGACAAAACTCCATATTATAGACTTTTTTATTTTTAATTTGTACTAAAGACGGCGTTTATTGTTTTTTTATATTATTATTGTTTAATATTGTAATTATCATTATGATAGCCCTACTGGAGGAGAATAAGAAGGTCACATAGGGACGTCTTGAGTGGTCACCGCTAATGTCCCGCACAAAGCGCTGCCTCGTGCGTCTACGTAAGTCATATCGACGACCGTGCATCGATAAATTTGTTATAATTTTACATGGATCATACATAGTATTTCTTTATATTTCAGTTTTTTATAAATTTAATTTATGTACTTACTACGACTTTTTGTATTTTTCAAATAATCGGCCTGTAGTTTTAAAATAAAAATATTTAAATATATATTTAATATATGTTAAATCGTTACCCTTTTTTATATGAAAATATCTGTCAAAAAGGTTTTTGATTGGGAGGACTGAAATTTTAAAATATACAAAAGTAATTATTGTAATGTCATATGTCTCTAATCTTTTTGACTCCAAGCAATGCGACTTCACTTCATGCTTAAATTCAAATTAACCACCAGAAAATATAATATAATAAATATTTTCTTTTACTAAGTCATTTATATTAAATAATATCAAATTTGTTTTAAATAAAATGATTATTACTTTTTTCTTTCTCTTTTATGTAATATAAATAATCCTTTCAAATAGTTGCCTGTAAGAAATTGCTTTTAGTGATAAGGCCGCCATTGCAATATTTGTCGTCTTTTTGTAAATATCATGAACAGAGTTCATGATTTAGAGATATTTTATTGTTTCTTCGTTTTTAGTGCAATAAAGTATTATTATTATTATTTTTAAGTATCAAAGATAATTTACAATATTATCTCAAATCCATAACTACATAAAACAAAAGTATAAACTAAAAAGTTTTTTCAAAAAAATATATCAAAACAAAGAACATCTTCGACGTGACTCCAAGACGACAAAGACTCCAAGTGACATCTAGTGCGCACTAGAAACACCAATGGAATATTAAGCGCCATCTATTCACGAATAGTGTAATACAAAATATTGCCATCTCGTGGTGAAAAGATATTCTTAATTATTTTGAAATATAATCTTTAGTAGATTTAACTTTAATAAATATGTGAATATTTATTTGTAACAAAGTCATTTTTAAAAATATACAATTTAAAATCATACATTGAAACGAACTCACATACAGCATATAAAAAAAATAGAAGTAATTCCTCTTTTAATAAAAAAAAGAGAATTTTATTTGACAGATCTTGACATTTCTTCTTCAATGTCGTGTATTTAATTAAGAAATTGTGCAATTAAGCGTTTTGTATATAATATGTTTAGATGTAGATTTATGAGATTTGTAAGTTTATCTTTTTAACCACTTTTGTTTGTTTAGTATTTTTCCAAAAAAATATTATCAATATTTGAAAATATCCCTATTTTATGATTGACATTTAGATTTCAGAACATAAACTGCTACGGAAATATTCATATTATAGAAGTACATTGCAAAGCAGTCAATGTTGGACCCAACAGTTAAAAACTAGGTACCTATAAAACAATTTAGTTTTATATTTCTTATACGGATAAAAAAAGTTGATAACAATATAGGACATAGCTACTAGTCTAATTTGGTTGATATATGTATGGCGGATTAAAGTCGAACACGAAGTAACGCTTAAATAACCAAGAATTGTGGATACGTTAAAAAATATTAATACAATTACTTAATGTTCTTTTATTATTAACTAAATAAAAAAGAAAATAATTTCATAACTTAGTATATTTATATTAAAATATGTATTTATTTCGAGGCCAGTCGTGGCGCTGGGGCACAAGTCTGTGACTGTATAAACGCGACTAGTTGTGGGTTCAACCTGCACTCGAGTAAATAAAATATATATTTATATTTTCATTTCTTCAGAATTCGGCGGAAAATTTGGAACGGGAGTGTCTTAACACTAAGTTCCCTCTGCGTACCCTACTATATATAGAATACAGTGTGAAGCTTATTAAAATAAATTTAATTAAATTTTTTACATATTATATTTCAACAGATATAACCGCAACAATCATCTTTTAGTTTTAAGACGTGATATGATTGTGTACTTGAGACGACAAAAAATAAGTACAAATGCAATTAACTACGCAGTTGAAGAAGTCAAAGCTCCCACATTCCCCGATTCCATTAGCAGTGGTGACATAAAGTAAGTCAAATTTAAAGAAAAAATTAAACTAAGTTCTGTTATGTCTGTATTCATTAAATATCCTGTATAGTGATTGAAAGAGCAATAGATGAAGTGATGTACCTACATTTCGGATCATGCTCTAAGGTCCTCGATCAGGAAAAGGATGGGAACCCCCGTCCCACTTTTATACCATTCTTGGCAGGGTCACTATGCATTAGGTATAATAA
Organism: Heliconius himera; assembly: GCA_021202915.1. Taxonomy (NCBI): domain Eukaryota; kingdom Metazoa; phylum Arthropoda; class Insecta; order Lepidoptera; family Nymphalidae; genus Heliconius; species Heliconius himera. Next base: position 75,796 of record JAJHJA010000768.1, on the reverse strand, counting down.
AAATTAACTGCGATAATCAAACAGAAACTTCGCCTCACCATCCGCGGTCAAAAAATTAAAATCGTTCACGGACCATATTTAGGACCACTGGTGGTCCGCGGACCACTGGTTGGGAACCAGTGCTCTAAGGGGTCTACTTTTTTCACCCCTTGGAAGTTTTCCGAACTTGGGACTATTTGAACGTTCTTGACCTCCTATGTTGCAAGAATACTAAATATTACCTTTCAGTATGTAAGTTACGTGAAAGCTCGAAATTTTGCTGGGTCTGTCGTGTATTTTGTGTTGATAGTGTAGTTTTAAGACGCCATTGTTGCTAACTATAAAACTAATATAAAAAAGTAAAGCCATTTTACAGTAAAAAAAATACCATAATACCCAAATCATAAATATACGTATCTATAGGTCTATAGGTACTATTTTCATTGTAGTAAAATTTTATTATAAATAATTTAAACAATTTATTATATCGTGACATCGTGCATCAATGATTTTGCATCTTCTATTTGTAAATGGAATCGAATTTGCAACCACCAACATACTTAATATTCTTTCGGACTATGGAATACGTAGATATATTATTACACCATATATAAATCATTTAAATTATTAACTATAATGTAAAAGTATTTCGCTTTTAGATTAATAAAAAAAGAAGGTGACGCCGTTGCAACAGACGAAGTGGTGTTAGAAATAGAAACGGACAAGACAGCCTTGCCAGTGATGTCGCCGGGCGATGGCAAAATTGTCAAATTATTTGTAAAGGATGGCCAAGCTGTCAAATCTCAGCAAGTGCTCTTTCAGGTTATTTAACAAATATGGCACAAGGGTGTGACTGAGACAGTTGTTGGTTCGATCCCCACTCGGGGGCATAGGCATATATCTATAATAAATAATAAATTTATTAATATTTTCATTTCTTCGCTCTGGCACCAAGGCAATAGCCCGGCGTAAAATGTAATGACTCGAAAAAATCGGTTAAAAGTGGGAAATGGAGTGTCTTAACACTAAGTTCCTTCTGACAACCCTAATAGGTATATGAGGGATACAGCGTGAAGCTGAATTTTTTTAACTTCACACTATGGTCGCGCTATGATTTTATTAAGATAATTTTCACTTTATTATTAAATCGAATAGCTTATAGTTTAATTCGTACGAAAGTATTTATATAAATAACATTAGGTTGACGTGACGGGAGTGGCTCCTACTAAAGCTGCGGCACCCGCGGCTGCTGCGCCTGCGCCGCCCGCTCCCGCTCCCGCTCCCGCTGCGGCCCCAGCGGCACCCGCCGTAGTTAAAGCTGCACCTGCTAAAGCCACAGCTGTACAGAGTGTCGTCAAAAAGGTCACACCAGCCGCTGCTTTAGTAAGAAAATGACTTCTATTTTAAATAAATTGTTCTATAACTACCATATAATTGCAATATTTACTTGTTATGTTTTCTCTTTGCAATTTTTTTTTAAAGAAATAGGCTTAACTTACAATTTTATTTTAAAGTATTGTCTTTTATGTACTTAAGCCATCTTTTATTATAGCATATTTTGATAAGAAAACTAAAAAACAACAATATCAACAAAATTTCACGCTGTATCACGCTGTAGGCAGGAGGGACCTAGTGTCAAGACACTCCGTTTCCCACTATATTTGCGGTTGATTAAATATTTCTTTGTAAACCACCAGGCAACACAAAGAATTGGCGATCCAACAAAAACAATAAGCGGCACTCGCACAGAATTAGCCGTTCCCATGAATAGAATGCGGAAACGCATCGCCGAAAGACTGAAAGAAGCTCAAAACACAACCGCCATGTTGACAACGTTTAACGAATGTGATATGAGGTTTGAATTGTTTTTTTTTTTTTATTTTCATCAAGCAAGAGCAGCTTTGAGGTCAGTCGTGGCACAGATGCACAAGCGTGTGACGATAATTTAGACGATTGTGGGTTCAATTCCCACTTAGCTTCACGCTGTATCCCGCACACTGCAGGGTAGGCAGAGGGAACCTAGTGTTAAGACATTCCGTTCCCCACTTTCTGCCGAATTCTGGAGGCATTGCGTGTTGAGTGGCAGAACTCAACGCCGCGCTTGTCCTCGACACCAGAGCGAAGAAATGGAAATATAAATTTAATCAAATATTTCATCTCCTCGAGTGGGGATCGCACCCACAACCATTCGATTTTACAGTCACACTTCGTGCCCCTGCGCCATGACTGGCCTCTATACCACCCACTCAAAAGAAAGAAATATTTAATATTATGTTTAACTCGCCCTGGCATCGATCTAGCAAAGGCAAAGGACGGCATTGAGTTCCTCAACACTGAACCATGTTTTTTGTATTTTATCTAAATCTAAATGTGAAAAAAGACGAAAAGAAAAACATAAACCCATAGCGTCATCCTCTTTCTCTCAAATTGAAACTACCTTTATTTCAAAATAGGGATGTATTAACCTCCTTAGTAGGAAGGAATTTGAAATTGGTTCCATCATATTGAATTTGTACATATGTCGTATTCGATTTATTATTCGACATTCATGATGCACTACAGGCCAGTCATGGTGCAGGGACACAAAGTGTGACTGTAAAATCGACTGGTTATGGGTTCGATACCCACTCGAGGAAATGAAATATTTATTTACATTTATTTTTTTAGGCCGGTCGTGGCGCAGCGGCACGAGGTGTGACTATAAAACCGACTGGTTGTGGGTTCGATCCCCACTCGAGGAGATAAAATATTTACTTAAATGTATATTTCCATTTCTTCGCTCTGGTGTCGAGGTTAAGCGCAGCGTCGAGTTCCGCCACTCAACACGAAATGCCTCCAGAACTCGACGGAAAGTGGGGAACGGAGTGTCTTAACATTAGGTTTCCTGTGACTACCCTGCTGTGTGCGGGATACAGCGTTAAGCTGGGGAAAATGGTGCACTACGACCTGCAGTCTCCACAATATTCAAAAGATAAAGAAAGAAAAGAGATTTAAAAAAAATATCTATTGCAGCAAGTTGATGGCATTCCGAAAAGCGAACTTAGAAACATTTACCAAGAAATACGGCGTGAAACTATCGTTTATGTCGCCATTTTTAAAAGCGTCCGCTAACGCACTTATGGACCAGCCCGTCGTCAACGGTGTTATAGTCGATGAAAATATTATGTACAGGTAAATCACATTTTAATATAAATGAGCTTTCTCTCATCGAAGCTGCTATAATAGCGAAGCTTCAGCGTCTGATTTTAAATACGATATTCGTGGGTTCGATTTCCGCTAGGGGGATTTAAATATTTCCATTTTACCGCTCTACAAGAGAGTCTAGACGCGTTTAAGACGCAGTGTCTCGAAATCGGACGGAGAGTAGAGACTAGAGACAGAGACAATTGACTCTAGATTACACCGCCTATCATGCTATATGTAGAATACAGCGTGAAGCTGCAAATAAAATATTTATTCCACGTTTCATCGTAAGCACCACGACTAACTTTATAAGCAAACATTTTAAGAATTAACTCATTAGATATAGATTGTTGATAATTAAGTCAGAAAACAGAAAATAAAATCTTTAGTTAAATCAGAATAAACTCAACAACAAATAATTAAAATCAAGTATGTAGTAAAATGTCGAAAATAGGATAACCATTCAATAGTTAATTAAACTTACAATACGTTTTGGGAAACGGAGTGTCTTAACACTAGCTTCCCGCCTACCCCGCCGTAAGCGGGATACAGCGTGAAGCTGATGTTTTTTTTTATTCCAATACGTTTTAAAGTTATCTTTCACATCTCAGTTTTTATATCGGCCGGCCAATGCTCTCACGGATCAGCCGATCAACAGCGTTATAACGTGCCATTGTTTACAGGTAATGGGCGCGTGATGCCATTACTTCTAGGACATAGATTTTACACGGCGACTTATCTCACCCCGTCCGGGGTGCCGGGGTACCCCATACCACCCCCCCATATAGGTTCACTCGATTTGTGTTAAGAAAAATATATGTTTTTATTGCTTAAGTTAGGTTTGGGCATAAGGTTTTGGGATTTTTCATGTCTTACTTGTATCGAGCTGGTTGGGATAGCTTATTTAATAAAAAATAAGAAACGTGTTTACCGTTTCGTTAAGTTCACCTGCATCTTTTGAAAGAAAACTTGAAAGAAACTCTACTGACTTATCTCTCTGTTTTTACTAATGATGCAGTACACACTATGACAGTCAACAAATTCAACAAATCCATTTCTACTTCAGCTTCACGCTGTATCCCGCATACAGCAAGTTAGGCAGGGGGAACCTAACCTCTGTACCCCATTATAAAATGAAATAAAATCAGCTTCACGCTGTATCCCGCACGCAGCAGGGTAGGCAAAGGGAACCTAGTGTTAAGACACTCCGTACCCCAGTTTCCGCCGAATTCTGGAGGCATTACGTGTTGAGTGGCGGAACTCAACGCCGCGCTTAACCTCGACACCAGAGCGAAGAAATGGAAATATAAATTTAAGTAAATATTTCATCTTCTCGAGTGGGGATCGAACCCACAACCAGTCGGTTTTGCAGTCACACCTCGTGCCACTGCGCCATGACTGACTGTGTTTGTCAGTAATGCCTTCAATTATTATACCAATACTATATTACGTTACTTATTTAGTGCAATCCTACCAACAGAGACTATGTAGACATTGCCGTGGCGGTGGCCACTCCTAAGGGCCTGGTGACTCCCGTAGTGCGCAATGTCCACGCTATGGACTTCCCACAAATTGAGCTATCAATATCATCACTCGCGGATAAAGCGAGAAAAGGTAATTTTGCTCTTCCTAACGTTTTATATTTTTGCATGGAACTGTATTTACGGAGAAGTAAGAGAAGATCAGCTTGACGCTGAATCCCGCACACAGCAGGGTAGGCAGAGGGAACCTAGTGTTAAGACACTCCGTTCCCCACTTTCTGCCGAATTCTGGAGGTATTGTGTGTTGAGTGGCAGAACTCAACGCCGCGCTTAGCCTCGACACCAGAGCGAAGAAATGGAAATATAAATTTAAGTAAATATTTCATCTCCTCGAGTGGGGATCGAACCTACAACCAGTCGGTTTTACAGTCACACTTCGTGCCGCTGCGCTGCGACTGGCCTCAACTTTTTTTTTTAAGAGAAGATTTATCTTCCCTCGTTTTTCGTTTACCGCACAGCATTGTGAGCTTGCGTGATGGGTGGCGAAACTCAATACTGAGTTTCATGTCATTATAGAGAAGAATTGAAAATAGAAGAAGTACATATATTAATTTCGATGAGTGACGATTTGATATCGACGGAATATTAAGCAAAATCAGCTTTACGCTGTATCCCACACACAGCAGGGTAGGTAGAGAACATAGTGATAAGACATTTCGTTTCCCACTTTCCGTCGATTTTTTTGACAAAAATAAAATCCGGGCTTTTTGCCTTTGTGTCAGAGCGAAGAAATGATAATATTAAGAAATAACAATTAATTCCCTCGAATGGGGATCGAACTCACAACTGTCGCGTTTCAGTGTTTCACATCCTAGTGCCTCTGGGCCACGACTGCCTCGAATAATGAATAAAATGATATTATACATATAATGGTTACATACTCAAACAAAAAAAAATGGTTAAAAAGTAAAATTCCAAGCAACCACCCGAAACGTAACCAATATTATTTTAACTATATTCGACACAATAACTCGGAAACACAAACCACCACAAGCACCGGCGTCGTCCAACGTAAAACTTTTCCAGGCAGACTGACCCCCGGCGACATGCAGGGCGGCACGTTCACCATCAGCAACGGCGGCGTGTTCGGCTCGCTGCTCTCCATGCCGATCATCAACATGCCGCAGTCCGCGATACTGGGCATGCACGCGATTGTGCAGCGACCCGTCGCGGTGCAGGGGAAGGTGGGCTCCCGTGGATGTGGATGTTGGTGTGATGATTGAGTGGGTTTTGTGTTTAGTGTGTGCGTGTGTTTGTGTGTGTGTGTGTTTGTTTTTTTTTTTTTGTTTTTTTTTTTTAAGTTGATTGCTTGATTTCGTGTTTCATTTCGTTCTCTATTTGAAATGTAGATCAGTTGTAGATAGTTTTTAAATAAGCATTTTTTTTAACTTCACGCTGTATAACGCACATGGCAGGGTAGGCAGAGAGAACCTGGGAGCGTAGTGTTAAGGCACTCTGTTCCCATTAAGATATTTTCGTTCCCCACTCTGCGTGTTGTGTGGCGGAAACCGACACTGCGTGTTTTCTTGTTGCTAGGGCGAAGAAATGAAAATATTAAATATTTCATTCCCTCAAATAGGAATCGAACCCTCAACCGTCGCGGGTACAGTAACACACTTATGCTCCTGCTCCACTACGGACTTATATTATTTTTAACCTTTATAACCTTTTCTTAAAATCGTAGCTTAAGCGTCACACGCACTTCCCATGTAATTGTTTAAGTATATAGACATATTATATACAGCGAAAACCGGCTTTCTTTAAATGGACATTACGACGGGGGTTGGTTCCTTCCATGCTCATTTAATACACACAAATGCACTTAGCACGCCCTCGCAATAGTTTTCTAACCTATCCGTTGAATCCCATATGATTTCCGAGTTCACCTCGCCGCACCCGCCCCTTACATTTATATGCTAGCTGCGCTCTGGTGTGTGTTTTAAATATATTATTTCTATAAAATGTTAACAATATATATATATAAATGTACTTTTCTTTTTTTTTTTAATAAAAAAATAAATTAGCTTCACGCTGTATCCCGCACACAGCAGGGTAGGCAGAGGAAACCTAGTGCTAAGACACTCCGTTCCCCACTTTTCTGCCGAGTTCTGGAGGCATTGCGTGTTGAGTGGCAGAACTCAACGCCGCGCTTAACCTCGACACCAGAGCGAAGAAATGGAAATATAAATTTAAGTAAATATTTCATCTCCTCGAGTGGGGATCGAACCCACAACCAGTCGGTTTTGCAGTCACACCTCGTGCCGCTGCGCCACGACCGGCCTCTTTTTTTTTATTACTATTTAATCTGTTTTCGTTAAAGCAATAACGCCTTGTCTCAAAATTTGGCTGAAAGTATTGTTGGGAGTGCCTAAATAGCTTTCTCTATGCGTACTCTTCTAAGTATCTATTTACAGATGATAAGAAAATGTAAAAAACTCTCATATCGTACAAGACAAGACTACAGACAACCTTGTGGTGTACGTCCCACACTTTTCAAACCTTTGAAAAGCTATTAGATTTATAAATCAAAATTAGCTTCACGATAGATCCCGCACACAGCAAGGTAGACAGAGGGAACCCAGTACTAAGACACTCCGTTCCCACTTCCAAACAAAGAAGACGCCTAAGTTTCTTATAAAAATAGTCGAAATATTTTCTCAAGCTCACAAGTCTATCTAAATTTATGTATCTGCGTATTTAATATTTATGTATAAATCGAAAATTATGAACGTTTAATAAAATTAGTTTAATTTAGATCTAAAAAAATATATGTTCTACAGCAAGATAATGAAACTTTTTTTTTTTTTGCAGGTTGAAATAAGGCCAATGATGTATTTAGCCCTATCGTACGACCACAGACTAATCGATGGTCGTGAAGCTGTCCTATTTCTGCGGAAAGTGAAATCAGGAGTTGAAGACCCAACGTCTATTCTTGCTGGAATCTAAATGATATATGTAGTTTGTAATTTTATTTAAATAAATAATGTTTTTTTTTATCTCTGATATTTTATTTTGTTTTGTAAATTGAATGATTTAATACAATTATTGTAAAAAATAATTTTCACGCTGTATGCCGTACACAGAAAGATAGATAGGGAACTTAGTGTCAAGACACATCTTTCCCCACTTTCCGCTGAGTTCTAGAAGTATTGCTTGTTGAATGGTGGAACTCAATGCCGCGCTTTGCCTCACACCAACTAGAAGAAATTAAAATATAAAATTGAATAAATATTTCATTTCCTCGAGTGGGGATCGAACCCACAACTAGTCAATTTTACAGTCGACCTGCGCCTTGAATGGCCTGAAATTATTATGCCAAAAAAATAATAGTAAGATAATTTTTATTAAGTTAAAACCGAAATAAAAGATAACAAGTAGTTTTAACGTTTAGAAAAAATATATAAAAATACACCAACCATGGGCGTAGAATCTGGAGGAGCCGAATGGGTCGTGATATAATGAATATATCATGTTAAGTAAGAGGAAAAAGGAGAAAATTTGTCTTATCAAGTAAATCTCCTCAATGTAATATACTCCTACAAAAATAAAACGCATGGATATTGTTTGACGTACAATAGATGAATGAAATAGATTTAAATGTTGTTTTAGTAAAAAAATACATTTATAAACAAATTTATTATAATTATTTATAATAAATTTGTTTATAAATGTAAATAAATCGCTTGTAAAGCTAATATGAAAATAGTTATTTTTCACATTGTTTTTTGCAGAACACATGTTTATTTTTAAAATTTCATAGGCTGTAAAACTAGCTGAACTTATTTTGACTGATTTCTATTAATTATAAAATAAAAATTAATATAAATGATATTTTTATCATTTTAAAGTGTTATTTCGTACTATAATATAGGCAATAATACTATTCATTTCAAATTTCCCGCGACAATCGGCACTATGAAACAGATAAAAAATGTGATTTATGATTGATCATTTCTATATAAAATAATTATTATTTATAATTAAATTATTTGTATATTAATGTTAAATTAAATGCAAGAAAGCTAAAAATACAGTTATAAATTATTTCTTCAGTAAAAAAATATTAAAATTATTATTTTTGACATTGGTTCATTCTGTAATATATCTGTTGTTTTTAAACATCCAGAGTACAAAACTGAATTGATCCAATTTGTTTGTTTTGTTCTGATAAAAATTTGATGTTATTATTAAAAACATTATAAAAATATTTAATAAGTGCGAATATATTAATGTAAATCTTTTATATGTGTTATAATATGAAGTGAACTTGACAAGATGCGGCGAGGTCATGCAGGAATTGGTGGATGGCGCAATGAACATCCGAGACATTTTAAGTCTCGGAGCAGCAACAGTTCCCACTTTAGAAGCTCCAGAAACTATAGGTTATTAGATTCACCTAGGTAAGTGGCAATTATTAAAGTAAATTGACTGGAAAAACGAGCATCACTGATTAATTTATGTCAAAAAGCAAAAGTGCTTACCTACACATTTTTGTTATTTTTTCGATTGGCTGCAAGAATTAGCTTACAGCAGTATATTATTTGCAAATTCTGCATTATTCCAATGTACTTGTATGTAGTTTGTTTAATATACGGAAACGGTATTATATTATTTTCAGATTCCCGCCACCAATTTCAAGGTCATTACGACCACCGTACCATCCTCATTCCGAAAATCAAGATCAAAATATATCTGAAAATGTAGAAAGAAATAGATATAAAATTAACAGACTCAATAGATATAATGAACATCATGAACCTTATCAAAAACCTCACCAACAAGGTGAAAGACAGATGTTACCGCTGCTACAACAATCTCGGTTTAATAATGACCACAGAAACACTTTTCAAGACACCACAATCAATCATCAATTTTATGATGATAGCTCTATACATATTAATAGCATGGGTGATGTTGACCATCGTCATTTTAATACTCACCAAAGGGAAAGCTACAGACATCCTCCTTTTTCAAATCCCTGGGCTCCTGAAACTAACATACAACCGCCTGTTGAGAGACCTCACAACAAACCTCATAATTTGGATAAGGAAACTTATACAGGACATAGACCACCAGCTTCTGATCACTATGGATGCAATCCAACTCACTCATTTTCCACAATTGATAACTCCCGCACATTTAGTCGGTCGGTAGATGATACTGTTGATATAGTAAGAAAAAGATTACTAAACCGCAATGAACCTCAGAACATAGAAAATTATGATGATAATCAAAACAGTAGTAATGTGGATAGTCAGAGGTTGTCTGAAAGAGGTGATTGCTTAACAAATAGTCAGCAAGAGCCTGCCAAAAAAAGATATCAAAAGCAAAAGCACACTGCCAAAACAAATTGTGCTAAAATTAAAAATAAAATTGTGCACCAACTCTTTAAAATGGACAAGGAGAAGATTCACAAGCTCATGGATAATCCAAATTCTTCACATAAATTTGAATATGCTATTAGTAGTCTGATAACTGAGTCGCAGAATAGCTTTAATAGACATTTAAGGTCAACAGCTGAAAAATCTCTTTGCAGTACAAGTGCAGAGTTTATAGAAAATGACAATAACACTATATATGAGGATACTTTTTTGAAACAAATGCAATGTATCCTCGATCCGCAAGATACAGTATTTCTGGAAGACATAAAACCAATTGTTATGGCAGAGTTGACTAAGGTTTTGCAAATTGATGAATTTGAACAAAAGCTTAGTATTAGTGAAGATGACTCTTCATACACAAATCAAGAAGAACCTCATAACTATAACCAATATGAAAAACATAAACAAGGTAGCTATGAAGAATATTCCAAAAGCTCCTTTTCACAAAATTTGCCACACTCACAAAATCCAAGACGTAAGAGTTCAGATGGTGTTTCCAGCAATCATGTTTCTTATGAACATGATGGACAGACTTATGATGTATCTAATAAACCATATTTTTATAGAAGGGCAAGAAGTAAAAGCTATAATTATAGTGCTGAAGTTAGTACCTCGTCTGAACATGATTTTTACAGAACTGTTGAGAATGAAGATACTGAAAATGTAAATAACACTTCCACACAACCACAATATTTTAAAAATGCCACAGAGCAAATATCTGAAGAGGATGATCCTTTTGCAGAATTAGATCAGCAATATCATGTGGCCGTTGATCCTGACTTTATAGAAAATGATGATATTTCCACTCCCAATCGAAGTAATATCAGTATCATTACCTCAAATACTATCAACAAAGATTTAAAATTAGAACCACAGTCACCTGATAAAAATTCTAGAATCATGGTTGATATCATAGACAGTCAACTACAAGACACAGCTAAGTCACCTGTAAAATCATGTGTTACAGTAAGTACTACAAGTCCCCCGGAAAAGACAAAAGACAACTGTAGCTTACAAAGTACACAAGTACTCCCAAATCTTAATTCCACTATGCTAGTACAAGATAAAGATATCAATAGTGTACACGAAGACACAAATGAAAAAAGTAACTCAGAGCCTAAACATATAACTAAAAATAACGAAAATACAGACAACCAAAATACACTAAAATCTTTAACAACAACTAACTCTCGTAAGAGATCTATTGAACAGAGACCATCACATCGAAAGGAGAAAAGAAAGAAATTAGAATCATGTTCATCTGATTCAAGCAAACAAGATTGCGCTTCAAAAGCCTCGGAAAAATGTGAAACAACAAAATTCATACTTCATTCATTTTTTCCTAAAGAGGAGAATAAAAATGCATGTAAAGATAATAAAAAGGTCACCACTATTGATAAGCATTATATAGAAAAACATGTTAAGAGAAAAGAAACCCCTAAAAAGGCAACTGATATTAATAAAAGAAAAGATTCCACATCCAGTCAACCGACTAGTCCTATTGACAACAACTCTAATATTAGTAATCAAACTCCTTCAAAGTCAGATATTAAAACTACACTTAAAACAATTGATATGTTTACTGAACAACCACGAAAAATAAGTATACACCATGCTCATAGAAATACCGCACCAACGCCAACTGTCACCACAACACCCAAAGCTCCTGTTGACAAAGCAAATAAGGAGAAAAAGCCACTCTCACGGCAAATCGTGAAAAGACATGTCGCTGTACAAGTTTTAAGAAAATGTCCCACAAAAGAGACACAAACTGAAAAGAAGAAACTTTTTCACAAAGCGATACAAACAGATTTAATAATTCCTGATAAACCAGGTAGGAAGTCAAATGACGCGTTTGAAAGAATGAAAGAAATTGATTTGGAGATACAAGTTTTATTGCAAGAGAAATTTAAATTATACAATTCAATAGAAAGTAAGGAGTCTAGTGTCAATTCAATGCAAACATTAGGAATGACAGTATTAAATGTTGATCCATTTGATGAAGAAAATGAAATTGTATCAGATGTGCTAACTGAGGATACTATTGTTGATGATTTCACAAGTTTGCCAGTAGAAGAACTTGAGAAAATAGCACTAGAAAGTGTTAGTGAAGATCCAATCAGAGAATCCCCAACGATACAAAAAAGAGGTCGTCGTCGTAAAATTTCAAGAAATGAGTCTGTTAAATCAGGGAGTCCTGCGTCCGTTGGGAGAAGAAAAAACAAAAAACATAAGTCTCCAAATATATCATTGATTGAACAAATAATTACAGATGATAGGCCACTAGAAGATATTATATCTCTAGATGACTTAGAAGTACCTCAACCAACAATAAAAACTAAAAACCATAAGAAACAAGTTGGAAGGAAAAAAGATTCTTGCAAAAGTAGTGTTGAAAAATCTAAATCTACTAATAACACTAATATTCAATTGAAAGATTGTTCTGTCGTTTTAGTGAGGCTCGGACATAGTGATTTTTTGAAACATTTACACTCCAATGAACTCGAGAAAAATACTAATGAAATAATCATAGAAGAGAAAGTTGATGAAAGCAATATAAATATATTGGAAATTTCTGATCAATCACCATTGAAACACGATTTCGTGGATGAAATTGTAAACGACTTGCATCTTGACATGCTCGATGTGTCAGAGGACATAGTAGTGGGAGACAACTGTGAAGTTAAAAGTGTGGAAGATAAGGAAGTCATTGAGTCTGTACCTGTACCAATAAGCGAAGAAATAATCTTGGATAACAGTCAGTCGTCTATAGAAGAAGTCTTGCCGACTGTGAGTCAGAGTGAAGAATGCAAAGTGTATGATTATTCTGCAGATGAAAACTTGCGTCGTGATTCTCTTGTGGTGTCAGGTAATGCTGATGCAGTTCTCGCTATAGAGGTCAGTACAAACTCTGTATATCATAGAAGTATAATTTGTAAAGAACAATTTAAAAAGATAAATATAATATTTTTTTAGCTTCACACAGTAAACTCGATATATCAGGCTAGGCAGAGGGAACCTAGTTTTAACATATCTCCTTCCACACTCACCTCTAAACATTGCTGAATGGCGAAACTGAACGCCACGCTTTGTCTCGCTTGTTACGAAAGAGAGTAAATGAAAAAACATTTTTCGAATATAATCTGTTAAACATACAAAATTTCATTTATTTCAGTGTGTGGAAACCAACTTCCTAGCGGCGTGCGTAGACGGTAACGTCTATTACTTTAATAGCGAAGGACAACTTATAACGACGTTGCGAGGTTCTAATCTCGCGGTCACGTGTTTGACCATTGTCAAGGAAAAGCATGGAACCACTGTGTACACAGGATCTCTGGATTCTCGAATACGATACTATGATTTAGAGGTGATATTTTAATTTCTAATATATTAATTAAGTGACTGTAAAACCGACTGGTTGTGGGTTCAATCCCCACTCGAGGAGATGAAATATTTACTTAAATTTATATTTCCATTTCTTCGCTCTGGTGTCGAGGCAAAGCGCGGCGTTGAGTTCTGCCACTCAACACGCAATGCTTCCAGAATGCGGCAAAAAGTGGGGAATCGAGTGTCTTAACACTAGGTTCCCTCTGTCTACCCTGCTGTGTGGATACAGCGTGAAGCTGATTTATTTATTTAATATATTAATATTACATTTTGATATTCTTCCTAAAGAAATCAAGGCTGTTGAAAAATATATATATTCAGATATGAATGCTAACATTACATTATAATATAATACTAAATTTGCACCGTTATTACAACAAAATATCCTGTTTTTCAGACTGGTTTAGAAAAGGGACCCGAGTGCAATGTTTTAAGTCCGATACAAACAATGGATAGGGCGTGGGATACGGTGTTTGTCGGGACGAGGACGGGATTTGTACTACAATTTGAATGCAAGGTATGATAATTACAGGTTTTTAGTTAATGCCATACTATATATTTTTATTGGCTAATAGTAGCTTTTTAAATAAAATACTGAATTTTTAAATTTATTGAATATTTTATATGAAGATATATCAAAACAACAGGCCGGTAGTGGCGCAGGGGCAAAAAGTGTGAAAATGAAATATTTATTTATATTTTATTTCTTCGCTCTAGTGTCAAGGCAAAGGTCGCGGCGATGAGTTCCGTCACTCAGCACGCAATGCCTCCAGAATTCGGCGAAAAGTGGGGAATGGAGTGTCTTAACACTAGGTTCCCTTTGTCTACCCTGCTGTGTGCGGGATACAGTTTTATCTAACACAATTGAGTTATATTTTCACAAACTTTGTAAACTTCCTACTATATACATGCATTTACTTCCACAATTTTTGTAAAAAAAGTTAATATAGCAAGACTTGAAAATCAACCTAGCGCTCAGACTACTAAGCAATATATATATATATATATATATATATATATATATATATATATATATATATATATATAATCTGCATTGAAATTTTTATACACTGTTAAAATTTATGAGCATATGCATAAGGATTGAGTTCAAGTCAAGATACCTTAGAATATTTATACATTTAAAAAAAATATCACTATATGTGGAATAAAACTTTATTAATGTTAAAATATCTCCACATTATTTTCAAATTTAAACCAAAAAATTATTCCTTTGTTAGAACAAAACAGATTCAGTTATCGACATTAAAATTATCAATATCATGTTTAATTTTATTATTTTTACAGAACAACATGTTAATACCAGTTAGTTCAGTAAAATTCTCAGACCAGAACATACTAGCTCTAAGGGCCATGAAGGAAGGGCCACGTAAAGTTCTCTTAGTGGCGGCAAGATCTGAAAATGTCACAATAAAAGATGCACAAACTGGTCTCCTATTGAGGACGTTGGCTGGACCTAAGATGACAGTATATACGCTGCTGTATGAAGACGGCAAAGTGTATTGTGGCACGAGCAGCCACCAAATACATGTCTTTGATTACACTGTGAGTATACTGATATATAGTAATTATTATATTTGTTAAAGGTGTGAATTGATAAGTCGATTTGTATACATGATTTCTTTTTATATTAAAAAGATCTTAAGTAAATCTTTAATATTGTATAAAAATTAACATTCAAGAAAATGTAATGATTAATATTTTCATTTCAAACCAAAGGACTTAACACGCAATCCCCCCAGAATGTGTGTGAACTGTCTTAACACTAGGTTTCGTCTGCTTACCCTGCGATATGCAGGATACAGCGTGAAGCAAAAAAAAAACCTCTACAAGCCATTATAATCATTATAAAAAACAGGGATGTATGTCTTTGCCTATCCCATATCTGCATATGGATATGCAGATATGGGGTAGGCAAAGAGTTTAATTTTTTTCTGTGGTTTCAAATATCTTCCTCAGCTTCTTGCTTCTTATATCCTGCATGAGTCAAGATGCTCCAATCTCTATTTTCAAATGTAGCTTTGTATACAGAAAGAACTGAGCTGTAAGATACCACAAATGAAAAATTGTTTTCAAATATTTTTTTTTAAATCATCGCAGAGAGAACATAGTGTTAAGACTCTATCCTCCAATTTCCTCCGAATTCTAGAGGCATTGCGTGTTGAGTGTATAAATTTTAAACAAATATTTCATTTCCTCGAGTGGTGTTAGACTATAAACCCACAACCAGTCCGCTTACTGTCACACTTTACGGCCCCACGACTGGCCTTGATATGTTTTTTTTGTCAATTATAATATTTATTTTGTTATATTACTGTCAGAGTGGCACCCACGTTGGTACACACGAGGGTGGTAAAGGTGCGGTGTGTCTACGTGCTAGTGGTGGGCTCCTGTTCGCTGGTTGCTACGACGGCTGCGTCTATGTCTACAAAGAGGGTGAAGGCCAACCCTTCGCTCAGATACGAGGGCCTAGCCTTATGTTGCTCTCGTTGGCTATTGTTGGCAGTAAGGTATGTAATAAATCTTTTAATTTTGAATATATTTATTTGTTACTTATCTATTAAGTGTTGTTCACACCCTATCCATTATTTATTTTGTGATTTCCAATTTTGGCAATAAGGTAGTCAATTGTTCATTCTGCTTATATAATATATAATTTCTTTTTTTTTGGGTGTTCATTATTGTATACCCAAAAAAAAGACTACTCTTTATATAGTTGTTATTATTATTCTATGTTCAATATTTTTTTAAGTACTATATTTAAATGATTTTTTGTGAAGCCAAACACAGTATCAATATTATTTGCTTCCAAACGGTTATACATAAGTGAAAAAAAAGTAAATTTTTAGGATATGTTGTGTAATAAATATGTTGTGCATCTATAAATATTATTTATAAAAGAAGTGGTAATTGTAGTTGTGATTATGAATATTATTCTTAGATTATCTCTGAATATACAGGTTGTTTCTGCATGTCTGCTACATGCACTCACTCAAACAATAAGAAGCTTCATTTATTTCATTTTATGTACTAAAATGCTTACCATATAAAAATATTGAACATAATCTTACTTACTGCATAGTTAATATACCAGTGTTATTTCTTGTTACAGATTATTGCTGGCTACAAAGACAGAAGTTTGTATATATGGAAGATACCTCTATGTATTTTGCAAGAGATGATACTTTAAGTTCTACGGAAACGTGTAGTTTGCGCACCATGAAATGTTTTGATTATATTTTATCACTAAGTGTTTAGATATTTCCTACACCATGTATATATAACTAATAAAGTAATATAAATGGGTTACAAATTTGATTTTTTTCGAAATAAATTTACCTTTATTGTTTATTATCATTATTATGTGTAATAGACAAAAAGTATTGTGTAGATAATTCGTCCCTTAAAATTATATAGGTATATGTATGTAGACCAGACACATCAGTGTATATACCATCCGTATCAGTGGATAACCGTATGATTCATTTAAACAAGTAACTTATAAATTATTATCAAATATTGTAATTATTTTAATCGAGTTTAATTGTTCAATATATTTACGTAACTTAGGAAATAAACTTAAAAATAATAATAATATTGACATATTGCGTTTTATTTTAAAACGACAATTTTATTATTTATTTTGTTTGAAAAAAACACTTTTTCATTTTTAGGATTTTATTTTTTTTAATTGTATTAGGCTTTTATGGAATAGTTAAAACTATGGTTTCATTTAAAGTGGTTGACACTTGCACTCTGTATATATAGTTATTTTTTAAGGTATATTGCTCTTTGTGTGCAATTTTATAATTTTAAATCGTTTCGAATATTTAGTTAAAAAGAATTACGTTAGGTTTCGAATTTTAGTACTAAATAATATTTTTGCTTTGCCTGGAAGAGAATAAAATAACATTTCGATAAATTCTCTTCTCTAATAATCTTTTAAATATTTTTATTTTTTTTATCTATAAAGTATAAAGAATCTTTAATATTATAATTTTTTTTAATCAATATAAACTGAAATATCCCTACAAATTATCCGCATCCGCAATGTTTAAATTTTTACACGTTTTCTAAAGAAGTATTTTTCTTTCCCAAGTGTGGATTAACACTTTAAAACTGTCAAAAAGTCCTCATTACTTTAAAATTAAATATCATATTTTTTTCGTTCGTTTCCATATTACAATAAATATTGATCATTATTTATTTTAAAACATTGCCATTTCAGAACGTAATTCATTTTTGCCAAGTGGCACTCCTGCCATATAGTGAATTTCTGACTTACGTCAGTGTGGGTGTCTCAGTGTCGGCGGCCATTATTCTACGTATAATATTATAATTTTTTTGTGTTTTGCGCTGTACTATATTCGAAACAAAGAACTTTACTATATTCTACAAACTCTTGTTTAGCATTATTGTGATCATAAAACTATTATAGTACAAAATGAATCCAGAATAGTAAGTATTTTTTGTTATGTGAAACAAGGATGGGCAGATTTCTTTTCAATTTTAGCATGTTAATTTAGTGAAAAAGTATCCAGATAACTTTTAGTAATAATAGAAACAAGATACTGTAGACACATTTGAATATATTGAAAATTACGTTACTATAAAATCGAACGGTGACTCATTACGATCTTAGTACCAACAAAATCGAAACGTAATCATAAAAATCTGTGTGAAGGGTGTTCTTACGATCTTGCTTTTCACTTCCGCCAATGTAAAAAACAAATACCACGAATAATGTATAACTTTGAGTTTATTTTATTGTATATTTTTTCTTCTTTGTTTAGTTAGACAAAGATACGCCTCCAACGAGGTCGAAGATTTATGCGTGTTTATCGTTATGTACTTTATTGACGTTAATTGTGCACTAGCATCAGATGAAATTTATTGTAATGTCATTGTTTTAGCGATTACCTCTTTAAGCTGCTGTTGATTGGTGACTCTGGTGTGGGGAAATCATGCCTTCTACTCAGATTTGCTGACGATACATACACAGAGAGTTATATCAGCACTATCGGAGTGGACTTTAAAATTAGGACTTTAGATTTAGATGGCAAAACAATAAAATTACAAATATGGGACACAGCGGGACAGGAGAGATTTAGAACGATAACATCATCTTACTACAGAGGCGCACATGGAATCATTATTGTTTATGATTGCACAGATCAGGTAATTAAAGTTGTTTATGCATGTATCTAGATCATGGTATGTTTGTATGGCTAATTGTTTTATTTCATTATTAGTTTTACAAGATAATGCAATTGCATCTACAAAGTGAAATATCATTATTTTTAAGCAACCATTTAGTTCCATTTAATAAGCAATAAAACATAGCATATTTAATAATATATCACTAAATAGATATTTATATTTTTAAAATTATATATTTATTTTAGAGCTGTCAAATTGAAATTCATTTATATTAGGAAGTAGCTATCACTGATTTTGCTTATATCTTAACATTACTTGCTTTTTTTAGTGGCAGTACTCAACCTTTGTTTTGTTCTATAAATTGAAATTTAAACTTTATTTTGATAATGTAACTCTACATGTTAGATTTTATAAAAATATTACAAATAAAACTATTTAATATTCATCTCACATAATGTTAATGAACTGACAAATAAGTTGTAATCCATTTTAAGGTGATCAAACCACTCTATTAAGTGTTATGTATGTATTCTATAAATAAAAGAAAATGATATAACTAAACAACAAATGGAAGTGTGGAACAATGTCTGGCTTAAAATGTGTTAACTACAAGTTTAGTTCTCACTTAGAGAAATAAGTTAATTTTTTTTAGTAAAAAAAATAAACAAAATAGTATAATACACTTCCTGCCTGAAGTGAGACAGGAAACAGAATGGAGTGTTGTGATACTATGTAACTCCAAAGAAAAAGAAAAATAAAGCTACCTTATTAAACTAAATTACACAAAAATGTAAAATATTTTAAACTTGGTTTTCTTATGTTTTTAAATTTATTTAGAATTAAGCACATATGCTTAACTTAGAGAATTTATATTATATTCATCACACCCACACATCAACATATTCCTTATCTGAATTATGAATATCATTATTAGCATTAATATTTTTTTTAAATGTTTTATAGTCATTGTTAATAAATAAAAAACATATGAAATAAAAAACAATAGATTAATAAAATGCCATTTAACTCTTTGTAATTATGTCTTATGGAAACAAACAAATTAAATGTGTGTAATTTGTGAAATAATAAAAAAAGTACTTATATTATTTTCACAGGATTCATTCAGTAATGTCAAACAATGGCTGGAGGAGATAGATCGTTACGCATGTGACAATGTCAACAAGCTGCTAGTGGGCAACAAGTGTGATCTTACCACAAAGAAAGTTGTTGACTACACCACTGCTAAGGTAAGAGGAGAAACTAAAAACTATCATAAACTTTATGAATTTCCATAGATACATGCAAACACATGTATAGAATATGTTTCAGATACCTACATTAATAAGACAAGGAGACTATGCGAAACAGATTGTGGGTTTGATCCCCACTCGAAGAATTTAAATATTTGATATTTTCATTGTTTTCGTTCTGGTGTCGAGGCAAAGTGCGGCGTTGAGTTCCGCCACTGAACACGCAATGCCTTCAGAATTTGACGGAAAGCGGGGAGTGTTTTAGTAGGCTCCCTCTGCCTACTCACTTTAACTATCCAAATTTCTCTCTCTAAATTAATTCTTAATTTTTACATTACACATTCATTATAAGTTCCTGTTATACTCATATCATTGCTTCCCACTTTAAATGTTCGGCTTAATTAATTTCTTAGATAAGAAAGTGCAGTGATCTACATCTTTGTTTACTATGTGTTATCAAAGTGTGGAACAAAAAAATGTGTTATGAACATAAATTCTTGCGATGGGCTAGCTTCTCTTAATTCGACTTGGATCAATGCCAAGATCGCAAAATATTTTAAATACAATGGTAACTTTTAGTATTTTAAATTTGATGGTAGTATTTAGTAGCTCTATATATACGATGTTTGTTTTGTTGTAAAAGTTGCGTATTGTGGCGCAGTTAGGCGCCGCCGGCACGATTTTATGCATCAGTACAATGTCTATTGATTCAAATCCCACTAGGAGACGAGTATTTATTAAAATGTTTTAGGCTTATAATATTATAAGGCTTCTGTCATTGTCATAAATAAATTGACTCATCAAATTTCTAAATGATTTCTAATGCATTTTTTTCTTTAAATTCTTCTGGTTTACATTATAATATTAGGTGGAAGGTGGGCGTCAATATAATACACTTTTATAGATTTGATGACATACTTTACAAAAATGGTACAGTCGAAACTTATGTAATTTGTACTCAGATTTTATAAATTCGAGTGTTATTTCGAAATAGTAGATTAAAATAAATATTTGTTGTTTTTTTTTGTTATTATAAATACAATATATTAAATGTTTCTTTCTCAAAACAGCAATACGCGGAACAGCTGGCCATACCGTTCCTGGAGACATCAGCGAAGAACTCCACGAACGTGGAGCAAGCGTTCATGACGATGGCGGCGGAGATCAAGGCGCGGGTGGGCCCGCCGTCCGCGGGGGCCGCGCCCGCCGGCGCCGCCGTCAAGATCGACCAGGGCCGCCCCATCGACACCGGCAAGTCGTCGTGCTGCTGAATGTGTTATACGGTTTGTACAACCCTAGCTTATGTGTTATTTGTGGTAGCAACCCTATTTATAGATTACGTCACACATAAAGTGGGATAAAGGGAGTCGATGAAGTGTGGGATTGTGTGGTCAAGGGTTCTAAAAAAATCTGCTTTCTGCTATATGCCGCAACACACAATCAGTCGCGCTTATTGTCACACATTTGTGCCCCTGCACCACAACGGCCTCTGTACCACCTCTGACTCCATCTCCTTGTAATGTAATATTTTAATTAATCATTAGAGGTTACAAGAAAACAACATTGTTAATTATATGCCTAATTAATATTTATTACAACACTCGTAACTGCGATCATTGCTTAGTTATAATTATGTAACACAGCGGATACTTTAATAATTTTTGATACAGTTTATATTCAAGTTATTGTCATTTATCTTTGTCGTTCTGGTACCAAAAAAAAGCGCGGCGTTGTATTACGCCACCTAACAGGGTGCTTCGAAAAGTAGGGATCGGAGTGTCTTAACAATAGGTTCCTCTACCTACCATGCTATAGGGGCCGTTCAAATATTACGTAAGCAGTTTTTTGCAATTATTGACCCCCCCTTCCCCTATGTCATCAAAAATAAGCAATCCTCTTTAAAATATTTCATTGAAAATGTCAAAAATAAGCAAACCCAAGACCCCCCCGCCCCCCTACAGTGCTTACGTAATACTTGAACGGCCCCATATACGAAAAATACAAAGTAATCATGGTAATCAGTAAATATATATATTTAATTTCCAGGGTGGCGGCGTGCAGCAGTCGTGGCGGGAACCCGCACCCAGCTGTTAAAATGCAATTACCACAAATTCATGATCGCATCCTTATTATAATATAAATAAATAAATAAATAAATGATATATAGTGCCGAGTGGCGAATGTTAAGCTAACTCCCTTAAGTTGCTATCGTCGAGGTGAAATGGATGGATGTATGTTTATACGTGTTTATATATATATATATATAATGAATAATATTGAATATTGTAGATTAATTTTGTGCTGTACTCCAAAATAACATCTAAGTTTGGATACAAATTTTATATTGTATTGTATGTTGGTAGTATGGCGGCCCGTGTCGGTTTAATAATGTAATTTGTTAATGTCTATATTGGAAACTTAACCATACTTAAATTATTCTGTATTTGTTACGATTTTTTCGCATTACTATAAAGTCTTGAGAGATTATGGTTATCTCAAACCGCAGGCACTATTTGCAAACGAAACAAACAGTCGAAAGTAAGGAAAATCGGGCCGCCATTTTATAATACGGATTGCTAACTCATAATTTCAGTCCATTTCAAGTAGGCTAATTTCTCTATTAGTTTGCTTTTAGCGTTTTACTTTCAAACGTCACCGAGGTACTAATTCGTTCTAATATTCGTCTGCACTGGGTGTTATTCCATATTATATTGATATATTATTATTATTTTTTTAATTTTAACGCGTACTGGGGTTGTGCTGTTCGAAATTTTGTGTTGAAACTTCTCATTGATTGTATCTCGTAGTTTTTTAACACAAAATTGTAGATATAGCAACTTGGCCTTAGTGTTTAGACAGATGTATAGAGTAATGTAGTCGGTTCAGATCAAGCGGGAACATAGAGTATTAAAAAAATTGTGTTGTTTGACGTCGGATTGTCACTGTCACTTTGACATAAGCACAAGATAATAAATAAATAAGATGTAGGTATTGTTATGTTGAAGATGTATTTTAACTGCATCTCTTTTTAACGTGCATTCTCCTATTGTGTAATATTATCTCTTTTTCACCGTACAGTTTATATATCGTGTATTCTCTATTATAACGTGATTTGTGCTCAATTGGCACGATCGAATCGCTATAACAGGGAAAGTTATTTAGGCGCTGAAACTATTAATATTTTCAACCTATATAATAATAATAACATTTATTTTGTTTGAAACTAATTCCCTAAATTTTTCATATTTCTTCCCAAATATTATTTTATGCAATCCGATGTCAAATAATATTTTTAATGTATAGTTCAGTGTTTTAAGTATCACTCACGTCTCTAGCTGGTAGCTAATATGCAAAAACAAAACGTTAGTAATATTTAAATTTAATATTATGATTAATACTAAATCTTATTAATGTTGACCATTTTAAATATATTTTCTATATATACTATAGTGATTAAAATTAAGCAATAATAAAACTAATACAATTATAGGAGCTCAAGTTTTAAATGAAAGACACGTGTGTTTCAATCTTTATATTGGGAGAGTTAATTTCGAGTTGGTATTTAAAACATTGGAACTTTTATGATTTTATTGTTTCTGTCGTATGAAACTTACTAAAGTATGTCGTCGTTATTTTTATACTATTACTGAAGTTAAGTTTACTTAATCGATCCGCTAACCCACTGTAATTCTGTATTGAGGGTTTCTTAGAAATTAAAACAGTATGCTATTTAATGATGTTTCATTTTATATCCTTTTTTGTGATGTTATCTGGGGGTTTATCCTTCATTGTTGCAGAAAGTGTGGAATGGAAGTGTCTTAAAAGAAACGGAGTGTCTTAACACTAGGGATACTAAGCTAAGGTTGAATTTCAGAAAAAGCTCGAGACCACTAATTTTAGGAACTCTCGGTGGACGAGCCTGACTCGCGCTTGTCTGGATTTTTTTATTTATTGATGACGATATGTGCAAAAGAAAAACATCGATGTTGGCTAAAATTTTTATCGAAAATCGATGTTTTCCTAACATCGGGCATCCCTACTTAATATTAAATTACTAGGTTCCTCTGTCTACCCTAATACTGCTACTGGGCGGTATACAGCGTGAAACTTACGTGAAAAAAGCCGTATATAACATATGATTACTATTAGTATTTTTTATTAGAAGTATTCGTCAACAGCAGCATCTCATCATGTATTCATAATCATGGCATAGGCCGTGCAAGTTAAGCGGACATTGAAGAAACTCTGGACACTGTACCGGCAGATTATCTGAAAGTTAACAAAATTAATTATTATTTTGTTAAATAAATTAAAATTTTGTTGTAAATGTGAAACGGAGTGTTGAAACACTAAATTGCCTCTGTCTGCCCTGATATACACGGGAAACAGAATATAAGTAAAGTAGCTGAATTTTTTTTTTTTTTCATTTTTATACATCGTGATAGATTTGTATTGAGCTTCGACTAAATTAGATAACTTTTACTTGTCAATATTTTTTCCAATTACTTATATTTGTTCATTCAAATATATCTTATGAGTTTCACATCATGAAAAATGTCTAACTTCGACTCACAGATTTAATAAAATTAATCAAAACTACTTATAACCGCTTCTTAAGTCAAGCATCAATTGAAACTTGCATACTGCATAGCATTACTTGTGACGTAAATTACTTTAATTTTCAGCTTCACGCTGTATCCCGCACATAACAGGGTAGGCAGGGGGAACCTAGTGTTAAGACACTCCGTTCCCCACTTTCTGCTGAATTCTGTAGATTGCGTGTTGAGTGGCAGAACTCAACGCCGCACTTTGCTTTGACACCAGAGCGAAGAAATGGAAATATAAATTTAAGTAAATATTTCATCTCCTCGAGTGGGGATCGAACTCACAACCAGTCGGTTTTACAGTCACACTTTGTGCCCCTGTGCCACGACTGGCTTCACTTACTTAACATTATGTAAATTTAAACGTTTCTCCGACTAGTAATGAAACTCACAACCACTGAACAGATACAGTAAAACCTATTTCCACTGGGCCATGATAGCGTTTTAAATATTTTAATAATAGTACCAAGCCCATAAGCGCAGCCACAGCAATAGCCGTGTATGATAGCCTCGTCGTCGTCACAGCCCAGCGGCGGACAGCCATTGCACCACTGCCCTATTCCTATCCACGGCATGTTCCCTAGAAGAAAATAGATAAAATCTCATAAAAGATAATAAAAAAATAACTTTAAATTTTAGTGCTATCATAGCGTTCATAGAAAATATATTATAACGAATAGTATCAAATTTCACACAACTTAACGGAATTTAAGCTTTAGATGTATGTTGATCATATATTTCTAGTATTTCTTTATTCAGCCTTCAAATAATTAAATATCATGATAGAATATTTAAAAAAATTAAAATGCAGCGGGATTTGAACCCGTGATTTGAACAGTTTTAAGAATCAATCAGAATGTTTGAATCTCGCTACGTTATAATTTTTATACGTTTTCTTAAAATATTTTTTAACTACATTTTATTTGAGACCAGTCGTGGCACAAGCGCAAAAGCGTCGGACTGTAAACAACGGTTGTGGGTTCGATTACCACACGAGGAAATGAAATATTTAATCTCTGCTAAAAGAGCAAAACGCGGCTTGAGTTTCGCCAATGAACACAATGCCTCCAGAATTGAGCAGAAAGTAGGGACTAAGTTTTTAGATTCCCTGTCTACCCTGGTATGTGCGAGATAGAGCGTGAAACTAAGAAAAACTCTTATATCAAATTGATTAAAACAATTAAACAAAAATAATAAAATAATTAATCACTTACATCTTGGCGCCTTTTTAACAGCATTTGCACCTGTATCAGACGACGGAAAAAACAAGCTAAACGACATGTTTACAAGATTTATAATAAAAAAATTAATATATAATATTCTTTTCAGAGAAAGCATTTTACCAAATGTGTTAAAGTTCCTATCTGGCCCTTTTATACTACAGATAGATTGGCTGGTATGCACAAATGGCCTAACTTATATTTTTTTATAATAATTTTATATTTCTTACCATAATTTCATAGATTGAGTCTGTAGTTTAAGAATAATTTATATTTTATGCAATTTAATTTTTATTGAGGCCAGTCGTGGCGCAGGTGCACAGAGTGTGACTGTAAAATCGACTAGTTGTGGGTTAGATCCCCACTCGAGGATATAAAATATTTACTTACATTTATATTTTCATTTCTTCGCTGTGGTATCAAGGCAAAGGCTCTAGAACTCGGCGGAAAGTAGGGAACGATGTGTCTTAACACTAGGTGCCCTCTGCCTACCCTCCTGTGTGCGCGATACATCGTGAAGCTGATTTAATTTTTGTTTTAGATTTTTTAATTTTATATGTGTACATACGTCAAAACATATTTAAGAACTAATGTTATATAAAAAAAAACTAATAAAATATTTTAGGTTATACACTATTTTTTATGGTAGATTAGTAAAGTAAATCTAAATAGTACAACTAATTAGTTGTGGGTCATTGCCATGCGATAATTATTGAATACTTCTGTTATGAGATAATTTAGTGTTGAACCGTATAAATCCATAGAGGCCAGTCGTGGCGCAGCGGCACGAGGTGTGACTGCAAAACTGACTGGTTGTGGGTTCGATCCCCACTCGAGGAGATGAAATATTTACTTAAATTTATATTTCCATTTCTTCGCTCTGGTGTCCAGGTTAAGCGCGGCGTTCAGCGCGAAGTTCTGCCACTCAACACGCAATATCTCCAGAATTCGGCAGAAAGTGGGGAACGGAATGTCTTAACACAAGGTTCCCTCTGCCTACCCTGCTGTGTGCGGGATACAGCGTGAAGCTGATTTAATTTTTTTTTTAACCATATAAATCCGTTTAATGCCTCAAAAGTTGTATGTAGATGCAAAATTACAATACTATTGAGATTAAACAATTTAAATTATAATTATATAGGTGACGTTGACTGGTACTTCAAGGGTAGTAACTTCGATCGCCGTCGAAGACGAAATAAATTAAGGTTATTCTTGTACAGAATTTCTAGTTTTTCTATTTGAGTAGGTATTTAATATTTATTGTAAAGGCATGTTTCAAATTTAGGGTCGAATAGTCAAGTACCATTTGTTTGCTAAAATTATTACAGCAGAGCAGGCAGAGGGAACCTAGTGACACTCCGTTCCCCACTTTCTTTCGAATTCCGGAGGCATTGCGTGTTGTGTGGCGGAACTCAACGCTGTCCCTTGCCTCGACACTAGAACGAAGAAATGGAAATATACATTTTAAATAAATATTGCATTTCCTCGAGTGGGGATCGAACCCACAACCAGTCGGTTTACAGTTTATGAAACACAAAGGGGCACAAAGGCCCCTGCGCCACGACTGGCCTTAACTAACTAACTAACATATTATGTTATTTATAAATAGTTTATTTTAAATATTAATTTAAAATCAAAATCTTAGAAAGAATATCAAGTAGACTAATCACAGTAGTATCTTAGATAGATACTACTGTGAGTAGTCAACTTGATAGCAGACAACATTCAAATTCAATAAAAACACAGAAATTGGTAATAAAACATTTATTTCCAAAGGAATTTTGGCAACAAACTTACACATAATATAAATTATAAAGCAATATAATTGCAAAAAGAGATATAAACAAAAAAAAAATTAAATAAAATAGATTGCGTTTGAGCTGTCAATATAAATAAATGAGATCTAAAACAATATCACAGATACAAATGCAAGTGCATCACTACCCTTATTATATTAATAATAATAATCCATGTGCCTTTATAACTTACTACAACACTATTTAAAATTATTAATAAATATATTATTAGTAATGACTAGTTTTGTTATACATAAATCATATTCTTATAATGAACATGACCTAAATCAAAATTTCTGTAACTTAATTTTTTTTTTAATATTATATTTTGACCTACTTTTGCATTGAAGTCTATTAAAATAGACTTTTCATGGTATAAGTAGTTTAGAATATTTTCAAATCTTGTTCATTCTAAGCGTATAATCTTATATTTTATATCAATTTGGCAAATAAGCTATTGTGCTTTCAAATTTTATCTAAATATTAAAAATGTATAAAAGTTTTGGCAAAAACTATTTATTAGTACTTAAAATCTAGTATCAGTAACATTTTGTTACTTAACTAATTTCTGTTTATTTCGCTTATTTCATTTGTAATAAAAAAAAACGAATATATCTGTTGAATGTATAACGTATTTATATTTAAAAATAATATTATGTTTATAATAATAAATCAGTCTAAACAACAACAAACAAAATAAAAAAGAATAACGCAACGGCTGCAGCCTCTTTTTTAAATATCTGATATTTACCACAAACATGACTATCGTTATTATTTTTTCATATTTCTTTTAGTTACTGCTAAACAATTTACCACATGCAATTTTATTACTTATTAAATTACTGGGCCGAGGCCGTCATGTGTTGCTGCGGCACACCGTCCGACTACATGACGGTAGTGGGTTATATATGTACGTGGGTACCTTGGGGAAAATGAGTTATTCTCATTTACTCGCCCTGGTGAGAAGACATAGCGCGGCGTTGAGTGCCGCTATTCAACGGGCAGTGTCAGTAAAATTTGGTGAAAAGTCGGGAACAGGGTATCTTGTACTATGAGAAACAGCGTAAAGCTAAAAAAATACTGATATTTGCTAGATTTTTTAAAGATCAACTTTAAATGGTGGTTAACGAGTATTATTTGGCCACTAAGGTCATTATTAGCCTAGCGTGAGGTCTTTTAAATGTCAAATGTTACCTCTGTCTTATTTTA
Source organism: Heliconius himera (assembly GCA_021202915.1). Lineage (NCBI taxonomy): Eukaryota > Metazoa > Arthropoda > Insecta > Lepidoptera > Nymphalidae > Heliconius > Heliconius himera. The sequence continues at coordinate 47,068 of JAJHJA010000768.1, read as the reverse complement.
TTCCCCCATTGCCCACCTTTTATTACCAGAACGGAACCAGGAAATAAAAATAAAACATTTCCCCAAGTTAGAACCGACAACCACAAGACACAACCTTCACGCTTCAGTGCCTGTGCCGCTGCGTCACGACGGCCTCAATAGTATTCAAAATATGTAAATTGAATCTCGTATTCCAAGCAAAATAACTGATAAAAAATATTCCACTTATATTTCTTTACATAAAAAGTTCTATTTTATCATATTAGTGACAGTGCTGTCGTCGAGTCATCGACACCCTGAATTTAGCTGTAGATGGTTGCGCAGATTTCATTTTAAAATTTTTCATATTTAGAATATTTTCGCGACTTAACAACGCGCAAGTAAAGTTTAGAAACCCTAACTTAAGAGCGGTCACGAGTCATCGGTTATAAGTTTGACGTGTCTATGTATGTATCTGTATGTCTGTCTAGGGCATCGTAGCTCCCAAATCTTTTTTGTTTTAGTTTTTTTGTTGTTTGAAGAGTGACTTAATCCGAGTGTTCTTTAGCCATGATACAAGAGAATATACTCAGTCATTTGTTTTCAGCTTTTTTTTAGTCCTTTGTCTACTTTTTAGAAGTTTTTAATTATCTATTATTTGGAACAATATCAAATGCTAACGTTAGAATAGAGGAGGTAGAGTATAAACATCAGCTCATAGACAGTTATTTGGCACTTCTTTCAGATATCTTAATATTATATATTTGTTTAAATGTGACTTAAAAAAATTCATGTTTTTTTATTCGAAACTTAAAATAAATATATATATATATATATCGCACATTAAATGTAGAAAATAATCTATATAAACGACTTTACTTAATACTAACATAGAACTTCCAAAATCGAAGTATTAATAAATAATATAACGTAATTATAATCATTTGTATAAATGATACAAAAAAAATAAATACTTTTGTCAATCTAAAATTAATAAAAATATAAAAAATATGTTTGTTCAAATATTGTAAAGTAAATATGTAGATTAAAATATAACCAAGATAGTATGTATAACATAATATTTAAAATAGGATAAATTTGAGCGAAAATGGTAAAAAAACATACCTGACTATGTCATTTTATAACTTTTATAACTAATTATAATGCGAATTTTCTTAGAACATTACACAACCAACTGTTTAAAACAATCAATCACATTACATTCTCAGAGAAATATAAATAATACATACATACACGAAATATAAAACATTTCTTGAGTAGTGACCAGTTTTAGCAAAGAATACCAAACCAGTCAATACTTCTTCTTTCTTCTTTTCTTCTCTTCTACCATAAAAGAAGAAGTAAAAAGTAAAAAAGAAGTATTAAACTGATGCCCTTTCAGCCAGTTCAGTGGTAAGAGATACACGATTGTTGATAGCCCGTAGAGGCCTCGTCGGTGCTGGGAGCAGTGCGCCCTCACATTGCTTGTTGCCGAGGCAATTACAAGAACATACCTATAACAAAACGAAATATTAAATTTTTTTTTCAGCTTCACGCTGTATCACGCACTCAGCAGGGTATGTAGAAGTAACCTAGTGTAAAGACACTCTGTTCCCCACTTTCCCCAAATTCTGAAGGCATTGCATGTTGAGTGGTGGAACTCAACGTCGTGCTTTGCCTCAACACCAGATCAAAGAAATGAAAATATACATTTAAATAAATATTTCATTACCCCGAGTAGGGATCGAACCCTCAACGAGTTGTGTTTACAGGCATACTTTGTACCCCAGCGCCTCGACTGGACTCACACATTATACATTTAGTTACATTATAAACTATCCTGCGATATTGTGTTCTATCGATACCAATCCGTATCTAAATATTTTTTGAAATATTTTAATCTCAATTAACATTATTAACAATATCACCATCTTGTCAAAAGCAAAATATTACCATAGACCTCAAAAACTACTATAGTAGGCACAATATAAAATAAAAAAAATGGTAAAAACGATGACTATGGGTTTGATTCCCACTCGTAAGTCATTTCATCATTACTCAACATTTAACTTGGCTTTTTGATGGGATATATTTATATTAATACGTACAGACGCTTGGTCGTCGTGCGAGCGCTGACGGCCCGCCAGCGGATGTCCGTCGATAGGTAAATTTGTTCTAGAACCATCCTTATCTTCGTCTCGAGCATTTTCTTCAGCTTGCCTGTTATTTTATTTAAACTTAAAATACTTTTTAGAAAATATATAAAAAGTAGTGTTATATATATACAGGGTGGAAGAGGCAGCGCTCCATTTACGGAAACAGTATATACGGTAAAATATTTCAAACCTATACCTAAAGAAATTAATCAAGATGCATCAACAGTTAGGACGTAGGATTTTTTTTTCATTTCACGGTTTTTATCCATACCTGTATTTCGTGTGACGCGATTACGTATAGATCCCAATTACATAAACACTTACTACTACAAAAATACTACTAAAGGTTAAACAACTTTGAACTTTATCGCCAATATCTACGACTCGATTTCGGAATGACCCGTGTGCGGCGGTGTTCCTTTGATAGGTTTATGTGTGCGTGCGTTGTCTTTACAAATGGCGTTTTATTTTAAAATGACAATTTTATTATTTATTTTGTTTGAAAAAATAACTTTTATAGAGTAGTTAAAACTGTGGTTTCATTTAAAGTGGTGCTTACACTTCCACCCTGTATAAAGAAAGTTGAATGCTGTGGAAATGCGATCTCTTCGTAGGATATGCAGAGTCACCTTAGCTGATCGAATCCGCAATGAAAAGATACACAGAACGGGAAGTACTAGCGAGGGTGTCACGGTGAGAATGAAGAAGAATGTGTTCAGCTGGTTTGGGCACGTCAAAAGAATGAGTGTTGAAAGAATGGCAATAAAAGATTTATGACGGAAAAGTGAGCGGTAAGAGATGTAGGAAAAACCTCAGTTGACCTTCAAAATCACAGTACTGATACTAGAGGAAGGTCACGTAAAAAGCATGAGGACCTCAAGAGGTTGATGACAGTGGACGAGGCGAAAGAGGTATGTAGAGACTGTAACTTTTGGCGCTCCCTTCTCTCTGACTACCTCGCTAGGGAAACAGTGTGGAACTAGATTAGATTAAATAGCTATAATTAGCTTAAACTGTTTCCACGTGCAGGTTCGATTCTCAATATAATATTATTTTATATTCTAAATATTTTATCTAAGCCAAACAAAACACTTTCTTCAAAGATATAAGGCATATATACAATAGTACTTTCTTTTCCTTATCTCATCAATTCTTCTTTTAGTAAATGATATACTTACATAGTCATAAATCTTAAAACCAGCAAGTTAATACTAGCAGCAACTACCGCGAGGCCAAACAGAATGAACACGAGACTCAAGGCGACATAGCCAGGTTTACTTGTTAGTGCTTGATCATTCTGGAAGATGAAAATACGTACATTAGTTACTATTATTTTTAAAAAGATCTAATTAAAATTAAAGACAGTCGTGGCGCAGGGGCACAAGCGGCTATACGGGACAGGTTGTGGGTGTGATTCTCGCTCGAGGAAATGAAATATATAATTTTTTTATTTTCGCTTTGGTAACGGGGGAAAGGGTAGTGTTGAGTTGCCCATCATCACGCAATGTCTCCAAAATTCAATGGAAAGTGAGGAACGGAAGTGTCTTATTGGGAACGGAATGTTTTGACACTAGGTTCCTATTGCCTACCGGTATCCGCCTATGTGCGGTATAGAGCATGAAGCTGAAAAATATATGATTACTATAATACAAAAGCAATGACAATGTCAATAAAAAGTCTAAATAAGAAATTCTAAGAAACACAGTGAACTTTTACACAGTGAACTTACGTGTGCCGCCGCGGCACAGCATCTAAACGCGGCTTTGGATTCGATTTTCACTCTTTCCATTGGCAAAAAAATAATTTAATTTTTCCCAGGGAATGTATTTATTTAATTTCTTTCCATGAGGCAATAAATCAAGTAATCATGAAAATAAAGTACCTGCAATGCTACATAGTCTCCAAAGCCGATGGTCGTGAGTGTCACAAAGCAATAGTAGAAACTATCAAAGTAACTCCAACCTTCATAACGGGAAAATACTGCAGCACCTTTAAAATTTTATAATGTTTTAATATTAATTATTAAATTAAAAAAAAAATAATAATAATACTAATACTACTAATTTTAATGTATTAATACTAATTATTAAATTAAAAAAAAAATTAAATTAATACTAATACTATTAATTTTAAAGTAGCCCCTTTTGACGTAGTAGGACGTCTAATAGTGATTAGAATAGTTGTGGATGCAAAACTCAAAATCAAAATCTCAATATATGTAAAAATTTACAAAATTATAAAAATATGTAATATGCTCATTATATTATGCACATATTAAATTGCAAAACAGCAAAATTGTTTACATTATTTTCAAAAACACAGTGATGTACTACTATTATAAATAATATAAGCTGATTTTTGGTGGCAGTATTTAATTTATTTTGATTTAAGATTGTCAGAATGTCTCAATAGTAGATAGGAACTTAAAAATAGAGTGTCTTAACACAAAATTTCCCGTATACTCCTGCCACTTTTTCTACATAGAAATAATAAACTACAACAAATATATAATATAATTTTTTTATTGTTTTTTACACTATATCTAACTTAAATGTATATTCCATTTTGATATAATACAATAACATTGAGGCATCTATGGTGCACTGACATAGCATCTGCAAACACAATGGTTATGGGTTCGATAATTTTTTCGCTATGACAATAAAACAAAGCGCGGCACTGAGTTCCGCCAACACGTTATGTTAAAAAAAATGAGTAAGAGGAACGTAGTGTTTGGACGTAGTAGTAAAAATAGGTTCCATGGCCCTGTTATATTTTAAAAAAAGCTAAAAATATTTACACACACACCAGTAGTAATTATAATGGATGACAGCATTCCCGTTGCAAACATAAGATTCATTTCTGTAGCCTCTGTTTCATCACAGCGCAGGTAGCATTTAGCCCGCCTTATAACAACTGATGCAAACTTATTTAATCTCTCACCAATACTTTGAAACATGACTAGGCCAAGTGGAATGCCTACCTGGAAGCAAGTGATAAATTATTAAGTATATATCATATAGATATATACTTTAATAAATATTATTATTCTTAAGTATATAAAACTAAGACTGAAAATAAATATTAATTTCAAAGTTTATTTTCTATTTTCTACCTCTCAATATATAGTTTCTATTTTCTGTTTCTATTTTCTACTTCTAAATATATTTTTTTGTCTTATACGAACTTTAATCGTTCAGCGTAATATGATTTTTGATTATTCAATCTCTGTAACGTAAACAAGTTTAAAGCAGGAATAATTTTTTAGCAGGACACAAACATTAAAAATCAAATCATGTTTATGTGCATTTTTTTTCTCTAGAGGGAACAAAATATGAAAGTAAATAAATATTTCAAATAAAAAGTAAAGTAAAATTAATATAAAAATATCATATCTAAAAAACTTACCATAGCATATGCCATACAAAATGCTTTACCACCAACTGTGACTGGCGTAGAATGACCATATCCTATCATAGCCAAAACAACAGTAGCAAAGTAAAATGCACCAGCAAATTTCCACTGAGGTCCAGCTTTGTGGGGCTTGTTCTCGATTATAACTATTTCAATCATATGATAATCTTCTGGTGTTATATTATATTTACGGACTAGACCATTTTTCATATCTGAAAAAGTTATTAGTTATATAAAGTTTAAATATTAAAAGGTAATATAAGACACTAATATATTGATGGTTTCTATTTAATAAAATCTCTATTATATTTAAAAAATAATTATGAAAAATTATTACAAGTATTATGGGCAATATTGTAGCGAAAATATTACTGCGTTTAATATAAGTTAACAGTAATAAAACAAAATGTTTAGTTAATTGTAGTTATAGGTAATATGGTCAAGAATTAAGATTTGCATAAAATAAATATTTTTCGTAATTTTTTTATAGAAAAATGAAGAATTTACCTGACAAAATTTCCCATCTTTTACTTTCAGTGTCTGATTCTAATGCATCAAATACTGCAGCTCCAATCAACAAATATGTAAAAGTACAAACAACGAGTGATAAAGTACGAACATTTTGCCTTTTCATTATAAACTTGAAAATTTTCCTTAATAAATTATTATGTGTTTATAAAGAAGTATAAGCGTATATTTTACACAACGCTTTTTGTTATTAATTATTTAGTTTTATTTTATAATATTGTTTAAGATGTGAAACGTTAACAATTTCTATTTAACTTAAGGTATTAAAACCACAATTCTTGTATATTTGTATAATTTTAAATAATATTCTTCATATAATTATCGATTTATTTTTCTAATTTGGCACAGCAATTTAAATATAATAAATAACACAATAATTTAGCTAAATAAACAGCCGCATATTAATTGGATGACAGTTCCTCTATAGCACAGAACACATATACCCAAAGTGCTCTATAGTCTATAGCTATACTCTATGCTCGGTATACTCTATAATCTAGAACTCAAGACAAGAGGGCTGAGCACAGAACACATATCGGGTGTATATTCTCTAGGGGACATATACTCTATGCCTGGACAAACACGTAGACTAGCCACACACACACACAATATTATTGGCAACAATATTGTTCGATATCCATATATATCATACTAAGCAATATTATTGACAATATTTCGTCATAAAATCTCACGCAGTCGCTCAGTAACTTTATGTGTACGTATTTGTCTTTCTGTCCATCTAAAATGGACAGAAAGACAAAGGCGTCGCTTTGGTTATTGTATTTAATTTATTACAAAGAAAATAAAAAGGAAGAACCGATGGATCAAAGACTGGATGAGAAAAAAAGCGGAGTTAAATCATTTAAATATTATTAATGAACTGCGACTAACAGAGGATGATGAAAACTACATGAGGATGAGAGATAGCAGTTTTCAAAAATTATTATCTCTAGTATCACCTTACTTGAAGAAAACAATACACTCGCGAAAATCGCTAACACCACTCTTTAGCAACTGGTAGAACTTTTGAAGACTTAAAGTATCCTACTTTAATATCCTCAAGAGCTATAAGCACCGCAGTTATGGATACTTGTAAGACGTTAATCTCCGTATTGCGAGATTTTATAAAAGTAAGCAGTTAATACTTAATACATCTAAGACATTAATCACTACATAATTAATTAAATGAATCAGCTTCAAGATGCATCCTGCACACAGCAGGGAACATAGTGTTAAGACACTGCGTTCCCCACATTCCACTGACTCCTGGAGATGTCGCGCTTTGCCTCGACACCAGAGCGAAGAAATGGTAATATAAATTTAAATAAATATTTAATCTTGAGTGAGGATTGAACCCACAACCAGTCGATTTTTTAGACTTGTGTATTTTTTAAATTCCTTCCAAAAATTTGTTCGCAGAGAATTCATTTTTTTCTTAACATCATCTCTTCAACAGTTTGGTTTAATTTTTTTGTATACATTTAGCAGCATGTCTAGGGCATTATTTTTTTTTACTTTATCTAGATAGGCTTCAGTAGACGTGTTCCATAACTCTGGATACGAATTCCCAAGTCTTAATAAAGTTTAATAAATATTGTTTCTCAGTGGTAGTAGCTGTATCAACACTGTCTTCGCTATATATACTTTCATCGTCTTCCATTTTCTAATAAAAAGATTAAAAATTTAATTAGAAATCTTTTTATTGACAATAGCGATCGATTATTTTACATACATAGTTTTATGACAGCAAGTAGTAACATATTTGTCAAAAGTAGTTGCAGCACAACAATAATATTGTCAAAAAAGTACGTATTGCCAAAATAACCTTGTGTGTGCCGCCGGTTTCTCAATATTATTGTACATTTCTAGATGTTCTATTTTTACCACGGCAATATCAGGTGAGGCAGGGATATTGTCAATAATAATGTGGTGTGCGGGGGGGCGGTAATATTTACCTGAAAAAAAAAAATTTAAAGGAGGCGGACGCTTATGTTTTTTATTCAAAATGGACGACGAAAACAATGTAAATGGCCAAAATAATATTGATGTTACTACTCCTATTCTCCAAATAATCCTGATATATTCTAAATAATCTTATATCTCTTCTATCCAAAATAATCTTGATGTTACTACTTCCATTTAATAGAGCTGACCGAAACCGAATCTTCGGTCACTACTAAAAAGCATAAGCGTCCGCCTCCTTTGAATTTATTTTTTCAACTATAATACTCGGCTACAACTAATATATACAGCGCGCATGCACACGGCAATATTATTGATAAAAACCCTGCCTCCCCTCGATATTGTCTTGACAAAAACAGAATTTCTAGACAATCGAATCGAAAAACCGACCGTACATTTAAAATATTATTGACAATACGTACGTATTGTCAATAATATTTATATTTATTGACAATATTTAATAAAGTACGTATTATATGTACTTACAATAATATTGAATATTATTGTACGTTTGCCATGCTATGGCGTAGCGTTCCGATAAAGCTTAAAACAAAAATGTTCTGGGCAAGGTGGCAACACTGCATATAATTCTAAATAGCAAGTGTCATTTGACAGTTGACATTGACAGTTCTCTCCACCGTGTGCGATTTCCGGCGAGTAATAAAACTGCTCTAGGAATACTCTAATAATTTATAAAATATCTAAATTTCTATTACATCATGAAAATAGTTTGTAATAAAACAAACCCGCCACTTGGTAAAATAAGTTTCTCATATAAATTACTTGTATGTATAGTTACGAATGGAAAAATCTTAATATAGCATTTACCAATATATTTCAGGCGGATTACTTGCTTCTGAACTCTACAGAGCAGAGGCTAAAAATATTGAAATTATATGGGGTGGAGAATCTTTAATAACTCTTCCAAACTCTAAGAAATCAGTGTCATATGGAACTAGCAATGATTTGATAAGAATTGTGGAAAATTTCTTCAATAAATCTGTCAGTCCTCTTCAAAGAGTTACAATGAATCACTGGTTGTCTTTTAGCCTGATATTGGATGAAGAAATTCCTAAGTCTGTTGAATATCTGGACAAAATATTAGGACCATTAACCTATTTAGTTGGTGAATCCTTATCTGCATCTGATTTAGCAGTTTTTAGCGTTCTTCATGGTAAGCATAACAAATTTTATTATGATATTATTGTGCAACAGTCAGTAATTTTTAAATTACACAATCATTACAACATCAACATCATAATTTTTTCATATACTTATTAACATTTTTTTTCAGCATCCAACAAATTTAAAGATATTTCTAAAACAAAATCCTTTAACAACATCTCTCGGTGGATGAAGCTTGTGCAAGCACAGGAACCAGTTACTAAATTACTAAAGGCATTGCCTGCTGACATAGTTGAAAATATATCCAAACCTTCATCAAGGTATTTAACCTTAATAGTATTTTATAAAATGCATGTTTATAAAATTGAATTTGAGGCTGTTGTGAAAGTGTAGGACAGCTTTTGAACATGTCACAGCTTTGACTCACAGTGATTGAGGGCTTGTTTCCCACTCAGTTGAATGAATTATTTTCATTTCATCCTTCTAGCAATAAGACAATGTTGCTATTGAGTGAAATTTTACATGTAATTTCCCAAAAATTGAGTGGAAAGTAGGAAACAGATTTCCACAGGTTAAGCTAAGAATAAAAAAAACTGTGTTTAAAATAAAGTTAAGTGTGTTTTATAAATTCTTATTATACTAAAAATACAACTTTTTTACACCTTAGGAGATCACCACCAGCAACTAAAGAAGCAGGAACCCGCCTTCAAGAAGGAAAATTTGTTGAATTACCTCATGCTGAACATGGCAAAGTGGTTGTTCGCTTTCCACCTGAAGCATCTGGGTATTTAGCCATTTAAATATTATGTAAAATAAAAAAATGTCACTATTTATATTCAACAGTTAATAATCTAATAAATCTAAAATAATATATAACTTTTATATATTTCTTTATTTATATAGATTTCTTCATATTGGTCATGCTAAAGCAGCTCTTCTAAATCAATATTATCAACAAGCTTTTGATGGAAAATTAATTATGAGATTTGATGATACCAACCCAGCCAAGGAGAATGCTGAGTTTGAAAAGGTATAAAATAAAAAAAACAACATAACATTTAAAGTTATTACAATATTATAATAACAATCTTTAAAATAAGCATGTTTTTTCACATAGCAAAGTGACTCAGTGTCAAGATTCTGATCCCTATTTTTTGGCTAATTTTCAAAATTATGTTTTGAGGGGCAGAACTTAAAACCATGCATGCTACCAGAGAGATGAAAATAAAATAATTATAATCATTCCCCAAGTAGAAATTGAACCTACAACCTACTACAATCTCATATTTACAGTCATATACTGTGACACTGTCCTATAAAGTTTTAACTTATAAATTATATTTAAATTAGTAAAATAATTATATCATAATAGGTGATTCTAGAAGATGTAAAGATGTTAGAAATCAAGCCTGACCTGTTCACTCATACATCACAATATTTTGACCTTATGCTTGAACTTTGTGAGAAGCTCATTAAAGAGGGCAAAGCATTTGTTGATGATACTCCCGCTGAGCAGATGAAGGCTGAAAGAGAGCAAAAAGAAGAAAGCAAAAATAGAAATAACTGTATGTATTATTTAAAAAAATACTAGATTTTCTTTTTGTTTTGTTTTTATAGCTTTTACACACTCATACACTGTCATTTTTACATTGAAAACAAATTCATTTGGCTATCACTATATAATATACATAGTGATTCAAGAAGAATATGTATGATAAATTAATGTTATATTAGAGCTGAGCAATCAAGACAGGTAATAAAAAGTGTACTATAAAATTATATTATATCTTAATTATTTATCAAGATTCAGATATTGAAAGCAAGTTTCACTATTTTGTTAGCTAGCCGAATAAATGCCAAAGAACAATTTGTTGAACACTGGTACTTTACTGGTGCAATGCGATTTAAATAGTTTTTAAGTGAAATAATAGTCACAAATTATTTAACACGTAATACTTTATTAATGTTGACTGTTCGACGCTCGATACAAAAGTGAGCTTATATTCATACCGGCGGCAACGTCACTTGTCATGCCAATCATACTTTTATGTAGGTAGTTGGGAAATAATATAAAATAAAGTACCCTAATGAATATATAATAAACAAATAAGTAATAAATAGCTATCATTCGGCCAATCCTGACAAGTGACGCGACCCCGCGTTACCATTAAAAAAAAAAACAATAATAGTGAAATTATACAAAATCTAATCAAAAAAAAATAAATAAATTACACAACAGATTTTACCCAAATTTTACATAATTTTGAATACGTTTAATTTAAATAATTTAAATTTCAAAGTTATATAAAAATATAAATGCACTAGGATTGACTTGCATTGACTTAATGTCTTCATAAAACATAAATTTACTTATTTACATTATTGTCAGATCAAACTTAAGCCCAATTAGCCCCATCACATGGTCAGATAATCTACTCAATATATCTTCATTGTGCTCAAACATAAACACACGTATCTTTTCAGCTCAATATTTGCCCACGTATAACATCGGCTCAATATATGCCCACGTATAGCATCGGCTCAACATATGCCCACGTATAACATCGGCTCAATATATGCCCACGTATAACATCGGCTCAATATATGCCCACGTATAACATCGGCTCAACATATGCCCACGTATAACATCGGCTCAATATATGCCCACGTATAACATCGGCTCAATATATGCCCACGTATAACATCGGCTCAACACATGCCCACGTATAACATCGGCTCAATATATGCCCACGTATAATATCGGCTCAATATATGCCCACGTATAACATCGGCTCAACATATGCCCACGTATAACATCGGCTCAATATATGCCCACGTATAACATCGGCTCAACACATGCCCACGTATAACATCGGCTCAATATATGCCCACGTATAACATCGGCTCAACATATGCCCACGTATAACATCGGCTCAACACTTGCCCACGTATAACATCGGCTCAATATATGCCCACGTATAACATCGGCTCAACATATGTATAACGGAGTTCTACAACATATGCCCACGTATAACATCGGCTCAACACTTGCCCACGTATAACATCGGCTCAATATATGCCCACGTATAACATCGGCTCAACATATGTATAACGGAGTTCTACAACATATGCCCACGTATAACATCGGCTCAACACTTGCCCACGTATAACATCGGCTCAATATATGCCCACGTATAACATCGGCTCAACATATGTATAACGGAGTTCTACAATTAAAAATAAATTGCCATGATTAGTAATTACTCCTTACATAATTGATCGCATATACAATTTACAAGACGGTTTGTTAAATAGCACAAACATCAATATAAGGAACACTAAATGGAACATTTCTATTTGCCATTGCATATAATGAGTACATTCATCATCAATATATATATTATTAATTTAACATACAAAAAAACACTGATAAATAGCACCAGCAACTCTGTACAATATGTACCAAATACTATATATATTTTTTTATTAAATCATTGCCAACAATCAATGACACAATAAATCTTAAACAACAAATAAATCTATTTACTATGTATATTATCCAAATTTAACATATAAAACTAACTCGTTTGATAGTGACTTTGAAAATATATTAATGAACAATTCTTTCAACCATAAGTAGTTGAATATACTTATTCAATGTGATATTGCCCCTTTTATATATTTTATTTATACTACTACTACACTATTGGAACAAATTTGTATTATCTTAAATTATAAATTAAATCTTATATAGTTTCTTTTGTTTTTATTTTAAACATAATTAACATCATTTAATTCTGTACAGTATATTAATATAACAATTATTACTTTTATAGTTATTATACCAAATCTTAGGTTCTTTTATTTATACATATTCATAATACACATTATTAAATCAAATGTTACAATTATTACTTACTAATATATGCTCGAAACAATAATAGGTACATTCTCCTACAGTAAATTGTATATTTTTATTTATTTAAAATAAATGCTTAATTAACTTGATTAAGCACCATGTAGCAATTATTCTAATAATCTATTTTAATCACATTTACATGACTGCATTTAACTTAGTGTTATATCATCACCATGTAAAATTATTGTTCTAAATTGTTTCATCTGCCTTTTCTCATTATCAACAAACAACATGTAAATAAGATATATTTAATAATTTTAAATTGAAAATATTATATATTATAACAAATCTTGTAATAATAATTATTTAAGTATTAATTTAAGTATAAAATCTAATCTGCTGTTTTTCTTGCTCTGAGATTATTCGCTCCCCGACTGTACATCGTACTTTATCTATATATATACACATATATACATACATACATATATAAATTTTAAATCATCACAACAATCCAAATGTGGTGCTTCTAAAAACAGTAATTCTTCATTAGTTGTATAAATTATTACATTCGGCCTTTCTATAAATGTTTGGTCAAGAGTGATAGGTATTTTCATATATTGATCAGGCACAATAATTACATCAATCTCATTACATATATCTTTAGCGTCAGATTCTCATACTAAGGAACAAACCTAAACCTACAAACGCTAGTTTCTGAAAGCCATTATTTTTTATTGTCTTATACCAAATCCATCATGGGCTGTAGTAATTCACATTACTCTATCAACAGAGTTATCCTTAGTAGAATCTATTTTAACATCTTTTGTTTCAGTGGGCAAGACCCGTCTAAAGTAATCTTTTGTAAAATGACAAACCCCACACTGTGACAAAACCCACACTTTTGAATTGCTTGGAGCACTTTGAGCTAATATGGCCAAATTCTTCACAATTAAATCAACGTACAGATTCTAGTTCTTTTTCAGTACCACCATTTAAAGTAACTACATTTTTATTAGTATATTGAGATAAATTAGTATTCTGAAAATTTCACTCACCGAAATGGTTTTAAGATAACTTAAAAGTTTTTCTGGCTTATTGAACATACAAGCACTAGCACTCATTCTTACAAACTTGTCAAGGCCGTGTATGAGACACCCTACAGCTTTTGAGCCTGTAATCTCACACTTGTTTAACAAAGCAAGTCTTTCATAATAATAATTATCAAACGATTGTCCAAATTTACAAGGAACTTTCAACATTTTTCATTTCCATAATTTTTATTTGAAAGAAAAGCTGCCTTTAATTTTATTTTCCACTCTTACCATGTAAATAACAGAGGGTAAGCCCTGATACCATTTTTTGGCTAATCCTACTAATTTAGATAGTGCATAGTGACAAGTTTGTCTGTGATCGCAATTGTATATTTTTACACATTCATTTATTTTATGAATCCACCATTCTATATTTTGACTATCATCTGAAGGGTCAAATTCAGGGACCACGTTAAAGTTCTGCTGTAATACTTGAAAATCATTGCTGACCAGATGTCAAAGGATATTGCGGAATTGTAATTGGCGGAGTATCAGTCATTTCCTGAACCGGTCGCAACGACGATACGTGCGTCGCTCGGTGCCTACTACAACGATCTCGTCTATACCTATTGTATTTTGAAGAAGATCGAGTCTGCTTCGATCTACGAGACCGTCGATTAAAATCTGAATTACTACTACTATGCCTATGTCTGCTAGATTGCGAACTATTATCTGAATAACTACGTCGACGTTTACGGTGGCGACGCGAATCACGTTTATTATGAGAACGGGATTTTCGATTTGGGTTCATTGTACTTTAGTAAAATTTTTATATAATATCAATTATATAACTTGGACAGAAAATACTTGAGAATAGGAAGTGAAACAAAAAATTACAATAACTACCAAAATATAACAAAATGATAATTATGATATATATAAATAACAAAAAGAAAAAGAAAAAAGAACTACCTCACAACAAGTAATGACACGTCACATATACATACATACTTCAAAACTTAAAACTTGTTAATAACTATTTTCTTATTTTAAATTCCTTGATTCACTAAATGTAAATAATCATTGAAACATAAATTATCCAGTTCGATAATAAACAAAAATAATAGTACAGTCTATATTAACTATACCTTATCTTGATTAACAACGTAGGTACCACTAAAAATATGAATTCATCAATCACTGCACTATCACCAATTTCACTAATATCACTGACCTTAAAATCCATTCGGGCTTCTACAATACAAGAATGCTACAGCGTCAGGCTGGTACGTCCAGGGTGACCACAAGATGTTGCGGTACACAGGTTTCATCCCCGCTTCTGAATTTGTTAGCTAGCCGAATAAATGCCAAAGAACAATTTGTTGAACACTGGTACTTTACTGGTGCAATGCGATTTAAATAGTTTTAAAGTGAAATAATAGTCACAAATTATTTAACACGTAATACTTTATTAATGTTGACTGTTCGACGCTCGATACAAAAGTGAGCTTATATTCATACCGGCGGCAACGCCACTTGTCATGCCAATCATACTTTTATGTAGGTAGTTGGGAAATAATATAAAATAAAGTACCCTAATGAATATATAATAAACAAATAAGTAATAAATAGCTATCAATTTGTAGCTCATATTATTAATTTACACGTATTTTTTTAAAAATATGTAAATAATTAATTTATGAGAATGAACACGGTTAAATGTTACAAGCCAATAACCTCTGTTTGATAAATTTGCAATATATAAGTAAAACAGGTAAACAAAAATAGCCATAATACTGTATTCTATGTACATGGGATATCACATGAAAAACATATATGTGTTTTAGCCTTAAACATTATTTTATATTTTTAAACATTGCAGCTGTAGAAAAGAATCTTCAGTTATGGGAAGAGATGAAGAAGGGCAGTGATGTTGGTATACAAAACTGTGTCAGAGCTAAAATTGATATGCAATCACCCAATGGATGCTTGAGAGATCCCACAATATACAGGTGCAAGCCTGAGTCTCATCCAAGAACTGGGAATAAATATAAGTATGTATTACATTTTACTACTTTCTTTTATTAAAATAATTTTATAATAATGATTATTAAGGCTATTGCAATGCAGTGAGGCACAGACTGACTGTAAACAATGGTGAATGAATTCTTTGCTCTGACAAGGAGGAGAAAAGATAAGGTTTTGTGTACAACCATTCAACATACAATGTTTCAAATGAATTATTAATTAAATTTTTAAATGTTTTATTAATTATATGGCAAATCTATTTTTATAATAAAACACTTATAATAATTTTTACTCACATAAAATATTTACTTCCTTCCAGGGTATATCCAACATATGATTTTGCCTGTCCCATAGTTGATTCTATTGAAGGTGTGACCCATGTCCTACGAACCATGGAATATCATGACAGAGACCCTCAGTTCTACTGGTTCATAGATGCTTTGGGTTTGAGGAAGCCATACATTTGGGAGTATAGCAGGTTATTACTTATTTAATGTAATAGTATTTATTTTTAAGATTTTATTTTACCTGGCATAATGCGTTTGTAAGTAGACATAGTTTTGTACATATACATTTAAAGTATAAATTATTTATTTTTTTTCTAATAAATAATCTTCTTCTAATCTATAATAGGAGATTGAGGCCGGTCGTGGCGCAGCGGCACGAGGTGTGACTGCAAAACCGACTGGTTGTGGGTTCGATCCCCACTCGAGGAGATGAAATATTTACTTAAATTTATATTTCTATTTCTTCGCTCTGGTGTCGAGGTTAAGCGCGGCGTTGAGTTCTGCCACTCAACACGCAATACCTCCAGAATTCGGCAGAAAGTGGGGAACGGAGTGTCTTAACACTAGGTTCCCTCTGCCTACCCTGCTGTGTGCGGGATACAGCGTGAAGCTAATTTATTTATTTTTTTATTTAATCTATAATATCTACTACTTTTTTTAACTGAACTAAAATAAATTTACGGTTTACTTTATAGACTGAGTATGACTAATACAGTGCTGTCGAAGAGGAAGCTAACTTGGTTTGTGGAGCAAGGTCATGTTGACGGATGGTAAGTAAGATTTTGGATATTGCATTTTATAAAAAAAAACCTAAGCAACATAAAAATACATTAGAGCATTTTATTTACCTATAGATGGAATACATTGTTTTTGTTTCTTATCTTTATAGACATAGATATATTGTAAAGAGTAAATGAATTTTGTGTAATAGTTACAATTCATATAATTTTTTTATGAGATGGCATAAAATAGAGAGAATGGAGAGTCATAACACTAGCTTAATTCTGCCTACCCTATCATATGTAAGATACGGCGTAAAGTGAAAAAATAAATAAATATAAAAACATATTCTTCCAGGGATGATCCCCGCATGCCCACAGTTCGCGGTGTTCTACGCCGCGGCATGACGGTGGAGGGTCTCCGCCAGTTCATACAGGCGCAGGGCTCTAGTCGCTCCGTCGTGTTCATGGAGTGGGACAAGATATGGGCCATTAATAAGAAGGTAAACGAATATTTAAGAATATTAAGTTAGTTACGTAGAAAAAATCTTTTAAATATTCACGTGGATTTTATGGGATTAAGAAAGACAATTATTTTAAGTACATGTACGAAAAAAAAACGTTTAGGCAACATTTTTAAAGTCAAACTATTCTTTATACAATCAGACTTTTTGTATAGTATGGAAAATAAGAAATTTAGTGTTAACACACTAAATTTCTTATTTTCCATACTAGGTTAACTCTGCATATCCTACTGTTTGCAGGATACAGCGTAAAGCTAAAAAAAAAAGTATAAAAAGAACTATTTGATAATAATTGGTTTATATTTTAGGTCATCGACCCTATAGCTCCTAGATACACAGCTTTGGAATCTAACCCAGTGCCGGTCAATCTAAAAGGCGCAAAAGCTGATAGCTCCTTCCAAGTAGCTCTGCATCCGAAGAATGCAGATGTGGGACAAAAAACTGTGTGGGTCTCTAAGAAACTGCTCATAGATCAAAGTGATGCGAAAACATTAAAGGAAGGAGAGAATGCCACGTTCATTAACTATGGGAATATTTTGATTGATAAAATTCACAAGTAAGTATCCATTAATTCTTTTTTTTTTTAATTTGTAGTTAGTTTTTTTTTGGATTTAAAATTATAGCAAAAATAACCTAAAAGAAAGTTAAAGGTTTATTAATGTAAGAATACATGCACAATTATGAAAGAAACTGTTGATGCAACTATTTGTAAAATAGTAAAAATATTAATATTTTTTTTTATTTACTGAGCCTTTTATACTAACCTATAAGATATCAAATAAAAATACTCACAATTTTTCTTCTCAGCCTTGGTGGCCAAAATACTATTGTATTGGCATTATAGTTATATGTATAACCATCAGAGGTTTTGCTAGTATCTATAAAGGTATAATTTTGTTACTTCCTTTTCTTTCTCAGCTCCACACTTTTCCCATTAATAGCAGCATAAGAGAAAACCTACTGTCACGACATCAGTCCTGCATTTGCTCCCAAATTTGAGACCCTGCATATTAAGTGGCACAACTCAACGCCGCTAGTCGCACCTTGTCTGACAGAGCAAACAAAATGAAAATAATTCATTTGCCCAAGTGGTAATCGAACCTACAACTATCGCATTTGCTGTCAGAGTCTGCCTTATTGCACCTCATCATGATCTATTTTGTTTAATAGAACTTATAATTATGGTCGGTTGTAGAGCGTGTGGTTGTAAACGCGCCGGTAATGAATTCGATTTCCACTTGGGAGAATTAATAATTTTCATTTCTGTGCTTTGAGTTCCACCGCTCAGGATTTAATATCTTGGAAATTGGACAAAAAGTGTTTTCGGAGTGTTTTAACACTATCCCTAGAATAAAAAAACAAAAGAAGTTGAAAAAAAAAAAACA
The DNA here is from genome assembly GCA_021202915.1 of Heliconius himera. Lineage (NCBI taxonomy): Eukaryota > Metazoa > Arthropoda > Insecta > Lepidoptera > Nymphalidae > Heliconius > Heliconius himera. The sequence continues at coordinate 28,092 of JAJHJA010000768.1, read as the reverse complement.
AATTATTATTATAGTATTTTGTTACAGGGCTTCAGATGGCACGGTGACAAGTATAGATGCAACACCCAATCTAGACAACAAAGACTACAAAAAGACATTAAAACTAACTTGGCTCGCTGATTCACCTCAATCACCAATGGTGGAGACATATTGCGTTTACTTTGATCATATAATTTCCAAACCATTGCTTGGAAAAGATGAAGACTTTAAAAAGTATATTGGACACAAAACAAGAGTATGTTGTTGCACTTTAAATATTTATATGACACAAATTTTAATTAATTACAATTAAAATATATATATCTTATTATCTTTTTGACACATTCGAAACGCCATAAATAAAGAACAGAACTTATTAGTTTTATATATAATATACATATGGATCACCCATAACAAGTATGATTACTAAAATTAAGTATCCACTTACAGTGGGAAATCCCCATGTTGGGTGAACCGGAGTTAAGCAACGTGAAGGTTGGTGATATCATACAGTTGCAGCGTAGAGGTTTCTTCAGGGTGGACGTAGCACCTGCACCACCCTCCCTTCATACATCTAAATCAACCCCCCTCATACTGTTCCATGTACCCGATGGTCATACAAAGGAAATGCCTGGGCAGGTTAGTGGAATTTCTTTTACCTTTTTCTTTGTTTTTTTTAGTTTCATCCTGTATTCCGCCCATAGCCGGGTAGGCAGAGAGAACCTGGAGTGCACACTTCCGTTTCATATTTTCGAGGCATTTCTTGTTGAGTGACTGAACTCACCGCGTTTTGATTCGTGACCAGGGCGAGAAAATAGTGTCGCGCTTAGTTGCACGCTTGCGGCAGAACTTTCTTCATATTCATATATATTTCATAGGTAAACAGAATCTAGTGCTGATCAATTTCAGCCAGGAACCAAAATATTCTGTGCTTAATTGTGGAATTGAGAAAAGTAAATGAGAATAATTTATTCCCTTTAAGTCTAGATCGAACTCACGGCCGTAGCATTCAGATACACGCTGTGTATTACACTCTACGATGATATCAAGTGGCATTTTATTTGTATTTTGCGTTATATAGTTGAAATGGCTATGATACTCAGCTTTTTAACTATTATAAAAATAAAAAAAAATAACGATAATAATAAATGGCGGAACGTAACAACGTCACTCAATCGAAATGGTCCAAGGAGAACGTAGTACAACATTCCATTGTCAATATACTGGATAAAGGAGCGCGGTGTGACGCTCTTTGTCTCGACTAAAGAAATTTATATTTTTTTATATTTAAACAATAATTTGATAGATGATATATACAGTACGGTGAACGAGTCTTGGCCAACCTGGATCAGAAGTAGATGATGATGAAATAGCAGTAGGCAACTGTACTACAATTACTGTAGTAGATTTAATTTTAGAATTTTTTACTGTTGACTACTTCTTCCCGAGTGGATAACTCAAAGTTCAAAAGGACTAGCGGCCATGTCTCCTCGACCGTACTGTATTGTATACACGGCTACCTTAATGGTTTCGGAAAATAATAAATTTATTTGACATAATTATATCTTTACATATTCAGTATCAAGTGATAATAGACACTAATGCAGAATAATTTAAGTATAATTATTTGAATTGGTGCAATCATCTATCGAATATTTTTTTACATTTTTAAAGTGTTCTTCCACACTTAAGAAAAGAAAAATACTTTCCCTTCGTCCTCGTCCTTGGACGGTTTCCAAGAGGCGCGGGCTACGTTTAAATTTTTCCTTTTATACTATTGAAAACTGTAGAACAATCTCTGTGACAAATTAAATAGGAAACCATAGTAGTGTTTATTTAATGGACATTTATCCTTTAATTATCTGTTAATTTATCAATTTTGTTTTCTTAATAAAATATATAATACTTTTAATAACATTATAATTATATTAAAGAATAAATAAAACACTTATGAACAAAAATAAATGTTTTTATTACAAACACAAATACTTATATCCTATAAACAACTAATAACTATATTATATACTATTATGATATTAAACAGTTTATTGTAATTTTCACAACTTCAGTTGTGATAAGAACAATAAACTATGTAATATTATTTTACTACTAAATATTTTTTTTAATGTTTAAACAAATCAAATACTTGACATGTGAAAAAAAATATAATTATTCTTTCCATTAAGCTTGTACCATTTAACAAAAAAATAAATATTCCTGTTAGTAGTACATGTTATAAATAAAAGGGTTAGCGAATACAAATTCAATAGGAAGTCTACTCTTAGGATGAAGAACAATAATTTTTTGTAATAAATTTACAAATGAATTTATTTTTTCTATGTCATATTTTCTTTGATTTTTTGTTCTTGATGGTGCCCAGTGTTCAAAATAAGCACCGTTAATGGTTCTATATAATTTGTTGGTTTCGTTAAAATGATATATGATTTTTGTTCTCTGAAATAAAAAAAATGTTAAATTACTAATATTAATACATAAAATTTAATTATGTAATTTATAAATGATTTACAATATAAGAATAGTTCTAAAGTAATATACTAATACACAATCTTAATGAACTGGAATTTTACACACATAGAATTTCAGTTCATTAAGAATAAAATATAATTAATGGTTAGGGTATAAAACATATATGTATATGCAAAATAAATATTTATTTTATTCACAGCTTCACGCTGTTTTCCGCACACAGCAGGGTAGGCAGAGGGAACCCAGTGTTAAGTCAGTCTATTCCCCTTTTTCTACCAAACTCTGAAAGCATTGTATGTTGAGTGGCGAAACTCCTGCGCCTCGAAGAGAGAGAAGAAATTAAAATATAAATGAATATATTCAAATATAAATAAATATTTCATTTCCTCAAGTGGGGATCGAACCCACAATCAGTCGCGTTTATAGTCACACACTTGTGACCCAGCGCCACGACTGGTCTCGAACTTATTTACTAATTGCCATGCCAATATATAGTTAAGTAAAAAATATATAAAAAATATTATAGAAATGCTGTAATATTAAAAATGACATGAAAATAAGTTGTATGTAAAATATGTTAATGTTTATTTCAATATGGATCGAGGAGTCGTGGCCACCCTGATGTTATGCTCAGAACTTTAGTGCACAGTGCACTTAGGACAAAAAAATTATAATTACGTCACGACTCGTCGACCGCACTGTAGATGTCATAAAAATAAATATAAAATCACCTTTTTAAGAAAACCAAATGTTTGGGTAAAGCTGTCTCCAATAAAGTATTGGGCGCTGAAACGTGATAAGGTTATCATATCAGACGGCATATTTCCCAAAGTAGACATTTGCTGATATAATACATCCGCATTGTTATAGCCAGGGAATAGTCTTCTTCCTGTAAACATTTCATGGAGAACCAAGCCTGTTGACCACACATCGATACTGAAACCAGCTGAATATCCCAATATGACCTCCGGAGGCCGATAACTCAATGTACCAATACATTGTGTCATACAAACTTGTTCATTGTAATAATAGGCCTTGTCAAATCCACACAATTTTAATTTGTCATTTGAGCAGTTTATCAATATATGACTTGGTTTTATGTCTGAAATAATAAATGATTATATTATATTAAAATATTTTATTAGTTTGAAAAAAAATATTTAGGCTTCAGTAAATTTGCAGTATAAAAACATAACATTAAAGGTAATTTTTTACTTCTATATTAACAACCCAGCATGTGCCCTTAATCACTACAGTTGTGGGTCCGATGCCAACTCAAGAGAATTAATTATTTTCATTTATTTTTATTTTCTCTTTGCTCTGGTAACTCTCTACGTTGACTTTGGTATAAAAAAATGATGATAACACATTATAGAGTACCTGAGTGAACTATGTTATTATTTCTTAACAGCATAACAGCTGATATTAGTTGTCTAGCAAGGTCTTGGAGAATGTGTATATTTAAAGGTTTACTTGAATCATTAATTACTTTTCTTAAATTGTTTGGATAAAAATCCATTAAAAAACACCAGTGTTTTTTCACTGAAAAACAGCCATGAAGAAATATACAGAACAAATTTTCTTTAGGAATGTCAGATTGAATTTGTTTTAGCATAATTTTCGTTTGGATTCCTCCTCTATTTATTTTTCGGCTTCTTAAACTAAAAAAAATATTAAAGTAATATAAATTATAGTAAATATAAATAATATAGAAAATGTTGAAGCCGTTTTGGCGCAGTAGCTAAATTTAAACAGCTGTTTTCTATTCCATTTCAACTCAAGGGAATGAATTACTTTTATTTGCTCTCTTTGGTAAAAGACCACTGTGTCCAGATACACCACTCAACATGACAATGTCTTGAAAATTGGACGAACTCTGCTTACCATACTATATGCAGGGGTGAAGTTAAAAATAAAATAAATAAAACTATATTTTTTAATTACTTACTGTAACATTTTAATTGCATATTCTTCTCCTCCTGAATTTTTGCAACTGAAGATCTTTGAATATTCACCACAATGGATGATTGATAGAACAGAACACGGCATATGTAAAATTTTCAATATAAATCTTTGTAAAGTAGCTAGCCATATATCATCTCTGTTTCGTACAATATTTTTAGCAGAAGATTTTTTGCTTTCAACAATGCTTTTAAGTTCAGTATTAAAATTGTCTCTTGTGTGTAATTCATGGGGTTTATTATTCAAGGGAAATATATTATTTTTGGAACTGTGCATTTCTTTATTTTTTTTATTTTCTGCTTCAACCCTTGTTAAATTATTGTTTATTTTAGCTTTCACACTTGTTGGTTTTAAATTATCATTGGGAACCAAGTTAACATTTACTTTAATTCTAATATAGTTCTCTAGGTCATTATTTAAACCATGGTCAGAACTTTTTATTTTTGCTGCTGGGTATTCTATAAACTTAAATGAAAGTGTAGAATTTATATCTTCCTTTAGTGTCAACACTTTTGTTTCAATATTATCCATATTTTTTTCTACAGGAGGATCTTTATTTTTATCTTTCTTTTGATTATTAGATTCTTTAATCAATTTTGAAAAACTCAATCCATTACTTTCTTCAGGTTTTGCAGTATCATATACTGTAGTACATCTCTTGTCAAACATTTTGATATTTAGTATATTATCTAATTTTACATCCTTTTTAGTGCTACTAGTTTCTTCTAATTTATTATGATTTTCTAAATTATCGTGCATGCCGTCAGACTTTTGCAAACATGATACTATTTCATCAATATTGAAATCATCAAGAAAACTTATATCAACATTTTTTGGTGATTGTTTTATCTGCCAAAAGCAAGAACAAAATGATTTTATATTCATATCTCAAGACATTAAGAAACTGGAATGTAATGCAAGATTTTGTCTTGGCTCAAGTTATCTTTTTAATATTTTTAAAGTGTTATATTGCACTAAGAATAGAACATTGTTTAGAAAACATGAATCCATATAAGAAAATACTCTGTATCTATTTGTGTAATACCTTTTAATAAAAACATGTAGTAAAAGTAAATAATTAATTGTAAAACTGAAAGTATTATACAATACACATTATATAAATAAATTTACAAAAAAAATGTTTTTGTCATTGAATCATTTAATTTATATTAGTATAAATATAGCATTATAGAACTTATACACAACTTTTGTTTTCACTTCATATCACATTTGATAAAAGTTAGTTACAATAATTTAACAAAAAATTAAAGACATTATGTATGTGGACATAATTATACATCTTTTCACTTGTAATATTTGATTGAGCTACTTACTGGTGAACTGTCAATTTTAGCCCTTTTAGGAGATGGTGGGGTAGGTATCATAACAGTTGGTTGTATTAGTATATTAGGACTTGTATAATGAGAAATAAAATGCTGAAATAACAACATGAATTAGATAAACAATTCACAAATTTACAATTATACTTTATGTTCCACAAGCTTTTATTTACGTGAACCTGTAAGTTTTAATTAGCGACCAATTACAAAAATAAATAAAAAAAACGATACAAAAATCCATTCTTATTCCGCTTAACATTCATTCATAAAAAAATCTATTTTGTTTGTTTTGCTGCTTCATTATAAATGACGCTGGTGATGGATTGTGAAAAATATAAGATATTACTTTAATACTTAATTAATGAAAATAAAACCGTTTTTAAAGAACGTAAATATAACAAAAAATAACGAAACGTTAATATTATGTATATCTTTTTCCAATAATTGCTTACCTTTGGCATTTTTTGGTATGGGTATACCCTCGATGTTAGACTGATATAATATTTTAAAAGTTTTGCTTATAATAAATTAAGCATATGTCTTAATGTGCCATAAATGTTCTAGTTTAATTTTAAATTGCATCTTATATTAAACACTTTATATGTTGAAAATTACATTGCACCATTTTTTATATATTTAAAAATTGTTTTTGTATAATCGCGTACCGGTCTATTTAAATTGACACTAGTGTTTGACGTTTTCGTATCTATTACTTATTTTTTTAAACAAAAAGTAACACAAAGCGTTTAGGTTTTAGATAATTCAGATGAAAATATTTTATTCAATTAATTTTGGTAGTGTGCATTTAAAATAAATGAAAAATATGAAAATTTATTTCTTTTATGATTATTTTGTAATTACCGGGTATCAAATGATTTTGTATTGGTTTTTACTACAAACCACGTATGTATATTATATGTATAATAAATAGACCAAAATTAAAGTTTTAAATCTATAATAAATCTTAAATATTAAGTAGATAGATACGTGATGACTAGTACTATGTGTGTTTAAGTAATAGTTTTATATTACTTTTATGTTAGCAATTTCTTATCGTAAAATGTTAAGTGTAGACTACATATTCGTTCTTCGAAATATGAAATATGAGCTATTTGGATTGTGTTTATCACTGCCAAATGGATATATGTACATCGAAATATATAAGCAATATAATAATTTCACGCGCCACGGAACTGTGGAATGGCCTACACGCGGCAGTGTTTCCAGGTCGATATGATAATTATGACATTTCCTTCAAAAAGCGCGTCCATCTCCACCATAAAGGCCGGTAACGCACCTGTAGCTCCTTTGGTGTTGCACGGGGTCGTGGGCAGCGGTAATCACTTACCATCAGGTGAACGCTCGTTTGCCTTGTCCTTTTTCATAAAAAAATTGTCCATATCTACCCATAAAAACAGCTGTCGATCGAAGCATTCTCCATTTTCACTTTTTCACCCATATCTGTATTATTATATCTGTATATCTGTATTTTTTACTTATATACATACTTTAGGATTTGACGTAATGCATGATGTATCATATGTAATTGATATTAGATAAAAAAAGCTACAAACATTTAATTAATTTTATAAATCTGATATTTGTCTTTGTGGCCAGTCTTAGCGCAGGGGCACAAGCGTGCGACTGTAAACACGACAGGTTGTCTGTTCGATTCCTAATCAAGAAAATTAAATATTTCATATTTTCATTTCTTCGTTCTGGTAACTAGGTGTATTGCGGCGTTGAGTTTCGCTACTCAACACGCAATGCCTCCCGAATTCGGCTGAAAATGGCCAACGGGAGTGCCTTAATGGAAACGAACTGTCTTAACATTAGGCTCCCAGGTTCGCCCTGCCGAAACTGCTATGTGCTGGATACAGCTTGTAGCTAAAAAAAGTTAGGTATATCAATATAAAGTATTCTGTTCGGCAAACATGCTATAAAATATTATTATATTGAATAACTTTAGTTTTCAATGTATAGATATTTTCTCTTAAATTATAATTTTATTTCAACACGAAAGTAATTCAAATTAGTTAACAAATAATTGTGTAACTAGTTCAAGCGGGCGAAGTTATATGAAAATTAAAATAAAATTAAATAGATTAAATTAGATAGGCCGGATGTGGTGTGGTGAAATCGACTGGTTGTGGGTTCGATCCCCAATCAGCGGAAATGAAATATTTATTTATATTTATATTTACATATCTTTGCTCTGGTGTCGTCAAAGCGCGGCGTTGAGTTCCGCCACTCACGCAATGCCTCTAGAACTCGGCGGCGACGGCGGCGACGGCGGCGGAAAGTGTGGCATGGAATGTCTTAACAATAAGTTCTCTCTGCCTGCCTTGCTGTTTGCGGGGTACAGCGTGAATGTGATTTAATTTATTATATTTTAATATAATTTCTTTAAAAAACCTAATGAGAAATTTAGAAAACATCAACAGGTATTTCAAAATATATTAAATGTAGCAAAAAAAAATGGAAGCTGACTGATACAATATGTTATGGTAAAAAGTGAAAGTAATACAAAGTACCACGTAGCGGATCACGCCACCACAAATCTAAAATCAGTCAACTCGTTATTGTTTTAGTAAGCACATGTGTATTTTAGTTTTTTTTTTTAATAAAATTAAATAAAAAAATATTGTGAAAGAACTTTTTTATTATTGTAATACAGATATGGGTGATAATGAATCTAAATACTATGAACATTTAATTTATATAGTTCTGACAACCTGATTGGTAAAAAGCAAGGTAAAACGTGACATATGTTATACTATGCAATTTATTATAGAAAAATAAAGTAAATATTTATAGCTTTCCTAATATAGAATCTGTTTCATACTATCGTGGCTCAGTGCTGTGTATCTGTTCGTGCATAATGCTTAGTTGTTTGGTCCAAATCCAGCTGTGTGATATGTAGATATTTGATGTAATTCTATAATTTTGAAGATGAATATTCTTTCCCTAATGCCTCTAGATGTCCCACAAAAATGATATTTCTGGTTTTTTTTTTCAATTAATAATATTGTCTTCGAATACATATTTTTTTTACAAAATATATACTCATCTATTATTTATTCTGGCATTTTTTTATACTTAAAAAATATATAATATTCAAAAAATTCTTATAAAAATATATATATATCCCTAAAATAAAGCTACATAATAACATTTTAAATATTTTCACCATCTCATAAATTTACCATAATATCATTTACTATAGCAAAAGCTAATATACATACATTTTGATTTAAGCCAAAATCAGCACAAGTGCCGCAAGACAAACCTGCCGCAGTTCCTCCAGCAGGAAAGGATATCACCAAGGTGATAGAAGACATCACCAACCAAGGTGACATAGTTCGCTCCTTAAAATCCGCGAAAGCTGACAACAACATCATTGAGGACGCTGTTAGAGTTTTATTGGCTCTCAAAGCTGAATATAAGGCGATTGCTGGCAAAGTAAGTATAAAAATGTCTTACTTAAAAACACACACACACACACACAGCTGGGTAGGCAGAGGGAACCTAGTGTTGAGGCACTTCGTTCCCGCACTTCCCGCCGAATTTTTCAAGGCGTTACGGGTTGAGTGGCGAAACTCAATGCCTGGCTTTTGCCTTGGTGAGGATCGAACCCACAGCCGTCGCGTTACGGTCACACTCTTGAGCTCCTGGACCACGACGCTCTCGTTTTTATGTTGTAGGTACTTAGTTTTCTCTATAAATGTCAAGATGCCATGAGATTTGTTAAATGACATTGAATCTATATGTATAAATTGATAATTTTCAGACGTATGTTTTTATTTAAAATCTCTATGTTTCTCCGGTCTACTTAGACGGATAAAACCTCCCATATAGCCCTGCAAATCTATTATTTTACAAAATAATTATAGAATTGGGCTCCACCTCGTTTGCCATCGCCCGAGAAATCTCCCACATTGTACAAACTTGTCAGTGACCAAGGAGACGTGGTTCGTCAACTTAAAGCGTCCAACGCCGAAAAATTTAAAATTGATGAAGCAGTCAAAGTCTTACTCGATTTGAAGACCAAATATAAAATTATCACGGGAAAGGTATTAGAAAACATTAGGAGAAGCTCTTCTCGATTTAGTAAATAAATAGATGGTAGTAGTAAAAAGTATTTAGTAGTATTTTTTAGCTTTTTTATTTTTAATTATTTATTATCTGTAAACACTGTTTAGATGTTGGGCATGTTAAATAAGTGATCTTAAATGAGTTTTCTTAAGATATGCGCTTTTTTTACGACTGTTTTATTATTTTTCACGACCGTACCTATAGATATTTCTTCTTTTTTTGTAGCACAAGTAATATTTATTGACTTTTTAGTATATATATATATATATATATATATATATATATATATATATATATATATATATATATATATATATATATATTCTTTGTAGCGAAACCGTTTACAATTTATTGCTTTTTCCTGAAGTACGAAATTAATCAATCAAAAAGGATGTATCATTACTTTTGGAATATCTTTGAGTAGTCGTCCCACAATAAGCTTGACAAAAATACTTAAATTCCTATAAAATATCAAAAATAACTGTATTTGCATCTTATCTCATCTCGAGATCTGACAAAATTTTATAGGAGAACGAATTTAAAGACATTCACCACCTAAAAAACAATGATATTTTTTTTACCACTAATAAAATATTATTTTCAGGACTGGAAACCACCTGCTTCAGCCCCGAAACCATCAAAGGCAGATATTTCAAAATTAAATGGGGATATCATTAAACAAGACAACGAGCTCAAATCTCTTAAAGCTGGCAATGCTGGTAAAGACAAGATAGACTACGCGATCAAAATACTGTCCGATTTGAAAGCTCAATACAAGAACGCTGCGGGAAAGGTATTTTTTTAACTCTAACTATATAAAATAGGATTGTAATATAGCGTTTTGTATTTTTATGCGGAAGTCTAGTCGATTTAAATGCCTTTTTTTATGATATTAAAGTTTACAATTATATTTTTTAAAGTTGTACATTTATTTTACTTAAAAAGTATACTTTATTGTCTATTATATGTATTGCCTATTTTGTGGATTTTAAAACAGTAAAATATATAATAAAAATTCTATAAATTTCTATTATAATTAATTGCATAAGCAACATGTTCTGCCGTATTGACAAAATCCGGTATTGCCATTACTGTTTCTTTTTGTAAGTGTTACCAGTCACATTTAATTCTACTATAAATAAATCTAATATCACAGAATCATCTAATTGATTATAAGCAAGCCTAAATAATGCAAAGTTAGCAATTTGTAAACTTTGTCTTATTATATCTTTTGTCTGTTTTATTATATCATTTCACCATACATCGAAACCGTTGACCGGATTTTAAATAAAATTATCTTTAGCAAATATATTATATTTTTTTAATTACGTAAAAATTTAATATGATGTAAAGCAAACATTTCGTCAATATAATATGGCAGCTGTGTCAATATGATAATCGATTATATCGCCAATTGTCTCATTCGTAGTAGTTCTTCTGTTAAGCTACTTGATAATACTAAGTTTTTATATATTTTTTTATAAGTGTTCATTTTAGGGATAGTATTTTTTTATAAAAAAATATATTTTGTATAAGGTACGTTGGGATAAACCACGCGGGATTTTTGATGAATAATATAAAAAAAAAATATCATCTTCAGTTTACCCTAATAATTTTATATAGCGTTAATTGTAGAATAAAAGGCTGCAAATTTCTAAATTTAATATGTCCATATAAGGATATATTTGCTTTCGACTCTTAAAAAAGTCATGATTTTTTTTTATATCATGGCAGAAAATTGTTCATGAAGGGCTTGTTGCTAGTATTCAGACTTAATTTAAATTGACTTCTGTTGCGTTAATATTAGAGTCTATAGAAGTTTTTTATCCGATCTCTCTCACCATATCGAAAATGACATCGGATAAATACTTTTTAGAAAACGTATAAATATTCCTATGTGTGGAATAGCATTTTCAAATTGTTAAAAATATGACATCGGTTATCAGCATATAGCACTGGTCTAACTGATCGGAGCTCGTGGCGACCACTGATCGCCAAATTGGCGTTGCTTTCAGTGTGACAAAAAAAAATATGCCTAATTAGGTAAAAATCACACACTATAGTGCCGGTCACAGTTCGTTCTCCATCTCATATTTTTTGTTAGAAAAATATTCTTATATTCGCAATTGGACCGGAACTTGACCGGAACCATAGTATGATTGCTTTCATTGTTTGTTATATAAGAAGAATTATACAAATTGATATCGTACCGAAAACGAACCGAGGCTGGTACTATAGTGTGTATCCTCTCTTGGTGCTATAATTCACGCTATTATTTACGCTGTCATTTTACATGTTATTAGTACTTATTTAGAAAACGTATAAAATTTTTAACGTAGCGGGGCTCGAACCCGCGCCTCCTGGAAACCGACCAGATGTTTTTATACGTTTTCTAAATAAGTATTTTTCTTTCCCAAGTGTGGAATAACACTTTAAAAATGTTAAAAATGTTATTAGTATGTTTACTATATTTTTTTTTCGTTAGGATTGGAAGTCCCAGTCCCAGCCCCAACCATCCCAGCCACCACCATCAAGTTCGTCTTCACAAAAGAGTGACGACGCCAAAATAGCTGAGCTTCTCAATCAAATCGCCGCTCAAGGGGACAAAGTGAGACAAATAAAGGCAGCCAAAGCGGACAAGAGTGTCGTTGATGTTGAGGTTAGTCTTTCTTTGTGTATTTCTTATTTATTTATTTAGTATTATTTATTATAGCAACATGTAAATTGTATGTTTATATAAATATAAAAAAAAATATTTAAAAAATTCTTTAAATAACATTCAATCATTGAGATTTGGGCATAAGTAAAACTATTTTTTTAACCAAATGCTTGTAAATTTAAAATTATTACAATATAAATAAAATTATAATCAAAATTAACTTTTTAAAATTAAAGTAAAATATTTAAATTTTAGTTTATTCTCTTATTACAAACCTAAGCTAGCCCAATCTAACCAAGTGTGACTGTAAACGCGACAGGTTGTGGATTTGATTCCCACGAAAAGATATTTTCATATCTTCGTTCTGGCGTCGAGGCAAAGCGCAGCGTTGAGTTCCGCCACTTAACACGCGATTCGGTGGAAAGTGGGGATGGGTTGTCTTAACACAAAGTTCTCTCTGCCCACCCTGCCGTGTGCGGGACACAGAGTGAAGATGAAAGAAATAATAGTTACGAAGTATACAACGAAACATCAAACCTTAAATTAAATTTGTATCAGTTAGATATTTTTTAAACTTCATATATATATAAATGTATTATTACGGTTATGATTTTTATATTTTAGGTGAAAAATTTGTTGAATCTGAAAGCTCAATATAAATCTATAGCCGGAACGGACTGGACTCCAAAAGCTGCGCCCCCAAAAGCGCCTGCGCCAGCTCAAGAGGTATATTTAAAAAATATATATATTTATAAAAACTTTGTGCTATTTTTCATATAAAAAAACAGTTCAGCTAAACAATACGAAAAAGTAAGTCTTTATAATATGTAGTTGAAACAAAATTAGTACATAGTTATATAAATTAGCTTCACACTGTATCCCGCACACAGCAGGGTAGGCGGAGGGAACCTGGTGGTAAGACACTCCATTCCCCACTTTCCGCCGAAGTCTGGAGGTGTTGAGTGGCGGAACTCAACGCCGCGTTTTGCTCCGACACCAGAGCGAAGAAATGAAAATATAAATTTAAATAAATATTTCATGTTCCCGAGTGAGGATCGAAGCCATAAGCAGTCGATTTTGCAGTCACACTTTGTGCCTCTGCGCCACGACTGGTCTCAATATACATAGTTATAGTGTAGTGTTTCAAATAAAAAAATATATATTAGTAATGTAGTAGTAGTAGTAAAAATGTGTTTGTTCAAGTTTTTATTAAAAAAATGTATGTGTTCTCTAGGTACAACCAACTATGAGTGGGAAAGGTGATGCCATCGCGGCCGAGGTTGCTAAGCAAGGCGACGTCGTAAGGGACCTTAAATCTAAAAAAGCAGATAAGGTGCGTTTTTATATATTACTAGTATTATAGGCCAGTGTCAGTCAGAAAGTGTCTGGAATCTGGATACTATACAAACTTAGCTGGATATACTTTGTGAGAGACTTTTATACTAAATCTTTTATTTATTTATAAATATGCAATATATTTCAAATTTTTTATATTATTATTGTTGAGTGTATAAAATGCTTAAAAATATATAATTATAAATTTATTAAAACGATATATTCAAGGCGGCAATCGATGTCGAAGTAAAGAAACTTCTAGAGTTAAAAGCTAAATATCAAGCCGAGACTGGAACTCCCTATGCAGCACCATCCCAGCCAAGAGAGAGTAAGCCCAAGGAGAAGCCCAAGGAGAAACCCAAGGAGAAAAAAGAGAAACCAAAGGAGGTTAAGAAGGAAAGCAAGCCCAAAGAGCAGGTAGAATTTTTTAAATATTTATTTCTTTCTTATTAAAAAAGCCAGCGTGATCTCACATGCACACATGTAATGTCACTAATTTTTCACATGAATGATCACTTATCTGTCTGACTATACCTATACGTGACGGTTGTGGGTTCGATTCCCATCCCATCAATAGTTGGGAGGAAACGCTTCATTTTCAATTAATTTCATTTCATTTACTGGTAACAAAAAAAAGCGCGGCTGAGTTGAGTTCAGCCAGTCAGCACGCAATGTTTCGACAATTAGGCCTAGATAGAGGGAACCTAATGTTAAGGTACTCCTTTCACCAAAGGAGTGCCGTTCTCCGAGTGTTAACATTAGGCTCCCTCTACCTAACCACTCCGTCGATGAATGGAATACCTTAACATTAGGTTCCCTCTTCCTAACCCGCTATATACAGGATACAGCGTGAAGCTTAAAAAAAATATTGAACATTCCAGTCACCAAAGCCAGCTAAAGAGGACTCATCGGGTGTAAAGAAAGTAACACGCTTAGGACTCGAAGCGTCCAAAGAAACTGATCTGCCGGAATGGTATTCACAAGTTATCACAAAATGTAAGTTTTGTGCATTAACATGAACATTTAATTATATATTTTTAATTTAGTTTTATTATTATTTTGGGGAACGGAGTGTCTTACACTAAGTTTCCTCTGCCTACCCTGCTGTGTGCGGGATACAGCATGAAGCTGATAAAAGATAAAAAAATATTCGAGGCCGTCGCTATTGTAACACAGTGGAACAGCGTCCCTCCTGTCATCTTCAATTTGGAATTTATCTTTAAAGAACGGCGTCGAGTTCTGTTACTCAACACGAAGTGTCTCTCTCTTGCGGGATAAAGCGTGAAGCTGTTTTTTTTATTTATGGTCCAAAATTTATCAATTTATGAATATAAACACAGCATGTATTATATCAACGTACACAAAATATTAATTCAAGTTTTAAATTAGTTATATAATATTTTTTTTATGTATTCACTATTATTTATTTCTATCTGTTAGTATATATAGATTTCTATCTATTAGTATATATAGATACAAAGCGCGACGTTGGACCCCACCATTAATGTTAGTTATAACGTTTTTTTTTTAAGAATACTAAGATTTAGAGATTATCTTAATTATTTTACAAGCAAATAAGTTTTTCGGATGATCGCGTATTTTTTTGGTTTTATATAATTTTAAAAGCACCACGTTTTAAACACTGCAATAATCTGTGGTCATGGACGTGGTCTTGGTCCATTTAAAAAAAAAACAAATACTGATTATATCGTAATAATTCCATATTACAGCTGAAATGATAGACTACTACGACATCTCCGGGTGTTACATACTACGGCCCTGGTCGTACAGCATCTGGGACGTCATTAGGAAGTTCCTTAGCAAAAACTTCAGGAAATTGGGAGTCAAAGATGGATACTTCCCTATATTTGTATCAAAGGTATTGTTTCTTTTATTTTTGCATTAAATTAAATTGAGGCTGTCGTGGTGTAGCAGTGCCTGATTGTAATTGCAAACACGATTGACGGTTGTGGGTTTGATTCCCACTCGGATTAATGTGGACTGAACGTTTCGCACTCATTGTTTCGAAACTTGGGTTAGCAGGTTAGCATTAGGTTTCCTCACATACACGCGGGATACAGCGTGAAACTTAAAAAATAAAAATAATTTAATATAAGTAAAACTTCACAGGCAGCGCTAGAACGTGAAAAGAGCCACATAGCAGACTTCGCGCCGGAAGTAGCGTGGGTGACGCACTCGGGCTCCTCCGAGCTGGCGGAGCACATCGCCATCAGGCCCACCTCGGAGACCGTCATGTACCCGGCGTACGCCAAGTGGATACAGAGCCACAGGGACCTGCCGTACAAGCTCAACCAGTGGAATAATGTTGTGGTAAGTTTAGTTTACTACCAACTCTAACACTGGTTCTTTCGCCAAATTATACAAAAAATCTTTATATAAATTGTTACCTATGAGTTATTCTGATGCATATTACTGTAAAGTTTAAAATAACTTCGTTTACTAGTTTTTGTGTATAAGTGAAATAAATATATATCCTCACAAATTTTCTAATTTATATCGTGGTGCATTTGGGCAACTGAATGTAAATATGAAATAAATATAAAATATTTAAATATTAAATATTAATTAAGATGAAATATATTTAAATAATACAGTAAATATTGAGACCGTCGTGGCGCAGTGGCGCAGCACGTTACATGTATAAACGCGACAATTGTAAATTCGATATCCATTCGGGGGAATGAGTTTTTATTAGTATGCGTCTATATAAACGCCATATGTAACGGGTATAGTTTCGATTCTTTCTCGCTATACTTTTCTTATATTTTATTGTTAATTGTTTTAGAGGTGGGAGTTCAAGCAGCCGCAGCCGTTCTTGCGGACTCGTGAGTTCCTCTGGCAGGAGGGACATACAGCCTTCCGTACTAAAGAGGAAGCGGATGAGGAAGTCCTGCAGATATTAGGTGAATATATATTCATTTTTTAATTATAATTTATATTTTGTTTATTTGAATGCTAGCCGCATCCAGCTTATTATTATTTTGTCTGTATTTCTCAATAATCTAACTTGGATTGTTTCTTAATATCTTCAATACTTTATCGTCTCTCTAACGTAAACTGCTCTCTTATGATATTGAAGTCGACAAAGCGTTGTTTTGATACTGTTATCATTCAACCTCTTGATTTTACGAGAATCTTAGCAGAATTACTAACAACAATTTTTACACAAGTCTTTTTTTGCTTACTTTTCCCAAAACTCTACCAAGGATAAGGTCTTTGAGGTCAAATTTGATTTGATCAGTAATATATATTTTTGTTAATTGCAATTCTAATAAAATGTAGAATTTACATTGATGTATTAAATATTTTAACAGAGCTATACGCCCGAGTGTACGAGGAGCTGCTGGCGGTGCCCGTGATCAAGGGGCGTAAGACGGAGAAGGAGAAGTTCGCGGGCGGCGACTACACCACCACCGTGGAGGCCTACATACCCGCCAGCGGGAGGGGCATACAGGTTGTTAAACGTTATATTACTTTTAATTATGCCTTTATGGCATAAATAGAAAGTGCAATTTACCGGGTAAGCCTTTTTTTAAATATATATTTTTTCAGCTACATGCTGTATCCTGCGTATAGCAGGGTTACTTAAAGTATCTGATGTTATGACACTAAGTTCCCTACGTTTCACCGAATTTTCGAGGCATTGCGTGTTGAGTGGCGGAATTCAACGTCGCGCTCTGCATTGTTACCAGAGTGAAACAATATTAATAAATAATAATTCATTTCCCCAAGTCGGAATCGAACTCACAACGGTCACGTTTACAGTTAGACGCTTCTGCCCCTACTTTCCTCTTTAATAGAGCACAGTTGCACCACTCTCATTCTGTGGCAACACGTCAAAATCTCACAACACAAAAATCTCTTCAGCCGTTTTCTAGAATACTTGACAACTGACTATCTTTACATGGAATGTCTTTATACGGAATAAAGCCTGTAGCTAAAAATTTACAGTATTTATGTACGAGATTATCCTCTTTTTGATTTTACAAAATTATTTTATTTATTGCTTTATTATATTAAATTAGGAAGTTAAAACGTTTCGAAAATTTTTTTAACATTCAGGGTGCGACCAGCCATCACCTCGGTATGAACTTCTCTAAAATGTTTGAAATAGTGTACGACGATCCCGACACGCAGGAGAAGAAGTACGTCTTCCAGAATTCATGGGGTCTAACCACTAGAACTATAGGTATGCACTTTGTTTTTTTTTTATTTAATGTATGTTTATTTTTAATGAATCTGAGGATAAATCAAGAATTTTATATACTTTTTCACATCGGTTTTCCCTGTCCTTGCTTTTATTTAAACTTTGAAATATAATATTCTACATAATATACCTATCTAACAAAATATTGGTAACATTTATATTTATAAAATAAATTATACTACACACATATTACTCTTAGGAATGTTACCCTTAATGGGTTCTTGTGCGTGCATTCAGACGCGTCTCATAAATCTCTTCGGATGATATTTTTTAAAAAATTATCCTAGTATATCCAATATATACTATATTTCTTACTAAAACCTATGTATATATGATAAAATATTAAGTTTAATAATATATCCTATACCATATAATCAGGTGTGATGGTCCTCGTCCACGGTGACAACCGCGGCCTCGTCCTTCCCCCAAGAGTCGCAGACATCCAAGCCATAGTGGTCCCTTGCGGTATAACAGCTTCAAGCAGTGCGGAAGAACGTAAAAGCCTCATAGACTCCTGTAAGCAGCTGGTGGAAGAGATGGAAGCAGGTGGCATAAGAGCTGACGGGGATTATAGGGACAATTACTCGCCGGGGTGGAAGTTCAACCATTGGGAGCTTAAGGTTAGTGTTCTCTTGACGGATAGAAAGAATAAATGAAACGGGAACGAATAAAAGAATAAATGAAAAGGGAACGGTCACGGGTCTACCCGTGACTATCCGGATTAATCCGGTTAATTAGTTTAGTTAATACTAAGTATTACAGTTGTGTGCTAATTTACTATTTTTAATGGTGCATTTTATTTGTATCGTTTCATTTTTTACCTCTACTCTGCAAAATGCGGCAGATGTGTTAAAAATATTATTGTCATTACGGTGTAATGTACAATTTTGTGCAGTATTATTTGTATGTGTATAATATTACTTTATATAACATTAAACTACACAGGGTGTTCCAATTCGCGTAGAACTAGGCCCTAAAGATATGGCGAAGGGCGAAGTAGTCGCAGTGAGACGTCTCACTGGAGAGAAGATTACTCTGAAACGAGGAGATGCACCTGCGCAGCTCCTGGCTTTGCTTGAGAAGACGCACCAGGATATGTTGGATAAGTGTGTATTTGTTTTCCTCTTTTACTAGAATGCGCGACACAAAGTGGAGTAATGCGTTTATCGACGTATGGTATGGTCGACGAGTCATGGCCGCCCTGAATTTAGCTACAGATGATTGTGCAGACTCGATTTTAGAATGTTTTGATTATTTTTTCCGAATGCTCAATGCGCAAAAATTTTGAATATTTAACTTTACACGTGCCACAAATCGTCGATCGTACTGTATGTATGTTTGTTTGTTTGTTCGTTGGTGCCGTAGTGGACGTCAAAGACGTAGACCCATTTTAATGTTTCGTATTTCAAACTGTTTATCTTAATCTTACAATTGACACAAGATTAGATAATATTCAAAATAACAGTGGCAACCACTCACCATATTGTCAAAAATAATTTAAAATTCGACTAACGTGTTGATATTGATAAACTATATTGAAAATTAATTTTGACAAAATTCTACTCTTAGTTGGTTTTGTTTTTTCTTTCTAGTTCTTTATCTAGTTATGTTTTTGTTTTTTTTTATGATAATTCTTTTTATTTATTAGGTTAGTGATGAGAGGTATTAGGTTTTTGTTGTTTACCTATTTTAAGGGCAATGAAATTGTGAACGTGAATTAGTATTTAATAACCTATACAGTGAAAAATAAATATTTAGAAACCATTAATATTATTGAAGAATATATTATTTAAATGAATCATAACAACAATGTTGCGGCGTTGAGTTCCGCCCCTCAACTGCCTACTCTGCTTGCTGGATACAGCGAGAAGTTAAAACAAAAAAGAATTAAGTTAAAAAAAATCAATTAAATCAGCTTTACGCTGTATCCCGCACACAGCAGGGTAGGCTAATGGTAGGGAAAGGAGTGTCTTAACACTAGTTAGTGTTAAGACACTCCTTTCCCCACTTACCGCCGAATTTTGAAGGCAGTGCGAGTTGAGTGGCGGAACTCATTGCCCTGCTTTGCTTCGACACCAGAGCGAAGAAATGGCAACATAAATTTAAATAGATATATCATTTCCTTGAATGGGGATCGAATCCACAATCAGTCGCGTTTACAGTCAGTTTGTGTTCCAGCGTCACGACTAGCCTCAATAAAAATGAATATGATTTATTATTTTTTTGTTTTTAGAGCAACTAAAGAAAGGGATGAACGATTATCGTTTGTGACTAAGTGGGAAGACTTTATCGATGCATTGGAAAGGAAACATATTCTTCTAGCGCCATTCTGCGGGGAAATACCTTGCGAGGATAGCATTAAGAATGACAGTGCCAGGTATTATTTATACATTATTCTTATATATCTTATTTATACATTAGTCTTTATATTTATACATTAGTCTTTTAATAAACAACTTATAATTTTAGAATGGGAATCAACAACAAGAAAAATATTTTATATAATATTTATTTTAAACTAATTTTTTATATAATATATATTTAAAAAAATATTTTTAAATTCAAAGGTGGTTATAAGTTAAAAATATTAAGACAAATATGAATAAAATAAACAAAACTTATACTTTCCTTTATTATAAATAATATATTTTTTATCTGTAAATATTTATTATAGAACTGAAGATGATTCATCAACTGAAGTTAAAGGGCCAGCTATGGGTGCAAAGTCATTGTGTATTCCTTTCGAGCCCCCTCGGCAATTGAATGCTGAAGACAAGTGTATTCATCCAGCGTGCAACAAAAAGCCTAAATATATCACATTATTTGGCAGAAGTTATTAAACTTCTATGTTACTTACTTGAATTTTATATTTAAAACTTTGAATTTATTCACAAAATAAATTATTGAATACTTCATAAATTGTTTTTTATTTTATTCCTTTAAAACAAAAAATTAAATCATCTTCACATTTGTATCACAAACACAGCAGAATAGGCAGAAATAAAAAAAAATATCTAATGTTAAGATATTTCGTTCTCCACTTTCCACCAAATTCCGGAGGCATTGCGTAGCCAGTGGCGTAACTCAACACTGCACTTTGCTTATTTAGAAAACATATAAAAATTTGAACGTGCGAGCGGGTTCGAGTCCCGCTACGTTAAAATTTTTATATGTTTTCTAAATAAGTATTTTTATTTCCTAAGTGTGGAATAACACTTTAAAAAATGTTAAAAACTGCACTTAGCCTCGGTATCAGAGTGAAGAAATAAAATATAAGTTTTAAACAAATATTTAATTTCCTTGAGTAGGGATCAACCCCATAACCAATCACACAGTCACACACTTGTCCCCGTGGCAGAACTGGTTTCAGTGAATGCTAATAAATGTAGTTAGATTGTCAGCATTAAATCTAGGTAGTAGCAATAATCAAAGAACAACACAGCTGGATAGCTTTCAACAAAAAATTCTTTTCTTTTTTTTTTCGAACTTGAGGTTAATGCTGTTAGCCCTATTGGCCTTTACAGCGACACCGGGTGGGTAGGGAAGAGGGTACTCTGTCCCAGAAGAAATGCAAGCACTACCTGGCTGCTTGAGAGGAGTCGACGACTGTAAGGGCGCCCCCTGCGGGGCTCGAACCTCGGCTTACAACCGTCGAGCGGGCTGGGAATTTCCCTATGCTAAACAAAGCCAGCCGCGACGTGAAGCTGCGACTGGGGACAAAAAATTAGACTAATCTAAGGGAGCTAACGGTCCCTAACCGCTGGGTCCGATTGCGCCGAGACGCGGCCGTGCCGTGGAATAAACTGGACTTCGTCGTCGATTCCGTCGACGACGGTGTTTGTGTCGTGTATGTGTAGTGTGTTTCCTACCTACATACGGGGCATTCGCTAACGTAATGGCGTCATCGGGGTCTAAAAGGACGCTTCGCGGGCGTCCACGTTTAGGATTCAAAAAAATCTTAATTTACCGAATTATTTGAAAAAGCTATTAAATTTCTTAATAACTTACATAAATGTATGTATGTATGTTAAATTTATAATTAACTAGTACATTGCATGGTATGCAAAGAGAACTAAGTGATGAATGAAACATTTTGTTCTCAACTTTCAGCTTTTTTTGATGCACTACATATTGAATAATGGAATATAGTGCCATATTTTACTAACAGGTAAATGAAAATAATTTAACACCTCAAATAAAGATTGAACCCATATCCATTGCATTTGGAGTTAGCTGTTCCACTGCTCCATAATTAGGTTATATTATTTCATATTTGATGCTAGAAAAATAAAACCTGATTTATTATATTTTATATAGAATATGTTTATTAAATTATTATTTATGTACATAATAAAATATAAATATATTATTTTCCTTAATCCTAATCAATCAATCATCATCAAAGTCGCTATTAGGATGTCTGCTTTGTTCACTTTGTTCAATGTTATTTAATTCATCTTCAATTAACTTTATTCTTTTTTTCTTTGAATTTAAAACTTGTACAAATTTTCCATACAAATTAGTTTCTATTGTATTCTTTATATCAATAAGGTCTTCAAATTTTCTTTTATATTGTAGCAGCTGATTATTTAGTGAACCTATTTCTTTATTACAAACTTCTATAGAAGATTGTAGTGTTTCGTTTTTATTCAATAAATTGTCTATCAAGGTATCTTTGGTCACTGTACCCAAATCATTTCGTAACATTACATATCCATGTACTAAAAATCCTTTAGAAAGTTTCCTTTTCCAGATAAATTTAGACACATTTGTATTTTTTTTATCGAGTGTAAAATCAACTATGTACGTGGGTTCTTTCTTTTTTAAAGCAGCTATTACGTTTGTGAAATATTCTTCTTCATTTTCATCTAAACTTTCACCAAATGTTTGTGCCGCATCGCGTGTAAAATTTCCGGACCAACATTGATTTTGGATTAAAAGTTCTATAGTAAATAAATCGCTTTTATTTTTTGTACAATTAATTTTAGCATAATATAATTCATCATTGATATTGAATTTAGTTATAAATATGTGTTCAGTATTGATATTCATATTTAATGTAAAACATTCAACCTCTTAGTTTTCGTACACAATTGTTTTACAAAATTCGTGTGAGTAAATATAAAGCAATCAGATTCAAAACATTTGAAAAACATTTGCTTACACGTCAGTTGTCAACAATGACATGACATACCACAAAATACAGACGTAGTATGAACTTTTAATTATTAACCCATGTTCATATATATTTTGTAATTATATATTTTATTTATGTTACAAGTGAAAGCAGTACTTTAACTGGACCTCTTTTTGACATGCATTCTCATATTGTGTAATATAGTCTCTTTTTTATCGTACAATCTCTCTCGTGTGTTCTCCATACGTGAGATTAGCGAAGTGATTGGTGCTCAATCGGCACGCTCGAAACACCATAAGCTTTATGAACTACTATTGAGCTATATTGAGGCAAAAAATCGCCAGTGCAGATCCTACAGTTAGGCTGTATTTTCCAACTTTCTTCAAGAATCTGAATACTGAATACTGATGTCCTCTACCCATAGACAACCGTTGATCAGTCGATCTTGATACACCCTGTATATATAATTTCTTTATATTATATATAAAAAAAAGTATATTTTTACACATTGATACGGTAGGCCTGAAGAAGAAAATTACATTCTTGTTGAAATCTTATAGTTCTTCTCACCTCATATCTATTATCAACTTCTTCAATCTATCTTATTTACACCAAAACATTTTCACTTTGTTTTTAAAAAGTGTCTGACAACTGAGTGGCCTTTTACACCACTCAGATCAACTGATTGATGAGTCCCTCTACAGAGCTATCTAGCCTCTACATATTTGGATTTCGCACGACATTTGCCAGTTTCATTTAGGCAATTGACGAAATGTAAAAACAAATATAAAGTCAAAAGTCATAAACGCGAAGGAGGCGGAAGCTGAAAAGAGTCAGGAGCGAAATAGCATCAAAAATATAAGAGAAGGAGAAGGAAAGAAAAATGGACTGACAGGACAGTGCTCGAGAAGACCACATACGAGAATGTGGTGACTAGTAAAACCAGAAAGCCTAGCCACATTTCACTCGGTTGTGGTCTCCTCCAAAGACAAGATGGATACGGGAGAAAAAGTGTTGACTAAAATAAGAGAGGTAGTCAAAGCGAAGGAGAGTTTAAAAAGTGCGGAAGGCAAAGGACTAGAAGGTGATATTGGGCTGCAGTTCGAAAGAGGAACGTGAAAAGTTCAAAGAAAGATTGAGAGCAGCGAGCGATCGACTTAAAGTAGAGGAATTCAGAAATAAAGGTACGCTTTTAATCCACTAGGATGTTCTGTCATATAACTCGGACGCTGATATTCTGTCAGTCCTGAAGAAGCAAAATCAGAGCGTTTTTGATGGCATTCCCGACGACGAATTTCGGGCAGAATTCAAATTCCTTGACAAGGCGAGAAACCCACTGACAGGACACAAACTAGCCCGATTGCTGTGTTGTGTGCGACAACTGTTACAATTGCGCTGACGCTAAGGCGGAAAACGCTAATCACAATACGTTTAGCGCAGACTGTCCAGCGTGACGCAAATGGGATGCGCTTGCAAGGGCCAGCATAGCATATTGATTAGGAGCGGGACCTGCGATCTTCCTAGCGCCGGTTTCACCCTGACTTTATATCATTGTCGAAAAGGGAAACAAAATGTTTTTGAATCCCCATTTTCTCTCATCGTCAAGTTGTTAATGTGTGTGTTTGTAAATCAGTGATTGTTTGTAAGTTGTAGCTTGTTACTCAGTGGAATGACTTAAAGAGCAACATTTTTGAGTACAAATGATATTTCAATAGAAATTTATAAAATTAGATAAAATTATTTTATATTACAACAAATTAATAAATAAAATCATTGGATACACAAGGATTGATTAAGTCAGAAGGAAAAGATAAAAAATCCACCAATACCGGTGTGTATCCACCGGTTTTACCGAAGTGTGCACTCATGAGTTTGACCCGAGCGGTGTTTTGCTGCGCCATATAATAATATTTTACAAGGAAATAAATAATAAACAGTTGCACTATTTACAGGTTGATTTTGACTTATCTAGTAAATGAAAATTAACCTATCTAGTATCTGTATAAATGTACATTTTTTAGTCAAGTGCAGCCAATACATTTTATAAGCTAATTAATAAAAAATGTACATTTATAAGTATCGTAATTGAATTAAAATATATGGAACGTTATTTTTAATGTATCATTTCATTGTTAAGTCATGCTTAAATATTATTAAAATCCACTTTTCAAGCAAATAATTTATATCAATATGAAAATTAAATTCATAAAAATATATAAATTTATTTGCAATTAAAATCAAATTTTCATTTTATATATTTAACACAGTAATATCTAACGTATTACTCATGCTTTTTCCCCACTCAAGGAACTGAATTATTGTTTATTAATATTTTAATTTCTTAGCTTTGGCTACAAGGTAAGTTCCGCCACTCAACACGCAATGCTTTGAAATAATCGACAGACAGTGGAGAACGGAGTGTCATAACACTAGATTCCCTGCCTACCCTGTTGTTTACAGGATACAGCGTGAAACTGTTTTTTTTAATTTAGTATGTAAGTAGCATTTCAACTTTAAACTTTTTATTGATTATAAAAATAATAAGTATCTTTACTTCTGTTTTTATAGTCTGTGTGACAACTGACATTTCAGTTTGGCATTTTACTTCACACATTTATTTGTTGTTATAGTGATTTCATTTAGGGTTGAACTTTGAGGTTATAAATTTATTTCTAGCTCGCAACTGTACCTGTACCATAATAATAATTAAATACGGACATAACAATAATTAAATTACACTTAATTATTTATTATATTTATTTCTCTGAAAATGGATAGTAATGATGAAAGTTCTAAAACAGATGTCGAGGCAAATGAAGATGCAGAACGGGTAAGTTATATAAATTATAAGATGCAAATATAAGTAAATAAAAATATTTATATTAAGTATTTTTACGTAAATAGTAAAGCAATACTTCGCTTGTGTTATTATAGATAGGAATTAGACAAGAATTATCAAGCTTGTCGTTTGAAGATCTGCAGAAGTTAAAAGAAAAAATTGGTGCTAAAGTGTATAAGGAAGTTATATTTGGTAAAACTGAGAAAGTACAAAATGAGAAAAAAGTTTTCAGAAGAGAAAACAAGAACAGGCCAAGAGAGATGAGTTCCAAGAAACCTATATCTATGTTGCAAGATATTGTTCCTGTGAAAAAGAAAGAGATCCGTGATCCCAGGTATTTATGTATGATGGTTAATGGTTGGTGGCAATTGTAATGGTTAGAGTTTGATCCCCTCAGATCCAGACTCAGTGGAATTAATTATTAGCATTAACTTCTAATTAAAAGAAAAATGTTGAAAAAGTAAGAAACATTTAAAATATCTGATATACCTACAATTATGAAATTTTACAAGAAGTGTGAACTTTCAATATAAATAAGGGAATAAGACCTGAAAAATATAAATTTACATTTATATTACAGTTAAAAAACTATTACAAGCTTGTGCCTAGGCACCTGGCCTCATGATGACCTCTTTATAAATATAATATATGTAATATATTAAAATTTTGCTACTAATTGATGGTCCCTAGATAAAGAAATTATTAGGTATTAAATTAAATTAAAACCACCTTCACGCTGTATCCTGCACACAGCAGGGTAGGCAGAGGGAACCTAGTGTTAAGACACTCCGTCCCCCACTTTCTGTCGAATTCTGGAGACATTCAGTGTTGAGTGGCAGAACTCAACGCCGCGCTTAGCCTCGACAACAGAGCAAAGAAATGGAAATATAAATTTAAGTAAATATTTTATCTCCTCGAGTGGGGTTCAAACTCACTACCAGTCGGTTTTACAGTTACACTTTGTGCTGCTGTGTCACGACTGACCTCATTATTGTTATTACCTTATTAGGTATTGAAAGTAAAAAATTCAAAATCCTTACAAATTCAAATTCATTTGGATATTTACGACTACACACATGTTTTTAAAACGCAAAAGCTATGATTTTCTTTATACTTTGAAAAATCACATTAAGAAGGGTAGTCCTTCTTAGTAGTTCAAAAGAGCAATAATAACAATGTTAAAATCAAAATAAATAAATCAGCTTCACGCTGTATCCTGCAGACAGCAGGGTAGGCAGAGAGAATCTAGTGTTAAGACCACTGTTCCCCACTTTCCGCCGAATTCTGGAGGCATTGTGTGTGAGTGGCGGAACTCAACGACGCTACTAATAACATTGTGATTTTTCAATTTTGATACTTTACCTAGTGGCCATCAATATACAAACATCTCTTCTGTATCTATATACATGTCTTCAAATACTATGTGTGCGATTGATGTGGGTGTAGTAAAATAACATTTACCTCTCAATAAATTATTTTATTTAATACTTTCAGGTTTGACCCATTATGTGGTAATTTTGATAAGAAAGAATTTTCTGAAAATTATGGTTTCTTATCTAATATAAGAATGAATGACATAAAAGCAATTCGAGCAGAATTGAAAGAAACAAAAGATCCAGAACAGGAAATAAAGTTACGAAGATTATTGCAGAGATTAAATGACCAAGAAAAAGCTAAAAAGAAAAAGAAATTAGACAGGGAGAAACAAGCGAAAATGAAACTGGAAGTGGAGGATGAATTGAAACATGGCAGACAACCACACTTTAAAAATAATGTAAGTGTAGAATTTAATTCTTCTCCACCAGCGCTCTCGAAAGGAATGAAGAACTGAACTGAACTGAATAGAATATAATTTAAAATATTTTGAGTTAAAAGTTAAATTTTATTATGAACTAATTTTTATTTGTGGCTTATAAAAATAGAATTATTTCT
The DNA here is from genome assembly GCA_021202915.1 of Heliconius himera. Lineage (NCBI taxonomy): Eukaryota > Metazoa > Arthropoda > Insecta > Lepidoptera > Nymphalidae > Heliconius > Heliconius himera. Next base: position 99 of record JAJHJA010000768.1, on the reverse strand, counting down.
AAGTAACTTCTATGTAATATGGCTCAAACAAAGTCTTCAGCTATAATATTATATTCTAGACTGGAGTTGGGCAATTCAACCACATTTGTAATCAGATTA
>JAJHJA010000767.1:180000-186808 GCA_021202915.1 Heliconius himera | reverse complement strand
AACCTAACCTAACCTAACCTAACCTAACCTAACCTAACCTAACCTAACCTAACCTAACCTAACCTAACCTAACCTAACCTAACCTAACCTAACCTAACCTAACCTAACCTAACCTAACCTAACCTAACCTAACCTAACCTAACCTAACCTAACCTAACCTAACCTAACCTAACCTAACCTAACCTAACCTAACCTAACCTAACCTAACCTAACCTAACCTAACCTAACCTAACCTAACCTAACCTAACCTAACCTAACCTAACCTAACCTAACCTAACCTAACCTAACCTAACCTAACCTAACCTAACCTAACCTAACCTAACCTAACCTAACCTAACCTAACCTAACCTAACCTAACCTAACCTAACCTAACCTAACCTAACCTAACCTAACCTAACCTAACCTAACCTAACCTAACCTAACCTAACCTAACCTAACCTAACCTAACCTAACCTAACCTAACCTAACCTAACCTAACCTAACCTAACCTAACCTAACCTAACCTAACCTAACCTAACCTAACCTAACCTAACCTAACCTAACCTAACCTAACCTAACCTAACCTAACCTAACCTAACCTAACCTAACCTAACCTAACCTAACCTAACCTAACCTAACCTAACCTAACCTAACCTAACCTAACCTAACCTAACCTAACCTAACCTAACCTAACCTAACCTAACCTAACCTAACCTAACCTAACCTAACCTAACCTAACCTAACCTAACCTAACCTAACCTAACCTAACCTAACCTAACCTAACCTAACCTAACCTAACCTAACCTAACCTAACCTAACCTAACCTAACCTAACCTAACCTAACCTAACCTAACCTAACCTAACCTAACCTAACCTAACTAACCTAACCTAACCTAACCTAACCTAACCTAACCTAACCTAACCTAACCTAACCTAACCTAACCTAACCTAACCTAACCTAACCTAACCTAACCTAACCTAACCTAACCTAACCTAACCTAACCTAACCTAACCTAACCTAACCTAACCTAACCTAACCTAACCTAACCTAACCTAACCTAACCTAACCTAACCTAACCTAACCTAACCTAACCTAACCTAACCTAACCTAACCTAACCTAACCTAACCTAACCTAACCTAACCTAACCTAACCTAACCTAACCTAACCTAACCTAACCTAACCTAACCTAACCTAACCTAACCTAACCTAACCTAACCTAACCTAACCTAACCTAACCTAACCTAACCTAACCTAACCTAACCTAACCTAACCTAACCTAACCTAACCTAACCTAACCTAACCTAACCTAACCTAACCTAACCTAACCTAACCTAACCTAACCTAACCTAACCTAACCTAACCTAACCTAACCTAACCTAACCTAACCTAACCTAACCTAACCTAACCTAACCTAACCTAACCTAACCTAACCTAACCTAACCTAACCTAACCTAACCTAACCTAACCTAACCTAACCTAACCTAACCTAACCTAACCTAACCTAACCTAACCTAACCTAACCTAACCTAACCTAACCTAACCTAACCTAACCTAACCTAACCTAACCTAACCTAACCTAACCTAACCTAACCTAACCTAACCTAACCTAACCTAACCTAACCTAACCTAACCTAACCTAACCTAACCTAACCTAACCTAACCTAACCTAACCTAACCTAACCTAACCTAACCTAACCTAACCTAACCTAACCTAACCTAACCTAACCTAACCTAACCTAACCTAACTAACCTAACCTAACCTAACCTAACCTAACCTAACCTAACCTAACCTAACCTAACCTAACCTAACCTAACCTAACCTAACCTAACCTAACCTAACCTAACCTAACCTAACCTAACCTAACCTAACCTAACCTAACCTAACCTAACCTAACCTAACCTAACCTAACCTAACCTAACCTAACCTAACCTAACCTAACCTAACCTAACCTAACCTAACCTAACCTAACCTAACCTAACCTAACCTAACCTAACCTAACCTAACCTAACCTAACCTAACCTAACCTAACCTAACCTAACCTAACCTAACCTAACCTAACCTAACCTAACCTAACCTAACCTAACCTAACCTAACCTAACCTAACCTAACCTAACCTAACCTAACCTAACCTAACCTAACCTAACCTAACCTAACCTAACCTAACCTAACCTAACCTAACCTAACCTAACCTAACCTAACCTAACCTAACCTAACCTAACCTAACCTAACCTAACCTAACCTAACCTAACCTAACCTAACCTAACCTAACCTAACCTAACCTAACCTAACCTAACCTAACCTAACCTAACCTAACCTAACCTAACCTAACCTAACCTAACCTAACCTAACCTAACCTAACTCTAACCTAACCTAACCTAACCTAACCTAACCTAACCTAACCTAACCTAACCTAACCTAACCTAACCTAACCTAACCTAACCTAACCTAACCTAACCTAACCTAACCTAACCTAACCTAACCTAACCTAACCTAACCTAACCTAACCTAACCTAACCTAACCTAACCTAACCTAACCTAACCTAACCTAACCTAACCTAACCTAACCTAACCTAACCTAACCTAACCTAACCTAACCTAACCTAACCTAACCTAACCTAACCTAACCTAACCTAACCTAACCTAACCTAACCTAACCTAACCTAACCTAACCTAACCTAACCTAACCTAACCTAACCTAACCTAACCTAACCTAACCTAACCTAACCTAACCTAACCTAACCTAACCTAACCTAACCTAACCTAACCTAACCTAACCTAACCTAACCTAACCTAACCTAACCTAACCTAACCTAACCTAACCTAACCTAACCTAACCTAACCTAACCTAACCTAACCTAACCTAACCTAACCTAACCTAACCTAACCTAACCTAACCTAACCTAACCTAACCTAACCTAACCTAACCTAACCTAACCTAACCTAACCTAACCTAACCTAACCTAACCTAACCTAACCTAACCTAACCTAACCTAACCTAACCTAACCTAACCTAACCTAACCTAACCTAACCTAACCTAACCTAACCTAACCTAACCTAACCTAACCTAACCTAACCTAACCTAACCTAACCTAACCTAACCTAACCTAACCTAACCTAACCTAACCTAACCTAACCTAACCTAACCTAACCTAACCTAACCTAACCTAACCTAACCTAACCTAACCTAACCTAACCTAACCTAACCTAACCTAACCTAACCTAACCTAACCTAACCTAACCTAACCTAACCTAACCTAACCTAACCTAACCTAACCTAACCTAACCTAACCTAACCTAACCTAACCTAACCTAACCTAACCTAACCTAACCTAACCTAACCTAACCTAACCTAACCTAACCTAACCTAACCTAACCTAACCTAACCTAACCTAACCTAACCTAACCTAACCTAACCTAACCTAACCTAACCTAACCTAACCTAACCTAACCTAACCTAACCTAACCTAACCTAACCTAACCTAACCTAACCTAACCTAACCTAACCTAACCTAACCTAACCTAACCTAACCTAACCTAACCTAACCTAACCTAACCTAACCTAACCTAACCTAACCTAACCTAACCTAACCTAACCTAACCTAACCTAACCTAACCTAACCTAACCTAACCTAACCTAACCTAACCTAACCTAACCTAACCTAACCTAACCTAACCTAACCTAACCTAACCTAACCTAACCTAACCTAACCTAACCTAACCTAACCTAACCTAACCTAACCTAACCTAACCTAACCTAACCTAACCTAACCTAACCTAACCTAACCTAACCTAACCTAACCTAACCTAACCTAACCTAACCTAACCTAACCTAACCTAACCTAACCTAACCTAACCTAACCTAACCTAACCTAACCTAACCTAACCTAACCTAACCTAACCTAACCTAACCTAACCTAACCTAACCTAACCTAACCTAACCTAACCTAACCTAACCTAACCTAACCTAACCTAACCTAACCTAACCTAACCTAACCTAACCTAACCTAACCTAACCTAACCTAACCTAACCTAACCTAACCTAACCTAACCTAACCTAACCTAACCTAACCTAACCTAACCTAACCTAACCTAACCTAACCTAACCTAACCTAACCTAACCTAACCTAACCTAACCTAACCTAACCTAACCTAACCTAACCTAACCTAACCTAACCTAACCTAACCTAACCTAACCTAACCTAACCTAACCTAACCTAACTAACCTAACCTAACCTAACCTAACCTAACCTAACCTAACCTAACCTAACCTAACCTAACCTAACCTAACCTAACCTAACCTAACCTAACCTAACCTAACCTAACCTAACCTAACCTAACCTAACCTAACCTAACCTAACCTAACCTAACCTAACCTAACCTAACCTAACCTAACCTAACCTAACCTAACCTAACCTAACCTAACCTAACCTAACCTAACCTAACCTAACCTAACCTAACCTAACCTAACCTAACCTAACCTAACCTAACCTAACCTAACCTAACCTAACCTAACCTAACCTAACCTAACCTAACCTAACCTAACCTAACCTAACCTAACCTAACCTAACCTAACCTAACCTAACCTAACCTAACCTAACCTAACCTAACCTAACCTAACCTAACCTAACCTAACCTAACCTAACCTAACCTAACCTAACCTAACCTAACCTAACCTAACCTAACCTAACCTAACCTAACCTAACCTAACCTAACCTAACCTAACCTAACCTAACCTAACCTAACCTAACCTAACCTAACCTAACCTAACCTAACCTAACCTAACCTAACCTAACCTAACCTAACCTAACCTAACCTAACCTAACCTAACCTAACCTAACCTAACCTAACCTAACCTAACCTAACCTAACCTAACCTAACCTAACCTAACCTAACCTAACCTAACCTAACCTAACCTAACCTAACCTAACCTAACCTAACCTAACCTAACCTAACCTAACCTAACCTAACCTAACCTAACCTAACCTAACCTAACCTAACCTAACCTAACCTAACCTAACCTAACCTAACCTAACCTAACCTAACCTAACCTAACCTAACCTAACCTAACCTAACCTAACCTAACCTAACCTAACCTAACCTAACCTAACCTAACCTAACCTAACCTAACCTAACCTAACCTAACCTAACCTAACCTAACCTAACCTAACCTAACCTAACCTAACCTAACCTAACCTAACCTAACCTAACCTAACCTAACCTAACCTAACCTAACCTAACCTAACCTAACCTAACCTAACCTAACCTAACCTAACCTAACCTAACCTAACCTAACCTAACCTAACCTAACCTAACCTAACCTAACCTAACCTAACCTAACCTAACCTAACCTAACCTAACCTAACCTAACCTAACCTAACCTAACCTAACCTAACCTAACCTAACCTAACCTAACCTAACCTAACCTAACCTAACCTAACCTAACCTAACCTAACCTAACCTAACCTAACCTAACCTAACCTAACCTAACCTAACCTAACCTAACCTAACCTAACCTAACCTAACCTAACCTAACCTAACCTAACCTAACCTAACCTAACCTAACCTAACCTAACCTAACCTAACCTAACCTAACCTAACCTAACCTAACCTAACCTAACCTAACCTAACCTAACCTAACCTAACCTAACCTAACCTAACCTAACCTAACCTAACCATCGGAAATTGAACTTCCAAAAATCAAACTTCTGTTAATCCGATCACTCGGATATTTTAAATATAGTTTAAGACCATTATTATCTTCGTTATCAAACACTATTTTGTATATATTATTTGTAATTTTTTATAATTTTAATTATTTTTAACTTTGAAAATTTTTGTATGAAACTTAAAAAATTTTTTCGATTTAATTTGTCGTAATTCTGTGTCATCTTGTAGGGTCGATTGATCCTGCATGTAAATAATTTTTTCTGATTTTTTGCGCGCCATTTTAGCGCGAATTTACTCGAAAGAGTTACTGGATTTGACATTTTTGGGGTTTTTCGAGGATAACTCCCGAACCCCCCCACTTACCTGGACTAGACCGGTGTCTGTGCATAGCTCCCCATCAGCCCCGTCGATTGACACCTCGTTTGTCGCGATCGGATGCGCAGAACCTGAAAAAAAGGCCCTCCCCCCCACCCTATCCTCTCAGACTCAAGTAGACAAGATTCATTTTGGAAAATTTTTGTCCTCCAATTTCCCTGAAATTTAGCAGGAGTATTGCTTGGTCCTCAGTCAATCAAAATGGATTATAAGAAAATGTTTCGTTCGTCTGCAAATGCCCATAAAACGACTTTGTATCAGTCTCCTCCGGAGGCTGGGACAAGTCGTCAGGAAAGAGTCAATCCCGGGTTGAGCACTGCTCAGGCAATCGACAGCCGATGTAGCTCCCCGGATCTCGATACTTTCTTGTTGGCCATGTCTCCTGAAGGAGAAATAGACGAAATAGTCCCAGATGTATCTCAGGAGAAATCAAAGCCCAAAGCCAAGGGTAAAGCTGCCAAGGCAGAAAAGCCCCCAAATAAGTCTCTTCCAGTTGACGCTCGCGATGTAAAGGATGTCCGTTCTATGAACCACATCATAACCACCCTCGCCAGACAGATCGTAAATTCAATCCGTGAGAACAAGAGTGTCACGTCCGGTAATAAAAAATATATAGTCGAGGCGGCTGAGGAAATTTCCTTAGCCGCCGACATTTACTTAGCGTCAATTTTGGAGCCTGGCGACTCTGATCCGCCACCCGATACGCCGGCTCCGGCACCTCCTCCCCCACCCGTGGATAGCACTACCTTGAGAACGGAGATCGCTACAGTTATGCGAGAGGAA
>JAJHJA010000767.1:162500-175000 GCA_021202915.1 Heliconius himera | reverse complement strand
TTTTTTTTTTTTTTTTTTTTTTTTTTTTTTTTTTTTTTTTTTTTTTTTTTTTTTAAATAATAGTTTTTTAAATAATATTAATAGTTTCATAAATAATCTCTTAAACCACCCAAATCTTTGAAAATGGCTTCGTCTCAGTCTGTTGAAGAAACTAGTGAAAGTATTTCGTGTGATGAAATTTTTGCTAGAGCGATGGCAAAAATAGATAAAGAAATTGAGGAAGAGGAAGCCTTAGAACTGGCCAGAGCCAAGGCCAAAAAGAAAGTTAAAGGCCCTAAGGCCCAAAATAAATCCCTTCCAGCTACAGCAAACGAAGTCAAGGACTTCCACTCTCTTAACGCAGTTATCACCACTCTGGCCAGACACATCATACACGCGACACGCGAGGGCAAAAGCGTCACCTCTATCAATAAGAAATTTATTGTAGAGGCTGCTGAAGAAATCGGTCTGGCTGCCGATGTGTACTATGCGTCGATAGTGGAATCAGATTCTGGGGTGCCTCCAACTGTGTATCCACTTGCATCAGCACCAGTGCCAGTACCAGAACCAGCACCAGCACCAGCCCCGACCGCGTGTAGTGATAGCAGAGCTCTGAAAGAGGAGATTGTGGCTGCTATGAGAGAGGAAATAACTCAATTGAAATCTGATATAAAGGAAGAACTTACCTCTAGTATCGGCGCCTCCTATGCGCAGATAGCTGCCAGCAAACCCCCGCCATCTCCGGATAAGTCCCCCACGTCGCAGTATAAGCCGGCCATCGTTGTGTCCTCCATCGATGAGTCCGAAAATAAGCAAATCACATTAAATAAATTTAAAAAAAGTGTTTCCTTCAGAAACAAAAGTTACGCGCCTACTCGGGTTCAGGCAATCTCTAAAAATAAAGTCAGGGTTGAGTTCCAAAACGAAACGCAGCGGAACGAAACCCTTGATATCTTAAAATCTTCCACATTAGTCAGTGCAGAGCCGGCGAAGAAACTTCGTCCGATGCTTATCTTAAAGGGGGTGTCTTCAGACATTGCCCTTGAAGACTTGTCCACCATCATCACGCAACAAAATCCCACTGTAAATGCAATAATTAAAGAATCCGACGACTTAAAATTAAGATTCAGACGTAATAACAATAAGAACCCTAACCTATATAATGCAGTTTTCATAGTCAGCCCAGCAATTTGGCGTGAAGCTACTCAGTTGGGTAGACTAAATATAGATCACCAAAAAGTTTTCGTGGGGGACTTCTCCCCTTTTATACAATGTTATAAATGTCTGCAGTTTGGGCACATCAGTAAAAACTGTGTGTCCGAATGCAGACCCTGTTCCCACTGCGCAGAAACAACTCACCAGTTAGTCAATTGTCCAAATGCTGCAAGTCATCAAACTCCAAATTGTTATAACTGTTCAAAGTTTAACAGTAAAACAAATAGTCACTTAAATACGGATCATTCAGCTACTTCTGCAAATTGTCCCACAGTTCAGTTCATGGTAAAACAAATAAAGTGTAAAATAGATTATCTTGGCTCGGACTCAAATCAACTGTAAATATTTCATGTTTAATTCATTCAAATTGATTTTAAAATATTCCATATTGTTATCTCTTAATTTTGTTTAAAATTAGCCTTTCACATAATTCTGTAAATATATATAGTTAAGATGTTAGCAAACCCCTAGTTATAAAAGCAAAATTTTAGTTAGTAATATAGTTAAGTTACTCTAATTATTGTTAAATATAAGTTATAAAATAAGTCGTTCTACCAATGTGTCTTAAAAATTATTGTCTTTTAAAAATTATTCTTGTTGTTACTTATAAGATCTGCTGTAATATAAATTGTCTCTTTTTAAATTGTGTCTAATAGTAAGTCTTTGTTATGTAATTAAGAAAATTGTTAAATAAGTAGTATTCGTTCTAAAGGAAAGTTTAAAATGTAAATAATGTTATTAAAATAAATAAGTCCTACATGTCAGCATGACCGACCCCGGCCGCCCGTATCCATTAGCGAGGACTGCGGTCGGAAGTGTTGACTGGTAATAGTTATTTAAATATAGTCCAGGGGAAAAAAAAAAAAAAAAAAAAAAAAAAAAAAAAAAACCTAACCTAACCTAACCTAACCTAACCTAACCTAACCTAACCTAACCTAACCTAACCTAACCTAACCTAACCTAACCTAACCTAACCTAACCTAACCTAACCTAACCTAACCTAACCTAACCTAACCTAACCTAACCTAACCTAACCTAACCTAACCTAACCTAACCTAACCTAACCTAACCTAACCTAACCTAACCTAACCTAACCTAACCTAACCTAACCTAACCTAACCTAACCTAACCTAACCTAACCTAACCTAACCTAACCAACCGTAAAATTCATGTAATTATTAACTTTTAACATAATTATTTTCAAATTTTAGTAAGAACTTATAATATTTTTTTCTATAATTTAATTGTTTAATTGTCTTTAAATACCTGTGCAAAAACTTGGATTAATATATAGTGTAGTTTCTGTGATATACGTGTTTCCGCATTTTGTAGCTTTGTTAAAAATAATTAACTATAACTTCACAATTTTAAGTGCCTTCTGGAGTGTTGATTCTGGTGGAACTTGGTGAAGATCATTTTTTGGGCACAGGCTTCCCTTTGAAGAAAGTCCCATCAGAATCCACTCATAAACAAAAAAGTCAAATCCAGAATCTGAACACGTAACGCGTATTTTGAAGAAGCGTACGTCCTTAGGCTGTGGCACCGACGCTTCGCTAGGCCCCGCCCCCGACCACAGTGTATCAGAGATCACCACTGTTTGCAGAGCGCCTAAACAATTTGTTTTATCATACTTTTTATTTAATAATGTATATATAATGACAATTAATATATTAGAATAACTTATAGTGTATAGTATAAGGTGATTTTTGTTAAATATTATAATAATTAAGAATTTTGGTAATATAATTTGTATATAATTTTGTTTAAACGTAACTTTTATTACTTTATTTATTTTCAAAAAGTATTATGAACATTATAATAACTTAATTCTTACGTATAACATAAATTCCTAGGTTTTTCTATTAAATATTAGTTAAATAAAAAATTTTAAATATTGTAGATTATACACTGTGGCACTCACGTTGTGCTTATAGGCCCCGCCCCTTACTGGGTTATAGTATAGGGTCAGGTTGCTACATCTTGGACTATAGTGTATTTATATAATTTTAGTATATTTTATTTGTGTTTAAATTTAAATATTATAGTATAGGGACCGGTTGTGTCGCCCTGTGTATTTATAGAATTTTAATATATTTTATTTGTTGTATTTTACTTTTATATTCCTTTTATTTTTAGATAGTATATATGATTAGTATAATATAAGTATAGTGTAAGTTACCTAAGTTTTAATATAATATAACAGGGGAAAAAATAACTATAGGAAATAATTTTATTTATTTATTATTTTTAATAATATAGTGTAGGGACAGGTTGTGGCGCCCTGTACTACAGCAATTGTAGTTGTCCGATTTAGCAATAGTTTTTATTATATTTTATTTTCCACATAATGGACTATAAAAAAATGTTCAGTTCACCCACCGCTAGTAATAAAAAGACTCAGTCTCCTTCAGAGGCTGGGCCCAGCCGTCAAACCAGGGGGGCCGGTGCTGCTCAGGTGACTGACAGTAGGTGTAGCTCCCCGGATATCGACTCTCTCATGTTGGCAATGTCCACGGAAGTAGAAATAGATGGCACCGTCATCGAGTCATCTCAGACTAAATCAAAGCTCAAAGCCAAAAAGGCTGATAAAACAGAGCGCAGGCCCCTTCCGGCGCAGGCATCGGAGGTTAAAGATGTTCGCTCTATGAGCGATGTTATCAACAGACTTGCTAGACAAATAATCCAGGCAATTCATGAAAATAAAAGTGTCACCTCAATTAACAAGCGTTTTATTATTGAAGCCGCCGAAGAAATAGGAATAGCGGCAGACGCTTACCTCGAATCGCAGGTAGAACCTCCAATCTCGTTGTCATCTTCAGTGCCGGCGGCTTCCGTACCTCCATCCCCAGCTGTTGATAGCGTCGCTTTTAGAGAGGAGATTGTCTCCGCCGTGAGAGAGGAGATCACTAAATTTAAAGAAGTAATAAAAGAGGAACTTACCTCCACAATTTCTTACGCGCAGGTGGCTGCATCTAAGTCCTCCCCGCCCCCAGAGAAGTCCCCTTCCAAATCGCAGTATAAGCCGGCTCTGGTAGTTTCCCTGGTCGAAGAACCTGTAAATAAAAAAGAAGCGTTAAGTAAATTTAAAAAATGTGTCTCTTTTAGAAATAAAAATTTTGCACCGACGCGGGTTCGCTCAGTAACGAACAATAAAATAAGAGTAGAATTCCAAACCGAATCACAGTGTAACGAAACAATGGAGCAGTTAAAGTCTTCGACTGTAGTCAGTGTAGAGCCGGCCAAAAAGCTCCGTCCCATGCTCATCCTCAAGGGAGTGTCCAAGGATATTCCCCTTGAGGATTTGACTTCAATAATAATTCAACAAAACCCCACCATCAATCAAATAATAAAAGAACCCGACGATTTCAAGCTTAGATTCCGACGTAATAACAATAGAAACCCAAACCTGTACAATGCTGTCTTCATAGTCGCTCCAGCGGTGTGGCACTCAGCAACTCAGCTGGGGCGTCTAAATGTCGACCATCAGCAGGTATTTGTGGGGGACTTCTCACCGTTCATCCAGTGTTACAAGTGCCTGCAATTCGGTCACACTAGTAATAACTGTGAGTCCGATTGTAGGCCTTGTTCACACTGTGCAGAAACTAACCACCAGTTACCAAATTGCCCACACGTCAAAAATGACGTCACTCCCACCTGTTACAATTGTAATAAATATAATAGTAAGACAAATAGTAATATCAATGTTAATCACTCTGCCGTCTCACTTAGTTGCCCCACCGTTCAATATCTCCAGAACCAGGTAAAATCTAAAATTGATTACGGACTTCCCAGCCATAATGTAACGTTGTAAATAATTTATTTTTATATTTTTGCCCTTTAATTCTGTTAAAATTAGTCTTTTACATAATTCTGTATAAATATAGTTACATTGTTATCAAACCTCTAGTTATTTAAGCAAAATGTTAGTTGTAATATAGATAAGTTATTAAAAATTGTTGTTAAATATAAGTTATAAAATAAGTCGTTCTACCAATGTGTCTTAGAAATTATTGTCTTTTAAAATTCTTTTTTGTTGTTAGTTATAATATCTATTGTAATATAAATTGTTTCTCTTTAAATTGTGTCTAAATGTAAGTTTTGTTATGTAATTAAGATAATTGGTATATAAGTTTTATCTGTTTTAAAGAAAAGTTTTTATATGTTAATAATGTTATGAAAATAAATAAGTCCTACATGTTTGCATGACCGACCCCGGCCGCCCGTATACATTAGCGAGGACTGCGGTCGGAAGTGTGGACTGGTAATAGTTATTTAAATATAGTCATGGGAAAAAAAAAAAAAAAAAAAAAAAACCTAACCTAACCTAACCTAACCTAACCTAACCTAACCTAACCTAACCTAACCTAACCTAACCTAACCTAACCTGAGTACACGCTCAACCGCCACACAATTAACATCGGCTCCGTATAAAAAAATTTCCAAAAACGGAAATTTTGAGCCCAGCGCCTCCAATTTCGGTACGAAGGCTGCTAAGTGCGTGACTCGACAGGATATATGTGCGCGTGTTAATATCTCTAAGTGTTCAAAAGTTATTCAGTAAAGACTTTAGCCCTAAATTACAGTGCTGAGACAATAAGTGCGCGCGGTGCAACAAATTAAGACACGTCGACACCTTTAAGAGGTAACGAACGACACCTGTTGCATCGCAATCGGTGCAGTATAAGCGGAGATACGGCGAAAAATCATCTGAATAAAGCACGTGGTTTGCACGCGGTTTTTATAACCTAGCTAACCTTAAATTCGCCCACGTGCTTTCCGGACGAGAAAATCGGACTTCGCCGTAGCTCGACCAGCCGCCGAGGACTCCGCCACCTCACTGCACCACGCTCAGTCTCCAGCCAGGTGAGGATCGGAGGGAACTACCTCTCCTATAACCCTATCACTCCCTACGACGGCTCGTCAGAACCGTCTTGAGGAGCTCCTACCAGAAAACTCATAACCCAAAAACCTCCCCCTAAACCCGAAAACTACCCCCTACCCCTCCCCAACGGAAATAAACTCCCCCCGTAAGTCCAGTAAGCAACCCCCTTTGTGTGGGCTCATTAGAACGAGTGCTGCACAGAGAGTCCAACCCACCCCTAGTAACCCACCCCCCGGGAAACCACCCCCAGGAAAAAAATTTTCCAAGACCCCACTAATCGCCTCCCCACGAAACCACCCCCCCTCCCCCCCACCCCCCTCGAGGTACCTCACCCCCGCGAGCTGTAACTCAAGAACCACACGTCACAGAACCCCCGAGCTTGGGCTCATCTAAAAGGGTATTAAGAGAGCTATCATCTGGCTCCATCAGAACAGCCGTAGCACGCACCACCTCAGAGATAACACGAGTCCGTCTGCAGCCAGCGGCCCGAAATTATTACATTGGCGCCACCGAAACTCCAGCGGCGTACTCAACATAGTCGGGACCAGTACCATCATCACCACGCAGAACATCAGCGCCAGGTGAGTCCCACTGACTGAAAAAAAAAAAAAAAAAAAAAAAAAAAAAAAAAAAAAAAAAAAAAAAAATCATAATAATAATAATAAATATATATATATGCAATAAATTATAATACAACACAATACTAACAATAGTAATAATATTAGCCTAAGACAAAGATATAACTAAATAAATAACATATTCTAAGCGATACACGAAATATTCAAAACAAAACAGCAACATGTCTTCAAAAAGTGACATAGTGAAAATCACAAAAAAGACCAGCGAACAGACTGTCTCCAGGGCGTCCTCGCTGAGACAGAAGGTACTGACAAAGGCCACAACATCCCTGCCCAAAGAAACCACCCCCCCGCTAACCACAGACGAGACTGCGCAAAAACTCAAAAATATCGCGGAGTTTTCCATTACTCACCTGGAGAAGGATCCGTGCGCCTCGGACTCGGACGCGGAGACGTCCTCAGTTGGTTCCACAGCGTCAACAACCAGGAGGGTGAGCCTGCTTTACGCTTCACCCCGAAAGGGCACCGGAGTGGAAATGGACATGGTCTCGGGAGTAGCCAACACCCTTCTTAGGCAGGGTATCGAAGCACTGGAGACGGCCACAAATATGAAGCGGGAGTGTAAAACAACGGCCCACGAGAGCCTGCAGGGGCTATACGAAACCGTGCTCTCTCTCTCGGACTCACGGAACAGGCACAGGTGCAATTTGGAGAAGGAGCGCTCTCGGCACGCCCAAGAATTAGTGCACATAGAGAGAGCGCATGCAAAACAACTGCAAACTCTCCACAACAATCTAACGGAGCAAATGCACCTGGCCAGGACTGAGGTCACCGATACCCTAAAGGAGGCCCAGGCGGTAAGAAGCTGGCTGGGATATGAGACGATGGAACCCTTCAGGGAAATTAAGAAGATCTGGGAGACGCAGGAGACCATCATAAACGACATCAAGGACGTGAAGGCGCACATGCGGGCCCAACAACCTGGCTCGGAGACCGACTCTCCACAATGGAAAGTGCTGGAATCAGTGCTCTCAAACGTGGAGAGACAGGTCAACAGCCTGGGGCCGAGACTTGACAGCCTGCGCCGCGACATAGACAAAACCATGGCGCTGGTCACAGACGCGGCGAAACAGGCCTCGGAGGCCAGACCACCAACCCCTGCGCCCCAACACATAGACCGTCAAGAGGAGCACCTGCAGACTCTACGAGAAGCCATCGAGGAAATTAAGAAACTCCACAGCACACCCCTGTCCTCACCACCACCACCTCCACCGCCACCACACGCAGACTTGACTCAGGAGTTCAAAGACATCTCGGAAAAACTAGAGATAGTGTCCTCAGAAATGAGGGCACTAAAAGAAATCGGCACCAAAAGGACCAACTCACCCGCCAGACCGTCACTCGACACTGAACTGGCGGTCCAGGAGGTGAAGCAGACCCTGGCTACAATTAAAAAAGGGGTTTCGGAGCTAACATCCCAAGAGAAACCCCAGGCAGGACCACACACATTCGCTCAAGTGGCCGCCATACCAAAACAACCGCACCCCAACCACACCCTTATAATATCATCAAAAATAAAAACTGAAACCAGCGAAAATGTAATAACAAAAATAAGGGACGCCCTGGATCTTAGAAAAAGCGGGGCGAAAGTGGACAGGGTGCGAAAAGCCAGGGACCAAAAAGTGGTCCTCAGGTGCCCGAGTAAAGAGGACATGAACTCCATAAAGAGTCAGGTACAAATGCACAAAGACCTCACAGTCAAGGAGCCCGCAAGTCTTGACCCTCTTGTCTGCGTGCGGGGAGTCCTCAGCTGCTTCACGAACGACGAAATCGTCGAACATACCAGGTCGCAGAACCAACACCTACTGCACAACCTAAGTGAAGCAGAAATGAGGATGAGGGTTCGCTATAGAAAGCGAGCCCGGAACCCGCACGAGTGCCACCCAGTCCTAGAACTATCCCCTCCGGTATGGAAAAGGTTCACGGAAGCCGGAAAAATCTACGTAGGCTTTGGCCGTTGTACAGTGGAGGACCAATCCCCCCTTGTACAATGTGCCAAATGCCTCGGCTTCGGGCACACCAAGACGCATTGCAAAGCTGTAAAGGACACCTGCAGCTATTGCGGTGGCGAGCACACGGGGAAAGACTGTCCCCTGAGACTCAAGCTCGACCCGCCCAGGTGCGTGAACTGTACCAGAGCCGGAAGGGACACTCCAGACCAGGTACATACGGCGTACAGCGCAGAGTGCCTGGAGAGACAAAAGTGGGACTCGATAGCAAGAACGAGGGTTCAGTATTGCTAAGGGCACCTCCCCGCTTCACACACAGGTCGCACTCGAGAACAAAAACGGAGAAACGGGCGCAATCAGGTTAATACAAATAAACCTACAGCGCTCAAAACTAACAACAGAAGAACTTATGAAGACGGCAAAAGAGAGGAGTATCTCTGTTGCACTTGTCCAAGAGCCGTACGTAGGCAGGACAGGTGTGATGAAACAGTACCCCGGCACAACCACCATCCAGTGTACTCTCAACCGTCAAAAGCCGGTAAAAGCGGCCATTGTATTTTTCGGGAATGACCTGCGGATAATTCACGACCCGCAGATGGTAACCGAAAACGTAGCCGCTGTCCATCTACAAGCCGGAAACCTGTTGTTAGGCTTACTGTCCGTATATTTCGAGGGCGACCAAGACCTACACCCCTACCTATCCTCAATAAAGGCAGCCACCAGTAAGATCCCTACAAACAACATCATTGTGGCAGGCGACGTAAACGCATGGAGCCATTGGTGGGGCAGCGCCTCCGAAAATCATCGCGGAGCGGAATACCACGCCTTTGCAACAGAAATGGACCTGCACGTACTCAACACAGGACATATACCAACTTTTGAGACGTACAGAGGAGGAAAGCTGTACGAGAGTTGCGTGGACGTGACTCTAGTGAGTCAGTCCCTACTTGGCAAAGCTGAGAGCTGGAGAGTGGAAAGAGATCTAATAACATCAGACCACAATGCCATTACCTTCAAAATACGTCTAGGGAGGGCACTGGAACCCCTAAAGCCTGTCTCTACGCGTATCTACAACACCAAGAAGGCAAAATGGTCGGATTTCACCACAAACTTCAAGGCAGCCATAACCAAGTACAACATCACCAGCGACCGAATCTTACGCATCTCGAAGCCGGAGGAACTTGATGAGATGTTAAACACCTACACATCCATCATCCACGGAGCGTGCGAAAGCACGATACCAAAAGCAAAGGTATGGAAAGGCGATCCTAGGCCGCCCTGGTGGTCAGCCACCCTAGACAACCTACAAAAGGACGTGCTCAGGAAAAAACGCCGGATAAGAAACGCAGCCCCACACAGAAGACAGTTCACAGTCGACCAATACGTACTGGCAAAAGAAACGTACCAACAGAGAGCAACTGAGGCAGCCACGCAAAGCTGGAAGGAGTATTGCACGTCGCAGGACCGCGAAAGCGTCTGGGACTGCGTCAGCAGGGTCATCAGAAACACGTCGAAAAGACAAGAGGACGTGCTGCTAAGAGGCACGGCGGGTGAAACACTATCACCAGCTCAGTCCGCCGACCTCCTAGCAAAAACATTCTACCCTGATGACCGTGCGGGCGGGGAAACAGAAACGCACAAACGGATCCGACAAGCAATAGACGGCAAAACTCCAGCGGAAATAGAAGACCTGTCGGAAGATGACCCCCCCTTCACGGACCCGGAGCTGGAAGCGGTTCTCGCGAGCCAAAATCCAAAGAAGGCACCGGGCCCGGATGGTCTGACATCCGACATTTGCAACGCGGCAATAAACTGCAACAGGGAAGTATTCCTAGCACTGGCAAACAAATGCCTATCGCTACCGCACTTCCCCAAGCAGTGGAAAATTGCCCACGTCTGCATCCTCCGCAAGCCAGGTAAGGAAGACTACACCAACCCCAAGTCTTACCGCCCTATAGGACTTCTATCGATCTTGGGGAAGACGGTAGAAAAACTCCTAGTGGGGAGATTGCAATGGCGCCTCCTACCTACGCTCCACACCAGCCAGTACGGTTTCATGCCACAGAGGGGAACTGAGGACGCCCTCTATGACCTACTACGTCACATCAAAAAAGAGACGACACAAGAAAAGAAAATAGTTCTGCTCGTCTCCCTGGACATAGAGGGTGCCTTCGATAATGCATGGTGGCCTGCCCTAAAATCCCAACTGGTGCGGAAACACTGCCCGAGAAACTTATATGCACTGGTGGCTTCATACCTGGAGGACAGAAGGGTCATAGTTAACTACGCCAGAGCGACCAGCGAGAAGGGGACCACGAAGGGCTGTGTCCAAGGATCAATCGGCGGACCGACCTTCTGGAACCTCATCCTGGACTCGCTTTTACACAAACTGGCGTCCAGGGGAATATACTGCCAGGCTTATGCGGACGACGTGGTTCTCGTATTCTCAAGCCACAGCACCAGAGAGTTAGAAGTCCAAGCCGAGACCACCCTAGCTGAAGTGCAGGAATGGGGTATGCACAACAAACTGAGCTTCGCCGCGCACAAGACCCACGCGATGACTATAACAAGGAAGCTCAAGTTTGATACTCCCGAAGTATACATGTCTGGCACTCGGCTGAACCTGGTCTCGGAAATAAAGCTCCTGGGGCTCATAATAGACTCAAAGCTAACCTTCAACGCGCACACATCTGCAGTCTGCAAAAAAACCGCAGACATATATAAACAACTAGCGTGCGCAGCGAGGGTGACATGGGGTCTAAACGGCGAGATTGTAAGAACCATTTATGTGGCGGTGATAGAGCCAATCGTTATGTACGCAGCAAGCGCATGGTCCGCCGCAACCGAGAAGCTGATGATCAGAAATCAGCTAGACTCATTGCAAAGAGGATTTGCACAAAAAATTTGCAAGGCACACAGAACGGTATCTCTATCATCGGCACTCGTCCTCTCAGGCCTACTCCCCCTCGACCTCCGTATCCGAGAAGCCGCCAAACTATTTAAGATCAAGAAAGGATACTGCGTGGACCTCATACCGCCAGGACGCGAAATAGAGCGCAGGGTGGGGCCTTTACAGAACCCACACCCATCGTTACTCACAACAACAGAGTACACGCGCCTGGAGAACCTCGACCAGGAGACCCTCGATGAACACCACATAGCCGGTCCCCAAATATTCACCGACGGCAGCAAAATCGAGGGCAAAGTAGGAGCGGCCCTAACCCTGTGGGACCAGGGAAGGGAAAAGAGGTACTCCACATTTCGCCTTGAGCCGCACAATACTGTCTTCCAGTCGGAAATGTATGCACTCTTCAGGGCAATAGAGTTGGCGAGGAAGTCGAAAATGAGCGCGATCAACATCCTAAGCGACTCAAGATCATCACTGGATCTACTTAGATCCCCCTCGACAACCCACCCACTCGGCCTGCAAATGAAGAGTCGCATACGCGAAATCCGCAACGAAGGCAGAATAGTGCGGTTCTTCTGGCTTAGGGCCCACGTAGGTACACCGGGCAACGAAAGGGCGGACGAACTGGCAAAGAAGGCGGCAACAACTAAAAAGACGGCACCGGACTACGACAAAATACCAATCTCGTATGTCCGAAGGCGGATACGCGAGGAGTCTGTAAAGGAATGGCAAGCTAGATACGAGACTTCCCACACCGGCTCAGTCACTAAGCTGTTCTTACCAGATGTCAAAAAGGCATACAGTCTGGTAAGAAAGATCAAAATAACACCAACCGATACTCAGCTACTGACCGGTCACGGAGGCTTCGCCGCCTACCTACACAGATTCCACTTAAGGGACAGCCCATCTTGTCTCTGCGATCCGCACAG
>JAJHJA010000767.1:147500-157500 GCA_021202915.1 Heliconius himera | reverse complement strand
TGTTAGTTGTAATATAGATAAGTTATTAAAAATTATTGTTACATATAAGTTATAAAAATAAGTCGTTCTACCAATGTGTCTTAGTAATTATTGTCTATTAAAAATTCTTTTTTGTTGTTAATTATAAGATCTGGTGTAATATAAATAGTCTCTTATAATTTGTGTCTAAATGTATGTTTTGTTAGTAATTAAGATAATTGTTAAATAAGTTATATTTGTTTTAAAGAAAAGTGTAAAATGTAAAAAAATGTTATTCAAATAAATAAGTCCTACATGTCCGCATGACCGACCCCGGCCGCCCGTATCCATAAGCGAGGACTGCGGTCGGAAGTGTTGACTGGTAATAGTTATTTAAATATAGTCAAGGAGATCAAAAAAAAAAAAAAAAAAAAAAAAAAAAAAAAACCTAACCTAACCTAACCTAACCTAACCTAACCTAACCTAACCTAACCTAACCTAACCTAACCTAACCTAACCTAACCTAACCTAACCTAACCTAACCTAACCTAACCTAACCTAACCTAACCTAACCTAACCTAACCTAACCTAACCTAACCTAACCTAACCTAACCTAACCTAACCTAACCTAACCTAACCTAACCTAACCTAACCTAACCTAACCTAACCTAACCTAACCTAACCTAACCTAACCTAACCTAACCTAACCTAACCTAACCTAACCTAACCTAACCTAACCTAACCTAACCTAACCTAACCTAACCTAACCTAACCTAACCTAACCTAACCTAACCTAACCTAACCTAACCTAACCTAACCTAACCTAACCTAACCTAACCTAACCTAACCTAACCTAACCTAACCTAACCTAACCTAACCTAACCTAACCTAACCTAACCTAACCTAACCTAACCTAACCTAACCTAACCTAACCTAACCTAACCTAACCTAACCTAACCTAACCTAACCTAACCTAACCTAACCTAACCTAACCTAACCTAACCTAACCTAACCTAACCTAACCTAACCTAACCTAACCTAACCTAACCTAACCTAACCTAACCTAACCTAACCTAACCTAACCTAACCTAACCTAACCTAACCTAACCTAACCTAACCTAACCTAACCTAACCTAACCTAACCTAACCTAACCTAACCTAACCTAACCTAACCTAACCTAACCTAACCTAACCTAACCTAACCTAACCTAACCTAACCTAACCTAACCTAACCTAACCTAACCTAACCTAACCTAACCTAACCTAACCTAACCTAACCCAGTCTGGGCCGAGCTCGCGTCGAGAACGCACGCGTCCGCGGTCTCCCAGGCCAAAAAACGTCTAAGTTATAACAAAAAAATCACAAGTTAAGAACTAAATATCGTAGAAAGTTGTGAAAGGTGTTAAAAGTTGCGCGCTAAATTCAGCTACACGATAGTGGAAAAATTATAAAAATCGGAAAAGTGAAAGTGCCAAAAAACCATGAAAAACCGTATTTTCCATAGTGAAATAAACATAAATTAGTTAAATAAGTGTTTTAAAAATAGTTAATTTTATTCTATCGTGCTGATTTATTACATAGTGTTAGTCAATAAGTTCCTCTATAGTAATTCGTAAAAATTTTGAAAATCGGACAAGTACTCTTTATATAAGCGGAGTTTTAATTTCAAATCGGTGTAAAAGTGTGCCTAAAAAATCAGTTTTTCGCGTGCGGCGGGTAAATAAGATCTTTTACCCCACTTTTTTATTTTACCAACCGATGTATATAGTTGTTCTTCACGTTTTTGCAAAGTTTCAGTTTTTTCCAACTCTCCGTTTTTTATTTATTAGTGTTTTTCTGAAAATTGACCTCGCCGCTCGTTTCCAAACGGAGAGTCGTAGAGAATAGTGTCATACATAGTTAGAAGCGCCTTGATGAGACATTTAAGAATGTGGTTTGAAAAAGAAAATCCGGTGAAAAGTGAGTGACTTATAAAGGAAAAACCCGGAAAATGGACAAAATTCATCAATTATTAAAATTCAGAGGTCAGTTACGTAAAATTTAAAGCGACAACCACATATTTTTATTATTTCTACCTATAGACTATTTAATTAAGAACATTTGTGCAAAATTTTACAATTATCCACCCGTAAATAAAAAAGTTATTAAGGAAAGACTGAGCAGAAGCAGAAACCGGATGTGCGGCTCGTTTTTAAACGGAGAGTCGGAGTGAATGGACACATATACCAATAGACGCGGAGTGTTTCCCTTGTTCAGAATCTGGAAACAGACTGGAAATAAAGTGTATAGTTTAGAAAATATTAGGGAAAAACCATAAAATTCACTTAATTATTAACTTTAAACCTAAATATTTTAAATTTTAGTTAGGACTTGTAAATTTTTTTCTATATAATTCAATAGTTTAGTTATCTCAGAATACCTGTGCAAAATTTCAGTTTGTTACATACAGTAGTTTTTGTGTTATTTGCGTTGCTGTACTTTGTGGCAAGTGTTAGAATTAAAAAACTTTAACTTCACAATTTTAAGTACCTTCCTGAGTGTCGATTCTGGTGGAACTTGGTGAAGGTCATTTTTTGGGCACAGGCTTCCCTTTGAAGAAAGTCCCATCAGAATCCACTCATAAATAAAAAAGTCAAATCCAGAATTTGAACACGTAACGCGTATTTTGAAGAAGCGTACGTCCTTAGGCTGTGGCACCGACGCTTCGCTAGGCCCCGCCCCCGACCACAGTGTATCAGTGATCACGTCTGTTTGCAGAGCGCCAAAACAATTTGTTTTTTTATACTTTTTATCTTATTTTATATTAGTATTGTAATTAATATATAAGAATAATCTACAGAGTACAGTATTATGTGATTTTTGTATAATTTTATAATAATTAAGAATTTTATTAACATATTTCATATATAATTTTGGATAAACTTAACTTTTATGACTAGATTTGTTTTATAAAAATGTACTCTTAACGTTACAATAATAAGTTAATATTAATAATTTAAATTTATAGTGTTAGCTTCTTAAATATTAATTAAATATAAATCTCAAAATATTATAGTTATACACTGTGGCACTCACGCCGTACTGCTAGGCCACGCCCCCTTACAGTGGTATAGTACAGGGTCAGGTTGCGGTACCCTGTACTACAGAACATTTATATAATTTTAATATATTTTATATGTGTATTTTACTTTTTATATTCTTTATTTTTAGTTAGTATATATGTGTAATATGATATAAGTATAGTATAAGTTAATGCATATAATTTAAATTACTTGAGTTAGTTTTGTAGTTAAATATAATAAGTTTAATTTCTAAAAATCATAGTATATACACTGCGGCACTCACGCTGTGCTGTAGGCCGCGCCCCTTACTGGGTATTATAGTCTAGGGCCAGGTGGCGGCATCCTGTACCACAGTGTATTTTTATATAAGTTTAATATTTTTCTTTGTTATTTTTGTTTTGGTATATTCTATATATTAGTGCTTTATGTATTTAGTACATAATTTCTGTAGTTTTAGCATATAGGTTTAATATAATATAAGTATAGAATAAGTTAATTACGTGTCAACAATATATAAAGGTTAAAATAAATAATAATAGGTAATAATTTTATTTATTTATTTATTATTTTTAATATATAGTATAGGAGCAGGTTGTGGCGCCCTGTACTACGGCAATTGTAGTTGTCCGATTAGTGATAGTTTTTATTATATTTTATTCTCCCATTATGGATTATAAAAAAAATGTTCAGCTCACCCACCGGTAGCAATAAAAAGACTTTGTCTCAGTCTCCTTCAGAGGCTGGGCCCAGCCGTCAAACCAGGGGGGCTAGTGCTGCTCAGGCGACTGACAGTAGGTGTAGCTCCCCGGATATCGACTCTCTCATGTTGGCAATGTCCACGGAAGTAGAAATAGATGGAACTGTCATCGCGTCATCGCAGGCCAAATCAAAGCCTAAGTCCAAAAAGGCTGATAAATCAGACCGTAGGCCCCTTCCGGCGCAGGCTGCGGAAGTTAAAGATGTTCGCTCTATGAGCGACGTTATCAATAAACTTGCCAGACAGATTATACAAGCAATCCATGAGAATAAAAGCGTTACCTCCATAAATAAGCGATTTATTATTGAAGCCGCCGAAGAAATAGGAATAGCTGCAGACACTTACCTCGAATCGCAGGTAGAACCTCCAAACTTGTTGCCATCTTCAGTGCCGGCGGCTTCTGTACCTCCATCCCCAGTTGTTGATAGCGTCGCTCTTAGGGAGGAGATTGTCTCCGCCGTGAGAGAGGAGATTACTAAATTTAAATTAGAAATAAAAGAGGAACTTACCTCCAGAGCTTCATATGCTCAGGTAGCCGCTGCCAAGCCTCCTCCGCCCTCCGAGAAGTCCCCCCAAATCGACGTATAAGCCGGCCATTGTTGTCTCTCCTATCGTAGAATCAGAAAATAAACAAGAAACCATCAGTAAATTCAAAAAAAGTGTCTCATTCCGCGAGAAAAGTTTTGCGCCCACACGGGTAAAAGCTATCTCTAAAAATAAAATAAGAGTTGAATTTCATAATGAGACCCAATGCCATGAAACACTCGATCTGCTTAAATCATCAACTATTGTTAACGCCGAGCCTGCTAAGAAACTCCGTCCAATGTTCATCCTCAAGGGAGTGTCCAAGGACATTCCTCTTGAGGACTTGACATCCATTGTTGTCCAACAGAATCCCTCCATTAAACAAATTATTAAAGAACCAGATGATTTAAAATTCCGCTTTAAACGCAATAATAATAAAAATCCCAATTTATATAATGCCGTTTTTATCGTAGCCCCGCCCGTCTGGCGAGAAGCTATTCATCTCGGTCGCTTAAATGTTGATTACCAACAAGTCTTTGTGGGGGACTTTTCTCCGTTCATTCAGTGCTTCAGGTGTCTGCAGTTCGGACATGTCAGCAAAAACTGCCAGTCTGATTGCACACCTTGTTCACACTGCGCTGAAACATCTCACACAGCCTCTGAATGCCCACTTTCTCTCAGTAATTCTACTCCCATTTGTTTTAACTGTACTAAGTATAATCGGAAAACTAATAGTAAATTAAATACAGAACATTCAGCCACCTCATCCAATTGTCCAACAGTCCAATACATGATAAGCCAAATTAAGTGTAAAATAGATTTTGGAATATAAATAATTGATTATGTGTGTACTCTGTCCTTTGTAATTGTTAAAAAATTTTTTTATCATCTTCTTTTATTTTGTGTTAACTTAGTTTTAAAAAATGCGCCTTTCAATGAAAGTATACAATTATTTGTAATCAAACTCGTAGTTATTAAAATATAATATAAGGTAAAAATGTCGTATTGTTCATCTATTGTAAATATTCGTTATATAAAAATTGTCTTGTAATATTGTGTCTTAAAAAAAAAAAAAATTGTTGTTGTTTATAAAAAATTGTTGATTGTCTTATAATATAATATTTTAGTTATTTAAGTTGTCTTGTGGCAAAATGTGTCTCAATTTTATGTATATAAGTTATAAAATCTAATTTCAAGTAAAAAATTGTCAAATAAGTCTTTAGCAAAAAGTTAATAAAGTATACAAAGTAATGTATAAAAATAATGTAAGTCCAACATGTCTACATGACCGACCCCGGCCGCCCGTATACATTAGCGAGGACTGCGGTCGGAAGTGTAGTCTGGAATAAGGAATAATAATTAAAGTAATGGGATTCAACAAAAAAAAAAAAAAAACCTAACCTAACCTAACCTAACCTAACCTAACCTAACCTAACCTAACCTAACCTAACCTAACCTAACCTAACCTAACCTAACCTAACCTAACCTAACCTAACCTAACCTAACCTAACCTAACCTAACCTAACCTAACCTAACCTAACCTAACCTAACCTAACCTAACCTAACCTAACCTAACCTAACCTAACCTAACCTAACCTAACCTAACCTAACCTAACCTAACCTAACCTAACCTAACCTAACCTAACCTAACCTAACCTAACCTAACCTAACCCAGTCTGGGCCGAGCTCGCGTCGAGAACGCACGCGTCCGCGGTCTCCCAGGCCAAAAAACGTCTAAGTTATTTCAAAAAAATCACAAGTTAAGAACTATTTATCGTAGAAAGTTGTGAAAGGTGTTAAAAGTTGCGCGCTAAGTTCAGCTACACGATAGTGAAAAAATTATAAAAATCGGAAAAGTGAAAGTGCCAAAAAACCATGAAAAACTGTGTTTTCCTTAGTGAAATAAACATAAATTAGTTAAATAAGTGTTTAAAAAATAGTTTTAATTATTCTATCGTGTTAAGCTAGTACATAGAGTTAGTTACTAAGTTCCTCTACATTAATCAGCAAAAATTTTGAAAATCGGACAAGTACTTTTTATATAAGCGGAGTTTTAATTTCAAATCGGTGTAAAAGTGTGCCTAAAAAATCAGTTTTTCGCGTGCGACGGGTAAATAAGATCTGTTACCCCACTTTTTTATTTTACCAACTGATGTATATAGTTGTTCTTCACGTTTCTGCAAAGTTTCAGTTTTTTCCAACTCTCCGTTTTTTAGTTATTAGTGTTTTTCTGTAAATTGGCCTCGCCGCTCGTTTCCAAACGGAGAGTCGTAGAGAGTAGTGTTTTATATAGTTAGAAGCGCCTTGATGAGACATTTAAGAATGTGGTTTAAAAAAGAAAATCCGGTGAAAAGTGAGTGACTTATAAAGGAAAAACCCGGAAAATGGACAAAATTCAACAATTATTAAAATTCAGAGGTCAGTTACGTAAAATTTAAAGCGATAACCACATATTTTTATTATTTCTACCTATAGACTATTTAATTAAGAACATTTGTGCAAAATATTATAATTATCCACCTATAAATAAAAAAGTTATAAAGGAAAGACTAAGCAGAAGCAGAAACCGGATGTGTGGCTCGTTTTTAAACGGAGAGTCGGAGTGAATGGACACATATACCAAAAGACGCGGAGTGTTTTCCTAGTTCAGAATGTGTAAACAGTTTAAAAATAAAGTTTATAGTTTGGAAAATATTAAGGAAAAACCATAAAATTCACTTAATTATTAACTTTGGACCTAAATATTTTAAATTTTTTGTTTTGGTTAGGACTTATAAATTTTTTCTATATAATTCAATAGTTTAGTTATCTCAGAATACCTGTGCAAAATTTCAGATTGTTATTCATTGTAGTTTTTGTGATATCTGCTTTGATGCACTTTGTGGCAAGTGTTAAAATTAAAAACCTATAACTTTGCAATTTTGAGTACCTTCCTGAGTGTCGATTCTGGTGGAACTTGGTGAAGATCATTTTTTGGGCACAGGCTTCCCTTTGAAGAAAGTCCCATCAGAATCCACTCATAAATAAAAAAGTCAAATCCAGAATCTGAACACGTAACGCGTATTTTGAAGAAGCGTACGTCGTTAGGCTGTGGCACCGACGCTTCGCTAGGCCCCGCCCCCGACCACAGTGTATCAGAGATCACCACTGTTTGCAGAGCGCCTAAACAATTTGTTTTATCATACTTTTTATTTAATAATGTATATATAATGACAATTAATATATTAGAATAATTTATAGTGTATAGTATAAGGTGATTTTGTTAAATATTATAATAATTAAGAATTTTGGTAATATAATTTGTATATAATTTTGTTTAAACGTAACTTTTATTACTTTATTTATTTTCAAAAAGTATTATGAACATTATAATAACTTAATTCTTACGTATAACATAAATTCCTAGGTTTTTCTATTAAATATTAGTTAAATAAAAAATTTTAAATATTGTAGATTATACACTGTGGCACTCACGTTGTGCTTATAGGCCCCGCCCCTTACTGGGTTATAGTTTAGGGTCAGGTTGCTACATCTTGGACTATAGTGTATTTATATAATTTTAGTATATTTTATTTGTTTTTAAATTTAAATATTATAGTATAGGGACCGGTTGTGTCGCCCTGTGTATTTATAGAATTTTAATATATTTTATTTGTTGCATTTTACTTTTATATTCCTTTTATTTTTAGATAGTATATATGATTAGTATAATATAAGTATAGTGTAAGTTACCTAAGTTTTAATATAATATAACAGGGGAAAAAAATAACTATAGGAAATAATTTTATTTATTTATTATTTTTAATAATATAGTGTAGGGACAGGTTGTGGCGCCCTGTACTGCAGCATTAGTAGTTGTCCGATTTAGCAATAGTTTTTATTATATTTTATTTTCCACATAATGGACTATAAAAAAATGTTCAGTTCACCCACCGCTAGTAATAAAAAGACTCAGTCTCCTTCAGAGGCTGGGCCCAGCCGTCAAACCAGGGGGGCCGGTGCTGCTCAGGCGACTGACAGTAGGTGTAGCTCCCCGGATATCGACTCTCTCATGTTGGCAATGTCCACGGAAGTAGAAATAGATGGCACCGTCATCGAGTCATCTCAGACTAAATCAAAGCTCAAAGCCAAAAAGGCTGATAAAACAGAGCGCAGGCCCCTTCCGGCGCAGGCATCGGAGGTTAAAGATGTTCGATCTATGAGCGATGTTATCAACAGACTTGCTAGACAAATAATCCAGGCAATTCATGAAAATAAAAGTGTCACCTCAATTAACAAGCGTTTTATTATTGAAGCCGCCGAAGAAATAGGAATAGCTGCAGACGCTTACCTCGAATCGCAGGTAGAACCTCCAATCTCGTTGTCATCTTCAGTGCCGGCGGCTTCCGTACCTCCATCCCCAGCTGTTGATAGCGTCGCTTTTAGGGAGGAGATTGTCTCCGCCGTGAGAGAGGAGATCACTAAATTTAAAGAAGTAATAAAAGAGGAACTTACCTCCACAATTTCTTACGCGCAGGTGGCTGCATCTAAGTCCTCCCCGCCCCCAGAGAAGTCCCCTTCCAAATCGCAGTATAAGCCGGCTCTGGTAGTTTCCCTGGTCGAAGAACCTGTAAATAAAAAAGAAGCGTTAAGTAAATTTAAAAAATGTGTCTCTTTTAGAAATAAAAATTTTGCACCGACGCGGGTTCGCTCAGTAACGAACAATAAAATAAGAGTAGAATTCCAAACCGAATCACAGTGTAACGAAACAATGGAGCAGTTAAAGTCTTCGACTGTAGTCAGTGTAGAGCCGGCCAAAAAGCTCCGTCCCATGCTCATCCTCAAGGGAGTGTCCAAGGATATTCCCCTTGAGGATTTGACTTCAATAATAATTCAACAAAACCCCACCATCAATCAAATAATAAAAGAACCCGACGATTTCAAGCTTAGATTCCGACGTAATAACAATAGAAACCCAAACCTGTACAATGCTGTCTTCATAGTCGCTCCAGCGGTGTGGCACTCAGCAACTCAGCTGGGGCGTCTAAATGTCGACCATCAGCAGGTATTTGTGGGGGACTTCTCACCGTTCATCCAGTGTTACAAGTGCCTGCAATTCGGTCACACTAGTAATAACTGTGAGTCCGATTGTAGGCCTTGTTCGCACTGTGCAGAAACTAACCACCAGTTACCAAATTGCCCACACGTCAAAAATGACGTCACTCCCACCTGTTACAATTGTAATAAATATAATAGTAAGACAAATAGTAATATCAATGTTAATCACTCTGCCGTCTCACTTAGTTGCCCCACCGTTCAATATCTCCAGAACCAAGTAAAATCTAAAATTGATTACGGACTTCCCAGCCATAATGTAACGTTGTAAAGAATTTATTTTATATTTTTGCCCTTTAATTCTGTTAAAATTAGTCTTTTACATAATTCTGTATAAATATAGTTACATTGTTATCAAACCTCTAGTTATTTAAGCAAAATGTTAGTTGTAATATAGATAAGTTATTAAAAATTGTTGTTAAATATAAGTTATAAAATAAGTCGTTCTACCAATGTGTCTTAGAAATTATTGTCTTTTAATATTCTTTTTTTTTTGTTATTTATAATATCTATTGTAATATAAATTGTTTCTCTTTAAATTGTGTCTAAATGTAAGTTTTGTTATGTAATTAAGATAATTGTTATATAAGTTTTATCTGTTTT
>JAJHJA010000767.1:140000-145000 GCA_021202915.1 Heliconius himera | reverse complement strand
CCGGTGTCTGTGCATAGCTCCCCATCAGCCCCGTCGATTGACACCTCGTTTGTCGCGATCGGATGCGCAGAACCTGAAAAAAAGAGAAAAAAATATTTTCGATTGGACGAAATCCACCTAAGTCCTGTCGTATCGAAATAGTGTATCGGAAATTGAACTTCCAAAAATCAAACTTCTAGTAATCCGATCACTCGGATATTTTAAATATAGTTTAAGACCATAATTATCTTTGTTATCAAACACTATTTTGTATATATTATTTGTAATTTTTTATAATTTTAATTATTTTTAACTTTGAAAATTTTGTATGAAAACTTTAAAAATTTTTTTGATTTAATTTGTCGTAATTCAGTGTCATCTTGTAGGGTCGATTGATCGTGCATGTAAATAATTTTTTCTGATTTTTTACGCGCCATTTTAGCGCGAATTTACTCGAAAGAGTTACTGGATTTGACATTTTTGGGGTTTTTCGAGGATAACTCCCGAACCCCCCAACTTACCTGGACTAGACCGGTGTCTGTGCATAGCTCCCCATCAGCCCCGTCGATTGACACCTCGTTTGTCGCGATCGGATGCGCAGAACCTGAAAAAAAGAGAAAAAATTATTTTCGATTGGACGAAATCCACCTAAGTCCTGTCGTATCGAAATAGTGTATCGGAAATTGAACTTCCAAAAATCAAACTTCTAGTAATCCGATCACTCGGATATTTTAAATATAGTTTAAGACCATAATTATCTTTGTTATCAAACACTATTTTGTATATATTATTTGTAATTTTTTATAATTTTAATTATTTTTAACTTTGAAAATTTTGTATGAAAACTTTAAAAATTTTTTTGATTTAATTTGTCGTAATTCAGTGTCATCTTGTAGGGTCGATTGATCGTGCATGTAAATAATTTTTTCTGATTTTTTACGCGCCATTTTAGCGCGAATTTACTCGAAAGAGTTACTGGATTTGACATTTTTGGGGTTTTTCGAGGATAACTCCCGAACCCCCCAACTTACCTGGACTAGACCGGTGTCTGTGCATAGCTCCCCATCAGCCCCGTCGATTGACACCTCGTTTGTCGCGATCGGATGCGCAGAACCTGAAAAAAAGGCCCTCCCCCCCACCCTATCCTCTCAGACTCTAGTAAACAAAACTTCAATTTTCAAAATTTTTGTTCTCCGATTTTCTTGAAATTTTGCAGGAATATTGCTTATTACCTCATTAAATAAAATGGACTATAAAAAGATGTTTCGTTCGTCTACAAATGCCCATAAAACGACTTTGTATCAGTCTCCTCCGGAGGCTGGGACAAGTCGCCAGGAAAGGGTCAATCCCGGGTTGAGCGCTGCTCAGGCAATCGACAGCCGATGTAGCTCCCCGGATCTCGACACTTTCTTGTTGGCTATGTCTCCTGAAGGTGAAATAGACGAAATAGTCCCACATGTAACCCAGGATAAATCAAAGCCCAAAGCCAAGGGTAAAGCTGCCAAGGCAGAAAAGCCCCCAAATAAGTCTCTTCCAGTTGACGCTCGCGATGTAAAGGATGTCCGTTCTATGAACCACATCATAACCACCCTCGCCAGACAGATAGTAAATTCAATCCGTGAGAACAAGAGTGTCACGTCCGGAAATAAAAAGTATATTGTGGAGGCGGCTGAGGAAATTTCCTTAGCCGCTGACATTTACTTAGCATCAATTTTGGAGCCTGGCGACTCTGATCCGCCACCCGATACGCCGGCTCCGGCACCTCCTCCCCCACCCGTGGATAGCACCAACTTGAGAACGGAGATCGCTACAGTTATGCGAGAGGAAATGGAGAGACTTAAGTCTGAACTAAAAGAACAGTTTTCTAGTCCCACTTATGCACAGGTTGCATCAAACAACTCCCAATCCCCCCCTGTGAAGTCCCCCAAATCCCAGTACAAACCCGCAATTGTAGTTTCTCCCCTTGAATCCTCTGACAGTAAGCAAGAAACCATTAATAAATTTAAGAAAAGTATTTCATTTAAAAATAAAAACTATGCTCCCACCAACGTTAAAGTTCTGTCCAACAACAAAGTCAGAGTAGAGTTTGTAAACGAATCCCAATGTCAGGAAACTCTAAACCACCTGAAGGACTCTACCACAGTTACTGCCGAACCAGCCAAAAAGCTTCGCCCCATGCTCATCCTCAAGGGAGTGTCAAAAGACATCCCCCTTGAGGAATTGTCCTCAGTCATCATCCAACAAAATCCCACACTTACAAATTTAACCGTAGAGCCAGATGATTTTAAACTCAGATTCCGTAGAAACAACAATAGAAATCCAAATCTTTATAACGCCGTATTTATAGTAAGTCCAGCGGTGTGGCGCGAAGCAACAAACCAGGGAAGGCTGAACGTAGACCATCAGCAAGTCTTTGTGGGGGACTTCTCTCCGTTTATGCAATGTTACAAGTGTCTACAGTTTGGCCATATCAGTAAAAACTGTATGTCCGACTGTAGGCCTTGTTCACATTGTTCTGATAAAACTCATCAGGTTGCAAATTGTCCTCATATTAGTAATACTCCTGTTTGTTTCAACTGTTGTAAATATAACGCTAAAACCAATAGTCATTTAAATACCAACCACTCCGCAACTTCTGTTAATTGTCCAACCGTTCAGTACATTTCTAACCAATTAAAGTGTAAAATTGATTATGGTATATAATTTTGTTGATTTTTGTCCTACTTATATATATATCTCCTTTTTTGTGAAATTTTTTTTTTTTTTTTTTTGTTGTTAAATTACTTTGAGTCTCATCTGCATGTTTATTTGTCATATTATATTTAAGTAAATTTATTGTATTTATTGTTATAAAAATTTGTGTCTCAAGTATAATTGTGTCTTATTGTGTCTAGTGTCTAAAATAAAATTGTTATATAAATTTGTCTTCTTTAAATGTTGTGTCTTAAATAATTTTGTTGTAAATCTAAAAATATGGCTGTTTCTAAAATTATTCTTGTCCGTTTTAAAGTTAAAAAAGTAAAATAAGTTATCAAAATAATATATGTCAGGCATGTCTGCGCAACCGACCCCGGCCGCCCGTATACATTAGCGAGGACTGCGGTTGGAAGCGTGGACTGGCATTTGTAATAAAAACGCAAAGTCAAGGGATTCAACTCCCAAAAAAAAAAAAAAAAAAAAAAAACCTAACCTAACCTAACCTAACCTAACCTAACCTAAGTTTTACTTCACTACAGCATCCAGCCTCTAGGGAAACCATTAAAT
This sequence comes from Heliconius himera, assembly GCA_021202915.1. Classification (NCBI taxonomy): domain Eukaryota; kingdom Metazoa; phylum Arthropoda; class Insecta; order Lepidoptera; family Nymphalidae; genus Heliconius; species Heliconius himera. The sequence goes on along the minus strand of JAJHJA010000767.1, from coordinate 141,757 downwards.
ACCGCAACACAGAGGAAGACACAACGGAGCTCCCCGAAAACCATCAGCGAGACAGCCCCTCAATCTACACAGACGGTAGCAAGATAAACAAAAGAGTGGGAGCTGCATTCTCCTGGTGGGAGGGAGGGGAGGAACAAAAGTCCCAGACGTTCACCCTTCACCCCTCATGCACTGTGTTCCAAGCGGAACTATTCGCCATACATGAAGCCTGCCGGGAGGTCATACGGACCGGAGTTCCACTGGCTACCATCTACAGCGACTCAAGATCGTCCCTTGACCTACTGGCAAACCCCAAGACCACCCACCCCTTAGCAAGGGCGATACAAAGGGACATTCAGTGCATCAGGGGAAGGGGAGGGCAAATGGAGTTCGTCTGGCTCCGCGCCCACATAGGAACGGCAGGGAATGAGAGGGCGGACGTACTAGCAAAAGAAGCCGCAGCCTCAAGCCGCCCATACGACTACTCAAAAACTCCAGTGGCCTACGTCAAAGCCAACATCAGGGAGGAATCTGTGAAGAGATGGCAGGACAGATACACCACCTCCAGCACAGGAGACACCACCAGGGAGTTCCTTCCCAACGTAGAGACAGCCTTCCAAATAACTAGGAAGGCAAATTGGGACCCCATCCTAGTGCAAGTTCTGACGGGCCACGGAGGCATCGCCAGCTACCTACACGAGCATAAAATTAAAGATACACCGGGATGTGAATGCGACCCCAACATCGAGGAGACCGTGTGGCACATCATTCTAGACTGCCCAAGGTTCTCCTCAGTCCGCCTCGACCTGGAAAATTCAATCAACACAAACCTAGAGAGAAGTAACCTGGCCACCATAATGGCGGACGAGCTCAGAAGGCCTATCTTCCTGGAATACCTCTTAAGCATCTTCAGCGTCGCGATGCTAAGAAACGGCAGCGAGATCGCAAGAAGTAGGTTATTCGAAGGGAGAAAAGGCCTCACCGCATCCACATCCATCATAGAGGCTGGCTCCACCGGCCTCACAAACTCCGCAAATACGACATCCCAAGCTCAAAGTTTTCTTCGCAACGGACACCCCGGTATCCCAGGGCTATCACTCCGACCTGTAGCCCTCTTTATGGACGAGGATGAAGAGGTACTGGGCTTCAGTTTCTGCATCGTAGGTCCGCAAAAATGGGTCTATATTTCACCCGGCCTAGCTGTCCTCACTAAAGGCAGTACCACCAGAGCCACAATGAGGAAAGCGTACTACGACAGCATGCCTTCCGTATCGCTGGGTGACTGTAAATTCCGAATAGTGCGAACCAAAAACAAGACTATTGCACTATTCGACGGCACCGACGGCGAGTCTCCCTTCAAAAAGGCATGCAGAATGCTCGACCACCTGAGCAAACAGAGTACAGAAGTGGACAACATCAACGGTCCAAAAACTCTGAGCGTCGACGTGATGAAGACAGGCTTCGACAGAGCATCCGTCGAGGATTTTCTGGGATGTGTAAAAGCGGCGAGGCACCATAGAGTAGTCGTATACGAGGATAGAGGCCAAGATCTATCCTTCTTGAGGGACAAAGGGGAAAAGGCGAGGAAGACAGACACACAAAGCGGAGCAAGTAAGCTCCAAAACAAAATAGCCAACGAAGAGGAAAAGAAGAAAAAAGGAAAAACTGAACAAAACAAAACCAAAATATCCAACACAATACTTAGACTGTTAAAACCAAAGGAAAGACTAATAAGAAAAGAGAAGGTCACCAGAGCCGACAAAGGACAGGTCACAACA
>JAJHJA010000767.1:0-135000 GCA_021202915.1 Heliconius himera | reverse complement strand
TTGAAAATTTTTGTATGAAACTTAAAAAAATTTTTTTGATTTAATTTGTCGTAATTCTGTGTCATCTTGTAGGGTCGATTGATCCTGCATGTAAATAATTTTTTCTGATTTTTTACGCGCCATTTTAGCGCGAATTTACTCGAAAGAGTTACTGGATTTGACATTTTTGGGGTTTTTCGAGGATAACTCCCGAACCCCCCAACTCACCTGGACTAGACCGGTGTCTGTGCATAGCTCCCCATCAGCCCCGTCGATTGACACCTCGTTTGTCGCGATCGGATGCGCAGAACCTGAAAAAAAGAGAAAAAAATATTTTCGATTGGACGAAATCCACCTAAGTCCTGTCGTATCGAAATAGTGTATCGGAAATTGAACTTCCAAAAATCAAACTTCTAGTAATCCGATCACTCGGATATTTTAAATATAGTTTTAGACCATAATTATCTTCGTTATCAAACACTATTTTGTATATATTATTTGTAATTTTTTATAATTTTAAGTATTTTTAACTTTGAAAATTTTTGTATGAAACTTAAAAAAATTTTTTTGATTTAATTTGTCGTAATTCTGTGTCATCTTGTAGGGTCGATTGATCCTGCATGTAAATAATTTTTTCTGATTTTTTACGCGCCATTTTAGCGCGAATTTACTCGAAAGAGTTACTGGATTTGACATTTTTGGGGTTTTTCGAGGATAACTCCCGAACCCCCCAACTCACCTGGACTAGACCGGTGTCTGTGCATAGCTCCCCATCAGCCCCGTCGATTGACACCTCGTTTGTCGCGATCGGATGCGCAGAACCTGAAAAAAAGAGAAAAAAATATTTTCGATTGGACGAAATCCACCTAAGTCCTGTCGTATCGAAATAGTGTATCGGAAATTGAACTTCCAAAAATCAAACTTCTAGTAATCCGATCACTCGGATATTTTAAATATAGTTTTAGACCATAATTATCTTCGTTATCAAACACTATTTTGTATATATTATTTGTAATTTTTTATAATTTTAAGTATTTTTAACTTTGAAAATTTTTGTATGAAACTTAAAAAAATTTTTTTGATTTAATTTGTCGTAATTCTGTGTCATCTTGTAGGGTCGATTGATCCTGCATGTAAATAATTTTTTCTGATTTTTTACGCGCCATTTTAGCGCGAATTTACTCGAAAGAGTTACTGGATTTGACATTTTTGGGGTTTTTCGAGGATAACTCCCGAACCCCCCAACTCACCTGGACTAGACCGGTGTCTGTGCATAGCTCCCCATCAGCCCCGTCGATTGACACCTCGTTTGTCGCGATCGGATGCGCAGAACCTGAAAAAAAGAGAAAAAAATATTTTCGATTGGACGAAATCCACCTAAGTCCTGTCGTATCGAAATAGTGTATCGGAAATTGAACTTCCAAAAATCAAACTTCTAGTAATCCGATCACTCGGATATTTTAAATATAGTTTTAGACCATAATTATCTTCGTTATCAAACACTATTTTGTATATATTATTTGTAATTTTTTATAATTTTAAGTATTTTTAACTTTGAAAATTTTTGTATGAAACTTAAAAAAATTTTTTTGATTTAATTTGTCGTAATTCTGTGTCATCTTGTAGGGTCGATTGATCCTGCATGTAAATAATTTTTTCTGATTTTTTACGCGCCATTTTAGCGCGAATTTACTCGAAAGAGTTACTGGATTTGACATTTTTGGGGTTTTTCGAGGATAACTCCCGAACCCCCCAACTCACCTGGACTAGACCGGTGTCTGTGCATAGCTCCCCATCAGCCCCGTCGATTGACACCTCGTTTGTCGCGATCGGATGCGCAGAACCTGAAAAAAAGAGAAAAAAATATTTTCGATTGGACGAAATCCACCTAAGTCCTGTCGTATCGAAATAGTGTATCGGAAATTGAACTTCCAAAAATCAAACTTCTAGTAATCCGATCACTCGGATATTTTAAATATAGTTTTAGACCATAATTATCTTCGTTATCAAACACTATTTTGTATATATTATTTGTAATTTTTTATAATTTTAAGTATTTTTAACTTTGAAAATTTTTGTATGAAACTTAAAAAAATTTTTTTGATTTAATTTGTCGTAATTCTGTGTCATCTTGTAGGGTCGATTGATCCTGCATGTAAATAATTTTTTCTGATTTTTTACGCGCCATTTTAGCGCGAATTTACTCGAAAGAGTTACTGGATTTGACATTTTTGGGGTTTTTCGAGGATAACTCCCGAACCCCCCAACTCACCTGGACTAGACCGGTGTCTGTGCATAGCTCCCCATCAGCCCCGTCGATTGACACCTCGTTTGTCGCGATCGGATGCGCAGAACCTGAAAAAAAGAGAAAAAAATATTTTCGATTGGACGAAATCCACCTAAGTCCTGTCGTATCGAAATAGTGTATCGGAAATTGAACTTCCAAAAATCAAACTTCTAGTAATCCGATCACTCGGATATTTTAAATATAGTTTTAGACCATAATTATCTTCGTTATCAAACACTATTTTGTATATATTATTTGTAATTTTTTATAATTTTAAGTATTTTTAACTTTGAAAATTTTTGTATGAAACTTAAAAAAATTTTTTTGATTTAATTTGTCGTAATTCTGTGTCATCTTGTAGGGTCGATTGATCCTGCATGTAAATAATTTTTTCTGATTTTTTACGCGCCATTTTAGCGCGAATTTACTCGAAAGAGTTACTGGATTTGACATTTTTGGGGTTTTTCGAGGATAACTCCCGAACCCCCCAACTCACCTGGACTAGACCGGTGTCTGTGCATAGCTCCCCATCAGCCCCGTCGATTGACACCTCGTTTGTCGCGATCGGATGCGCAGAACCTGAAAAAAAGAGAAAAAAATATTTTCGATTGGACGAAATCCACCTAAGTCCTGTCGTATCGAAATAGTGTATCGGAAATTGAACTTCCAAAAATCAAACTTCTAGTAATCCGATCACTCGGATATTTTAAATATAGTTTTAGACCATAATTATCTTCGTTATCAAACACTATTTTGTATATATTATTTGTAATTTTTTATAATTTTAAGTATTTTTAACTTTGAAAATTTTTGTATGAAACTTAAAAAAATTTTTTTGATTTAATTTGTCGTAATTCTGTGTCATCTTGTAGGGTCGATTGATCCTGCATGTAAATAATTTTTTCTGATTTTTTACGCGCCATTTTAGCGCGAATTTACTCGAAAGAGTTACTGGATTTGACATTTTTGGGGTTTTTCGAGGATAACTCCCGAACCCCCCAACTCACCTGGACTAGACCGGTGTCTGTGCATAGCTCCCCATCAGCCCCGTCGATTGACACCTCGTTTGTCGCGATCGGATGCGCAGAACCTGAAAAAAAGAGAAAAAAATATTTTCGATTGGACGAAATCCACCTAAGTCCTGTCGTATCGAAATAGTGTATCGGAAATTGAACTTCCAAAAATCAAACTTCTAGTAATCCGATCACTCGGATATTTTAAATATAGTTTTAGACCATAATTATCTTCGTTATCAAACACTATTTTGTATATATTATTTGTAATTTTTTATAATTTTAAGTATTTTTAACTTTGAAAATTTTTGTATGAAACTTAAAAAAATTTTTTTGATTTAATTTGTCGTAATTCTGTGTCATCTTGTAGGGTCGATTGATCCTGCATGTAAATAATTTTTTCTGATTTTTTACGCGCCATTTTAGCGCGAATTTACTCGAAAGAGTTACTGGATTTGACATTTTTGGGGTTTTTCGAGGATAACTCCCGAACCCCCCAACTCACCTGGACTAGACCGGTGTCTGTGCATAGCTCCCCATCAGCCCCGTCGATTGACACCTCGTTTGTCGCGATCGGATGCGCAGAACCTGAAAAAAAGAGAAAAAAATATTTTCGATTGGACGAAATCCACCTAAGTCCTGTCGTATCGAAATAGTGTATCGGAAATTGAACTTCCAAAAATCAAACTTCTAGTAATCCGATCACTCGGATATTTTAAATATAGTTTTAGACCATAATTATCTTCGTTATCAAACACTATTTTGTATATATTATTTGTAATTTTTTATAATTTTAAGTATTTTTAACTTTGAAAATTTTTGTATGAAACTTAAAAAAATTTTTTTGATTTAATTTGTCGTAATTCTGTGTCATCTTGTAGGGTCGATTGATCCTGCATGTAAATAATTTTTTCTGATTTTTTACGCGCCATTTTAGCGCGAATTTACTCGAAAGAGTTACTGGATTTGACATTTTTGGGGTTTTTCGAGGATAACTCCCGAACCCCCCAACTCACCTGGACTAGACCGGTGTCTGTGCATAGCTCCCCATCAGCCCCGTCGATTGACACCTCGTTTGTCGCGATCGGATGCGCAGAACCTGAAAAAAAGAGAAAAAAATATTTTCGATTGGACGAAATCCACCTAAGTCCTGTCGTATCGAAATAGTGTATCGGAAATTGAACTTCCAAAAATCAAACTTCTAGTAATCCGATCACTCGGATATTTTAAATATAGTTTTAGACCATAATTATCTTCGTTATCAAACACTATTTTGTATATATTATTTGTAATTTTTTATAATTTTAAGTATTTTTAACTTTGAAAATTTTTGTATGAAACTTAAAAAAATTTTTTTGATTTAATTTGTCGTAATTCTGTGTCATCTTGTAGGGTCGATTGATCCTGCATGTAAATAATTTTTTCTGATTTTTTACGCGCCATTTTAGCGCGAATTTACTCGAAAGAGTTACTGGATTTGACATTTTTGGGGTTTTTCGAGGATAACTCCCGAACCCCCCAACTCACCTGGACTAGACCGGTGTCTGTGCATAGCTCCCCATCAGCCCCGTCGATTGACACCTCGTTTGTCGCGATCGGATGCGCAGAACCTGAAAAAAAGAGAAAAAAATATTTTCGATTGGACGAAATCCACCTAAGTCCTGTCGTATCGAAATAGTGTATCGGAAATTGAACTTCCAAAAATCAAACTTCTAGTAATCCGATCACTCGGATATTTTAAATATAGTTTTAGACCATAATTATCTTCGTTATCAAACACTATTTTGTATATATTATTTGTAATTTTTTATAATTTTAAGTATTTTTAACTTTGAAAATTTTTGTATGAAACTTAAAAAAATTTTTTTGATTTAATTTGTCGTAATTCTGTGTCATCTTGTAGGGTCGATTGATCCTGCATGTAAATAATTTTTTCTGATTTTTTACGCGCCATTTTAGCGCGAATTTACTCGAAAGAGTTACTGGATTTGACATTTTTGGGGTTTTTCGAGGATAACTCCCGAACCCCCCAACTCACCTGGACTAGACCGGTGTCTGTGCATAGCTCCCCATCAGCCCCGTCGATTGACACCTCGTTTGTCGCGATCGGATGCGCAGAACCTGAAAAAAAGAGAAAAAAATATTTTCGATTGGACGAAATCCACCTAAGTCCTGTCGTATCGAAATAGTGTATCGGAAATTGAACTTCCAAAAATCAAACTTCTAGTAATCCGATCACTCGGATATTTTAAATATAGTTTTAGACCATAATTATCTTCGTTATCAAACACTATTTTGTATATATTATTTGTAATTTTTTATAATTTTAAGTATTTTTAACTTTGAAAATTTTTGTATGAAACTTAAAAAAATTTTTTTGATTTAATTTGTCGTAATTCTGTGTCATCTTGTAGGGTCGATTGATCCTGCATGTAAATAATTTTTTCTGATTTTTTACGCGCCATTTTAGCGCGAATTTACTCGAAAGAGTTACTGGATTTGACATTTTTGGGGTTTTTCGAGGATAACTCCCGAACCCCCCAACTCACCTGGACTAGACCGGTGTCTGTGCATAGCTCCCCATCAGCCCCGTCGATTGACACCTCGTTTGTCGCGATCGGATGCGCAGAACCTGAAAAAAAGAGAAAAAAATATTTTCGATTGGACGAAATCCACCTAAGTCCTGTCGTATCGAAATAGTGTATCGGAAATTGAACTTCCAAAAATCAAACTTCTAGTAATCCGATCACTCGGATATTTTAAATATAGTTTTAGACCATAATTATCTTCGTTATCAAACACTATTTTGTATATATTATTTGTAATTTTTTATAATTTTAAGTATTTTTAACTTTGAAAATTTTTGTATGAAACTTAAAAAAATTTTTTTGATTTAATTTGTCGTAATTCTGTGTCATCTTGTAGGGTCGATTGATCCTGCATGTAAATAATTTTTTCTGATTTTTTACGCGCCATTTTAGCGCGAATTTACTCGAAAGAGTTACTGGATTTGACATTTTTGGGGTTTTTCGAGGATAACTCCCGAACCCCCCAACTCACCTGGACTAGACCGGTGTCTGTGCATAGCTCCCCATCAGCCCCGTCGATTGACACCTCGTTTGTCGCGATCGGATGCGCAGAACCTGAAAAAAAGAGAAAAAAATATTTTCGATTGGACGAAATCCACCTAAGTCCTGTCGTATCGAAATAGTGTATCGGAAATTGAACTTCCAAAAATCAAACTTCTAGTAATCCGATCACTCGGATATTTTAAATATAGTTTTAGACCATAATTATCTTCGTTATCAAACACTATTTTGTATATATTATTTGTAATTTTTTATAATTTTAAGTATTTTTAACTTTGAAAATTTTTGTATGAAACTTAAAAAAATTTTTTTGATTTAATTTGTCGTAATTCTGTGTCATCTTGTAGGGTCGATTGATCCTGCATGTAAATAATTTTTTCTGATTTTTTACGCGCCATTTTAGCGCGAATTTACTCGAAAGAGTTACTGGATTTGACATTTTTGGGGTTTTTCGAGGATAACTCCCGAACCCCCCAACTCACCTGGACTAGACCGGTGTCTGTGCATAGCTCCCCATCAGCCCCGTCGATTGACACCTCGTTTGTCGCGATCGGATGCGCAGAACCTGAAAAAAAGAGAAAAAAATATTTTCGATTGGACGAAATCCACCTAAGTCCTGTCGTATCGAAATAGTGTATCGGAAATTGAACTTCCAAAAATCAAACTTCTAGTAATCCGATCACTCGGATATTTTAAATATAGTTTTAGACCATAATTATCTTCGTTATCAAACACTATTTTGTATATATTATTTGTAATTTTTTATAATTTTAAGTATTTTTAACTTTGAAAATTTTTGTATGAAACTTAAAAAAATTTTTTTGATTTAATTTGTCGTAATTCTGTGTCATCTTGTAGGGTCGATTGATCCTGCATGTAAATAATTTTTTCTGATTTTTTACGCGCCATTTTAGCGCGAATTTACTCGAAAGAGTTACTGGATTTGACATTTTTGGGGTTTTTCGAGGATAACTCCCGAACCCCCCAACTCACCTGGACTAGACCGGTGTCTGTGCATAGCTCCCCATCAGCCCCGTCGATTGACACCTCGTTTGTCGCGATCGGATGCGCAGAACCTGAAAAAAAGAGAAAAAAATATTTTCGATTGGACGAAATCCACCTAAGTCCTGTCGTATCGAAATAGTGTATCGGAAATTGAACTTCCAAAAATCAAACTTCTAGTAATCCGATCACTCGGATATTTTAAATATAGTTTTAGACCATAATTATCTTCGTTATCAAACACTATTTTGTATATATTATTTGTAATTTTTTATAATTTTAAGTATTTTTAACTTTGAAAATTTTTGTATGAAACTTAAAAAAATTTTTTTGATTTAATTTGTCGTAATTCTGTGTCATCTTGTAGGGTCGATTGATCCTGCATGTAAATAATTTTTTCTGATTTTTTACGCGCCATTTTAGCGCGAATTTACTCGAAAGAGTTACTGGATTTGACATTTTTGGGGTTTTTCGAGGATAACTCCCGAACCCCCCAACTCACCTGGACTAGACCGGTGTCTGTGCATAGCTCCCCATCAGCCCCGTCGATTGACACCTCGTTTGTCGCGATCGGATGCGCAGAACCTGAAAAAAAGAGAAAAAAATATTTTCGATTGGACGAAATCCACCTAAGTCCTGTCGTATCGAAATAGTGTATCGGAAATTGGAAATTTTTGTCCTCCGATTTGGCTTATATTTGGCAGGTATATTGCTGGTACCTCAGGCGGCAAAATGGACTACAAACGAATGTTCCAATCACCGCCAAACAACAACAAAAAGACTTCGTCTCAGTCTTCTTCGGATGCTGGGACAAGTCAACAGGATAGCGCCAATCTCTTACCTGGAGCTGCTCAGGCAACTGATAGCAGGTGCAGCTCCCCAGATCTGGAGGCATTCATGTTGGCAATGTCTCCTGACGAAATAGACGAACTAAATCCAGAGCCATCTCAATCTAAAGGTAAAGCCAAACCTAAAACTAAAAAGGCAGAGAAACCTCCCAGCAAGTCCCTTCCAATAGATGCTAAGTCTGTTAAAGATGTCCGCTCAATGAACAATGTTATCAACACTCTCGCTAGACAGATCATCAACGCCATTCGTGAAGGCAAGAGCGTCACTTCTGGCAACAAAAAGTACATAATTGAAGCAGCCGAAGAAATTTGTTTAGCATCTGACATTTACCTTGCATCCATATTAGAACCAGATATTTATCCCCTTGAACCACCACCCGATCCACCGGCTGCTCCTCCTCCAAATGTTGATAGCGTTGTTCTGAGAGAGGAATTGGTCTCCGTAATGAGGGAGGAGATGACCAAATTCAAAGCAGAGATTAAAGAGGAACTGTCTGCTGGTTCCGGTCCCTCTTATGCTCAAATTGCTGCAACCAAAAATAAAGTACCCCCTGAAAAGTCCTCGAAATCTTCATATAAGCCTGCGATAGTTGTTTCCCCTCTGGAGTCTACTAATAATAAGCAGGAAACAATAAATAAATTTAAGAAAAGCATTTCCTTCAGAAATAAAAGCTATGCTCCCTCTAGAGTTAAAATCCTTTCAAACAACAAGGTACGGGTGGAATTTTTAAATGAAACTCAGTGCCAGGAGACCTTGAATCAGCTTAAGGAATCCACAGTAGTCTCGGCAGAACCAGCCAAGAAACTCCGGCCCATGTTGATTCTTAAGGGGGTGTCTAACGATATTCCTCTGGAAGAATTGGCCTCCGTCATCCGCGCACAAAACCCATCAGTTAATGAACAAATAAGCGATGCAGAAGACTTGAAGCTCCGCTTTAAGCGTAATAATAATAGGAACCCCAATCTATACAATGCCGTATTTATAGTCAGCCCAGGAGTGTGGCGCGAAGCCACGCTGCTCGGAAGACTGAACGTTGATCACCAACAGGTCTTCGTAGGGGACTTTTCGCCGTTTATGCAGTGTTACAAGTGTCTGCAGTTCGGGCATATCAGCAAAAACTGTATGTCTGACTGCAGGCCTTGCTCACACTGCGCTGACAAAAACCATCAGAGCACTACTTGCCCTAACATTAGTGCTAATACAACCCCTGTCTGTTTTAACTGTTCCAAATATAATCTTAAAACTAATAGTAATTTAAAAACCGATCATTCTGCAATATCTTCTTCTTGTCCTACAGTTCTATATATGATTAATCAAGTTAAATGTAAAATCGATTATGGGGTATAAAAATTCGTTTTAATATTTGATTATTTATATATGTATCATTTTTCTTCAAATTTTGTCGTTTTTAAAATCTTTTGTTATTTAAATTTATACATTTTATTAAATATAAGTAAAAATATTATTTGTTCAAATTGTGTCTCAATCAAAGTTGTTATATTTTTGTAAAATTTTGTTTCTTGAATTAAAAGTTGTTATATTAATAAGTCTTGGTAATATTGTGTCTTAAAATTCATCGATGTAATCATATTAAAATCTACGTCTCAAATTTGTTTAGTAAGTTTTTAAAGTTATAAAAGAAAATTTGTTAAGAATAAAAAATTATTGTCAGACATGTCTACGCAACCGACCCCGGCCGCCCGTATACATTAGCGAGGACTGCGGTTGGAAGCGTAGACTGGCACTTGTAATAAAAAATGTAAAGTAATGGGACTCAACCCCAAAAAAAAAAAAAAACCTAACCTAACCTAACCTAACCTAACCTAACCCAAACCTAACCCAAGCCTAACCCAAACCTAACCCAAGCCTAACCCAAACCTAACCCAAGCCTAACCCAAACCTAACCCAAACCTAACCCAAAACACTTTACCTTAATTTTTTTTAGTTTGTGGATAAAAAAAATAAAAAAAAGACTTTCACCGGGTTACAAAATCAGAACCCTAGCAAACCTTTGAAGTATATCAACCAATTTTACTTATATATTTTATCCAAAATTAGGAAAAGTACCAGGTTTAAATACAAAATCATCAAAATATTCTAATATAGATATTATTTTGTAGCATTATAATTTTTTTTCTGTAAGACGCGTTATATTTATTACGTTCATTATTTTTTTATTTTTAATAAAATATTAAATTATTTTTTATTTAAATTTACATGTTTTTTATCATTTTATTTTTTACATAAAAAAATATATTATTTAATTTTTTTCACTGCCATCTAGACAAGAACAAGATGGCGTGATGTAGTGATAATTGGGTGTCATGCTACGCAATAATAAGACTTGACACAAATAAAGGTTATGTTTATTTTATATATCAGTGATATAAACATTGATCATTAGTTAATAATTAATAATTTTACTAGAAAATTATAAACTAGGTTGTTGTAAATATTTTATTATACCGGAAAAATAAAGTGACAACTTAGTTAATTACTAGTAAAAACAGTGAAAAAAAATCTATGTTTTGTAAATATTGAATATTACAACTGCTAATTATCTTACTTCTGTAATGTAATGGCTACAGAACCACACACAATACACGTAGAAACTTTTTGAATATTTTTATTGAAATTATGAATAATAAATGATGGTAAGTAATCTTAATATTCTATTTCGCATTGATAATATAAATTAAAAAATTTCACTTATAATATAAACTATCATGCCAGAAACTGTATAAATTCTGCTTTGGCTCTCCTAACTTACTTGAATTTTTTGAACAAATGCCTACTCATTATGTTATTACAATTTATAAGTACTTATGGCTGTCAACAAAAAATTCTTCATTTTCTTAGTATCATTTTTTATTATTATTAAATATACTTACCTACCAACCTACACTGAATAAAATACCTTATTTAATTTGTAATTAAAATGTTATTTTTTATTTCCAGAAATTCACAGTTAAAGTCATCTGTTTTACTGGTATCAACGGTCCTATGGGACATTTTTCAGATATTTTAAAAAACATACATACATTAGAGTATCTAAGGTATGACCACCGAGTACATTAGAAGACAATATTCAAGAATGTCTGACATCTTGTATTATCATAATGAGAAAAACTATTTATCTTAAAACATAAAACAGGGTATATACTTTTTTATACACCATATGATTACATTAGAATTGAAAGATTCCAAAATAAATTAATTAAAAAACGTATTTAGAAATGTATAAATTTATTTATTAGAATAAAACTAATCTGTTTTCAGGTTCCTCATTGTAAATTACTGTTACAATAATATAATTACAAAACAGCCTTCACTACTCATTATTATTATTTTAATTACTTATTTGTATGTTAATATTGTATTTAATTAAATATTTAATTATTGAATTTAAATGTTTGTACTTTTGCATTTTAAAGAAAGAATCAAAATTTTAATTTAATTATGATTTAGGAATAATGTCAATTTTAATTATTGTTTTATATTTTCTTGAGTATTTTTGTAGAACTCTTTAATTTACTTTACAGTTTCTAATTTTATACTGAAACAAAAAAATATTGATTCGTGATTCTTCGGCTCGAAATAACGATATCATGGTCCATATTGTATACTTTTTAAAGTATTGTTTTCATATTTTATATCTCGAAATAAACTTTCAAATTATCGGTCTTTTATTTACCTACAACCTACAACAATCAAATGACAAACAACTAGCGACATCTGTAGAACTCTTTAGTCTCTGGAAATTGTCTCTATTGAGATAGGCTATGTAGAATGATTAAATAAATATTCTATATTAGAGAGGACTTACGCACATTTTTGTAGCACATGCAATATTTATATAATTTATACATATAATATTTTCTAATCAAGTGCCTGTAACATGTCTGGCCGTATGAAATAACATATATACTGCTATATGGCAGTACTCCTAAAATTGTTATCAAAATCAATTGAATTTAACAAAAAGCAAGATGGCACAGAAACCAAAAAATATAAAAAAGTGCCATCTGTCCAGAACTGGATTCATAACATGATTACATTTAAAGAAATGTGGAAATACTTAAATAAGATATTTAAAATTAATAATATTATAACAAAAAAAAAAAAAACGAGATTTCCTTGTGAAAAAGATGATTATCCACCATTACAATCATTGACCTTTTTATTATCAGAGAAATGTGATTCTGAAGATCCTTCCAATTTTGGGATTAAGGGTATCATCCCATAACGGTCATCCCACGTTTTAGTTTTTCAAATGTCCAATTTTTGGTATATTCATTTGATGATAGTTCATTCCGTGCATTAAGGTTCGCAGATTAAAACGCCGTTTACTTTTTTGTTTCTGATAAGCCAATCAGCGGAAATCGTGGAGGAAGTGTGAGCCCATTTTTTCAAGGCAGAGTTATATTATATATCTAACTACAAATTTATATTGAAACTGTCAAAATATGTTAATAAATGATAATAAACTTAATAAAGCTCTATCTATTTACTGGTCGGTAAAAATATCAAAATCCTAAAAAATGCCTATAAAATAGTTCTTTACATGGGGTGACCCCCTTAAGGATAGGCCAAAAAATTCTAATAAAATTAAATATAATTCATAGTACTGGCAACTAAAACAGTTGTGAATTAAAAAAAATTGAAATTTCATTTCAATTTGTTTTGATGGAGATTGCTATTGTTTTCGCATATTATTTAAGTTAGTTGATATTTTTAAAATTACATTATTTAAGTATACATTTTATTTCCTATATTTTACTACGTAGTTTAATTTTAGCTAAATAGTAGTAATAGAAAATGTGCTAAGTGTGGTAAAACACGTACTCAAGATATGGCCATAACCTTTCACAGATTTCCTAAGCTAAGAAAGGATAATAGTACCAAGTAAGTGATTAGACTCCAAATCTTAATTGATATATTTAATTATATAGCCAAAAATAATAGGTACTTTATTCATGATATTAGATAATAAAAACAAAAGTGTGCAATGGCGGCTGCGGTGTCACACCCAGTTTTAACTAAGTAATGTATAACTATTGAGGCCGTCGTGGCCCAGGGGCACAAGGGTGCGACTGTAACGCGACGGTTGTGGGTTCGATCCCCACTCGAGGAAATGAAATATTTACTTAAAGTTTATATTTCCATTTCTTCGCTCTGGTGTCAAGGCTAAGCGCGGCGTTGAGTTCTGCCACTCAACACGCAATGCCTCCAGAATTCGGCAGAAAGTGGGGAACGGAGTGTCTTAACACTAGGTTCCCTCTGCCTACACTGCTGTGTGCGGGATATAGCGTGAAGCTAATTTTATATATAACTACTCTGAAGCTGTAAATAAATGACCTTCTCGTTTCCCGCACGCAGGAGGGTAGACAGATTGAACGTAGTATTACGGTGCTCCGTTTGCTACTTTCCGCTGAATTCTGGAGGCTTTGCTTGTTGAGTGACGAAACTCAATACCTAGCTGTGTATATTTTCAGGGCACAGGCTTGGGCCAAATATTGTTGACCTACTAAAGATTGGATTTCTATGGAATCATTACATTCTCTATTTATTGCCAATAAAGTCCTATGTAGAAGACATTTTATGATATTAAAAGACAAAGACTGAGGATATATGCTGTGCCAGATTTGTTTGAGCAACATGATTTACCTATAAATAAAGAAAATTATATTAACCAGGTACAGTTATATATTGCAATTAAATGATATATTGTTAGCTATTCTGTATTTCTTATAGCTAACTATTTTTAATATTTTCTATATTCTTGCAGATTAATAATCAGACAAGTAAAATAATGCAACCAAAGCTTCAACTTCTGAAATTCCATTCACACCAATTGAAAATGTTAATGAGCAAATTACAACAAATTATTTTCTTCAACTACCCGCAGAAATTAAGGTCACACCTAAACTGACAACAAAAGAAGATGTATGTTATTATTTTATACATACTTAAATATAACCGTCCAGCCATTGTAGCCCAGGGGCACAAGGGTGTGACTGTAACATGACGGTTGTGGGTTCATTCCCCGCTTGAGGAAATGAAATATTTATCAATTTAAATAAATATTTCCATTTCGCTCTAGTTTCAAGACAAAGCGCGGTCTTGAATTCGGCCACACAACACACAGTGCCTCTAAAAATTCGGCGGAAAGTCGGGAATGGAGTGTTTTAAAGATTTATTTAAGTTTTCAATTTTGAGTTGTAATATTTTAAAAAATATAAAAATTTATGGAATATGGATGTGTATACTTTTTTCAATTGATGACACATTTTTTTTTTATGGAAAAGATAAGGCAAACGAGCGTGCGGGTCACCTGATGGTAAGTGATTACCGCCGCCCAAGACCCCGTGCAACGGGTTGGGCGCCGGAGTCCGGCATTGCTTAATGCGAAACGCAGTAGCATAAAGCCACTACTTAACGCCGGTCTTAAATGCCGGGGGTGGTAATGATCCGGTCTGCCCATGCGTGTTGCCATTGCTGGCGACGTGACTCTACCACACCTACTTTAGTCGCCTCCTACTACACCACCAGTACCAGGATGATCCTATTCTAGGCCGGGACCACAAGGCACATGATTTAACTAGTATTAAACTTTTTTTTTCAGGTACCGAAGGAATGGTTTGATGCAGTTATGAATGTACTTGCAACTGTATGCGACTTGTCTACTGTTAATATAAAGACTCTTAAAACATTAGGATTAGGAACTACAACCCAGGAGCCATTTTTTACTTTGTGTGAATGAGAAATTATATCAATTTTAGATCCATCATCAAATTTGATTAAATGTACAAGAAATTTGTTCATGAAGCATGATGTTGAGTGCAGTACTGATATTTATAATAATGAAAACCCTGTAATGGGTAAGCATATTACTTTTATTTTATTTACTTATACTAGGTACTCATACTAGGTACTTTTACTAGGTTTGATTCCCACTTGATGAAATGAAATATTTAATATTTTCACTCGATCATTATATTTCAGGCCAGTCGTGGATCAGGGGATCAAAGTGTGCTGCAAAGTCAACTGGTTGTGGATTTGATCCCCACTCGAGAAATGAAAATATTTATTTAAATTTATATTTTGCATGTAGAATTCAGCGGAAAGTGGAGGAAGGGAAGTAGTGTTTTGACAATAGGCTCCCTCTGACTATTCACGCTGTATCTTGCTTGTAGCAACAAGCAAGATACAGCGTGAATCAGGCAAAAAAAATATTGGCTTTACACTAATACATAACATTTCATTAAGTATATTTCAACCCACTTTCCTAGACCATTTATACAGCCTCTACATCATTTTAAAACATAGCACATGTTTGAAAAAACAACAAAGAAGCATTTTTAATTTATTAATATATAGAAAACTGTTTTATTAAAGGTATTGCAAAATGGAGTCATATTAAAGTATTTTATAATTTAGAGAAAAATAATACTAACTTTATATTTGCTACTGCTCTGACTGTTATCTATTGTGAAACAACCATGTCATGTTACACTTATATTATAACAATCTGTAGCTCCTATATAAGTGATATTTAAGAAACGAATATATAAAAAGTGCATGTATTAATGAAAATGTTCATTATAAAATTAGATGTAATTAAGAATTATAAGAAAAAATTTTTTTTTATCAAAATATCTTTAAAACCAAAATAACATCCAGCAATACGAATTTTATATGAATTCTTTTATTTCAGATGAACTTTCCTCTGAAGCTCACGCGACAGCAACATTTTGAAAAAAAATTGATACCGTATTTGATGGTGTTAATGCTGACACTCTGGACTTGCGCCGAAGGATAAAATATTTAACAATTATGACCAAAGAAGTCCTAATTTAGTTTTATTTATTGAGATGAGGAAAATTATTTCCGCAATAAAATATCTTAACACTCGTTCCATCCCTCCTTCCCAAGAAGGTTGTATACACACTCTAAACGCAATTGAAAAATATTGTAATCTTAAAAAAATGAATATTACCACGTTTTCTACTCGTCATTTAAATCAAGATTCCTTAGATATAACTGTGGGTCAAATACAAATCCGACAATACCGCAATTTATAGTAGGGGTAAAAACGGCTATTGTAAGCAACTTGCGACACACGTTGACAGGACAAAAGACAAATTGCGAAAATGATACTGCTCAGATTGCAGATAATCTAACTAGTTACCTTAAAGTTAAAGAAAAATCTATCACTGAACATTCTCATACGTCTGAAATCACTTATAACATTGATTTTGAAAAGATGGCAGCTGATGCAGTTGAAGAAGTACAGAGGGCGACACCAGAGACTCAAGCTTGCGCATACGAGTACGTGTGTGGTTTCATTTTTAAAAAACTTAGGAATAACAAATGCGTCCATTGTAAAAATTCTTTTCTTACAGCTTCTGAAGAAGAATATATATTTCATATAATATAAACACAAGTTTTAAAGAGACTAACTTAAATACTACATCATTAAATTATGTCCACAAAAATGTTGTAACAAATATAGAAGCATTAGCCACAGAAGTTACGTAGGCTGCAGTTGGATGGTTAAGAAAATACGATTTTTTATATAAATTTATATTAATAAAAATTTTATTTGAAATACATAAATTAAATCTAACTTAACCTAGGACTTAATTACTCTACGATGGAATGATAAATGTGGGAACAGAAGAAATTCCTTTCGCACCGGCGCTGTTCACCCGATCTCCTTCCTTGTCAGCATTTTGTGGCGCTCGGCCGCCTATCAGACGGACATAACACAGGCATAAATAAGTATTTAAAGATATCAGGATGGAAACCACACTTAAAAAAACATTCTGCTATCACTTAATCGAATAAACTTTGATTATCTCTAAAATTGTACAGATCATTTAAATAGATTTCTATTATATAGATTATATAGAGCATATAAAAAACTGTACATTTTATATATGTCTTAACAGATTTATAACTTTAAAAAATAGAGAAATGATTGAAGATGACAAACTGAAAGAATAATTAGGAAATTAAAAATTTTAAGAAACAAATAAAAGTATGCATTGCTTATTAATATTCGATTTTAAATTTATTTGTTTGTTTCTGAGTACTAAAAAAAACGAAATCCCCAGTTCAGTGAATAATAAATCAATAGAAGTAAAGAAGCCAGTTGTTATTAGTGTGTTATATAAAAACATACCTATCAAAATTTTATTAATTACACCCTCAATAATTTAGTTCATGGGATAAATTTGATTGCAATTGACAAATATTAACATATTTTGTTTGTACGGAAATCACAATTGTTTATTTTTTAATAATTATAATTAATTGGTAATTGTGATTTCTGAATACAAATGTTTATTTGTTAATATTTAATTGTGAATTGCATTTTAAATTACCCCAATGCAATATTGGGGGGCAATATTAAATGAGCCTCAATTTTAATATTCCTTTTTTTTCTAAAAGTTTCTTGGTGCTTGCCCAGAGGGCGCTAGTAGTATAAACGTGTAAAGCTACTTTCAAATTTTTTAGTCAAATTTAGTTAATAAATAAATATTATTGCTCATATTCAATTTGTGGCGACATTTATTGACGTTAATTGAAATATTCAATTCCAGAGCGACCTCTGAACTTCAGTTGGCGAACTTATGTAAATATAATGCTACAAAATAAAATATTATCTGTAATGATCTAAATTTTCCAAACTCCATATACTTCTGAATTTAATAATATTATACGTCAAACGTTTCCAATCTCGTTGTATGCCGCACAGAGTACATTCTAATATACTATAATAGAGACCAATTTTCGGCATCAAGTGGTAACATGGATCAACGCCATCTATATGTCAGTTGTTGAACTATACATATCAGTTGCCAAGGCCAGGAAGAACAAGACAGTTACATATACATATGTAACTATATACTACATTGTACATGTAGTTGTAGAAAGTAAAAAATAAAATACATCTCTAATTTATCGATTTTATCACATTTATACAATAATAGATTTTAGGGTTATATAATATGTTATGAGTTCAGGCCAAACGCCTATTATAATTTAATAGCAATAATTTTTAAATCACATATATTCTCTTTGCATATTCGTTCCGTTTATTTTTAGGTTGACTTTTTGGAGTAATCATTAAAACAGCAAATTTACGTGTAATTCTCTCTTGAACAAGAAATTTGTAATATTTCAATGCTATGGTAAGGTAATTGTAAGACAAAATAAAATACATGATTTATATCACCTATGAGCGTATGTATGATTTAAAAATTATTGCTATTAGATTATAACAGGCGTTTGGCCCGAACATGCTCCCGGACGTTGAAAGCTCGCCTTTTAAGCAATTTGATCAAACAAGGGACATATTTTACTAAATGCTAACCGTTTGAAGTTTTGATGTCAGCCACACGGCTGATGCCCAGCTCCAGGATGAACAGCTACAACTAAACTATCAGGTACCAACAACGTTGAATTGTTTGAGCGCCATTTCACTCGTCGCTGTAGTTCACTAATATATTCTTTCGATCACCTGACCCAAAAATGTTGACGGAGCTGCTCCAATTTTTGAAATCTCCTCAAATAGCTGGTAGGGCTGTCTTGACAATCAGGAGTTGGCATGGCCGTTAGAGGCTTCTCAATAAGAAAGTGGCGTGGCGTGGCGTGGCGCGGCGTTGAGTTCTGCCGCTCAACACGTAATGCCACCAGAATTCGGCAGAAAGTGGGGAACGGGGGGAGTGTCTTAACACTAGGTTCCCTCTGCCTACCCTGCAGGGTGCGGGATACAACGTGAAGCTGATTTGATTTGATTTTATAAACTCTATTTATAAGTAATTGCAAGTAATATTTGTAAAACAGTGATAGTTTAAAATTTTACTTGTTTATTACTTAACTAGCGGCCCGCTTCGTCCGCTTAAGCTACATGTTAACACAAACGGTTAAGTTTAAGTCGTAATTAATTCAAGACAGACAAAGGAGGCCAGTCGTGGCGCAGGGGCACAAAGTGTAACTGTAAAACCGACTGGTAGTGGGTTCGATCCCCGGTCGAGGAGATGAATTGTATTTATTAAATTTATATTTCCATTTCTTCTGGTTGCTCTGGTGTCGAGGCAAAGCGCGGCGTTGAGTTCTGCCACTCAACACGCAAGTACGCACGCCAGAATTCGGCAGAAAGTGGGGAACCGAATGTCTCAATGTCCTACGCTGCTGTATGCGGGATACAGCGTGAGGCTGAAAAAAAAAAAAAGAGATAAAGAGCTACTTGATCTTCAAAGAAATATTAAGTAAATAAATACATAGACTCTTCGGTTCATTCGTTCGTTTGAAATAAATCTATATAAAAATATCTTAAAACATTCTTTCTACGTGTACTCTGTAATAACTACATATTTACCGATTGTACATTCACCTAATAATATATGTAGCTGTATAATAATTTAAAAACTACAGCAATCCTTTTATATAGAATATTATTATTAATTCTTACCCAAATTAATAATTTAACATTTAAGGCTGTCTCTGATCCGATCAGAACATTTAACAGAGTTTTAAAATTATGATAAGACTTATATGAAATAGGTAAAAAGAATGTATTGTTACAAAAATATATATGTTTAATAAATAATTAGCTTTGTGTATCAATGCTCAAAGTATATTATTATAAATATCAAGTATCAACATTGCACAAAACAATCATAAAACCTTATAGAAGTTACTATAATGTAGTGAAAAAATCATATTGGAAGATTATAGATTAAACTAATGAAAAATCATATTAGAGCTCATTATAATTGTCGGTCAATTCTGTTTATGTTAAATGAACAATCGCGAGAAGACAGCTAGTATGATATAATTCTTCAGTATGTAAAGATTTTTTTTACATTTTATTCAATAAAATTATTGTTATTCTCTCTTCCTGGTGTAATTCTTCTCTTACTGCTCAATTTTCGTTAATGACAAATTATAGGAGTTACTCAAAATAAAAATACATTTAATATTATTTAACAATATCCTTCCATGATTTAGTAACGTAGTCGCAACCTGTTTGCTTTTAATTAAAGTAATTTTATCATCATCAAATAACATATACGATGAGTAAATATTTCTTAAATCAGATTAGGAGTCTTGTAAAACATTTAATGAATTTCTTTACATTCGTTTGGAATTTATCACTATCATCATCAATTTGCTCTCTCCCAGCCAATATCCTATTAATATTTTTGCAATAATTAAAAATTATGCATCAAACAACGAATCACAATATCAATTATATAATCAACTGATTTATTTTTATGTAGAACACATTGAATACAATGAAATTCAATTAGTATAAATATTGCTAATTTCATTATTTCTATTATTTTTATTTTTTCAATTTTTTTTTTACCTATTTTACTAATTGAATACATTTTGTATATTTGAAATTAATTTAATAAATTCTTCGCTCGGAACGCAAAGTTAAAAGTAAAGTTCTCTATATTGTATATATTCTGCATGATTTTAAAAAAAATATAGTTTCTGTTCTTTTTTAGAAAATATCCACACATATACCGCAGAGCTGCTTGCTTCAACACGAGGATCGGTTTCTTCGAATACCATTCAGTGTCCACACCCAATTTACACACAGAGTGGGAACAGATTCTACTTTTTCACTGCTTGATGAAAATTTCATGGAATTAAATATATATTTTGCTTCCGACTTGGACACCCCAAGGCTGAACAATTTTAAGTTTCACTGCCACCTATTGAGTCAAAAATATTGTCCAGTCAAAAATATAGAAATCCTTTTATTATTTCTTTGCATTCTAGAGGTAGAATTCCTTTATCTGAAAATGATAATAATAAAATGTTAATAAATTTAAACTTTACATGATTAAGAATGAGATAAATTATGATAGAATAATCATATTGGAATCTTACTACTGCCATAATGAGCCTGTTGACTAGAGATATATTTTTTATTTTCATTCAGCACAGTATTATATAAATTGTCTATAAAAAATAATTATTACAAGTTTTTCAACTTTTTAAATGAAGAATCTTACTGTTGTTCTATTAATTTGTTTCATTATTGAATGATGTGTTAATGAAATTGAAAGATAATCAATAGATATAAAATCTTCTCTCTCTGGATATGCTACACTGACTTTCAAAGAAACTTAGTCAAAAAATATTTAACATTATACACAATTCTTTGAAATTTTGATCTCAGCCATTTGTTTTTTCAATTTATTCTACATTTTGGTTAATTTTACTCTAGCTCTAACAATTCTTTTATACATTTCCTGGTCCGTTTTGGAATTGACTTTAAAAAATTATCGACAAACTGCTCTGGAACAACATAATGTCATCAAAACAATTTTATTATGTGCTAAATTAGATATAACAATTGGGTAGGCGGCAAGTACTATCATAAATCCCAACTGGACTGTGTTATATCTAAATCAAAATTATTGTTTGTATAACATAAAAGAGAAAAATATTTGTTAATTTTATTAATATTTAAGGAGGAGTACTTAGTAGGAGCTTACTTTACAATTGCCTGTGTACAAAATATAATAAGAATTATTATTCATTTCGATCATTATTATGTTCTTCTTATACTTTTACTTATACAGTAGATATTTAAAACAATACAAACTGTCAACTGGCCAGGCACCGAGTGTTCATTTTCTTGAATGTCCATAACACAATTGAAAATATTTGAAGAATGTCCTTTTGTCTGTGTCTATCAATATTTGAGGATCTGAAATTAATATATTAATTGCTGTCACAAATTGTGATAACTTTGTGTTGTATTTCATGTTAATGGTTTAAAATTAATAGCAAAATAGTAAACTAAGGTTAACTTTTGATATATTTTACGGTAAGCTCAAAGTTACTCTTTATTTGATTTGTTATTCTTTTATAATTGTCTATCATCAAGATTTTTTTTGTTTAAACATTGTGAGGTAAGCGTAGAAATTTTCATCGAAACAATGACAGCCACGCATACAGTAATTTAGTTTTTTATTAAATGTGAGATGTAAATAGTAAATGTGAAAAGTGACTGTTACTAAATGCTTCTTTCTGACCTAGAAAATACTGAAGGTAGAAGCCACAGAACATGTTTTACGATACGATACGTGTTTTGTATTTATATTTTCAACTATATACATATTTATTGTTAAAATCAAAAATATTTCCACTCTCCTTGCGCCCAGGAACACAGCATTGTCTGTCTAAAGACATTATGTGCCCTAAAGAATCTAATCCTTCCAAGACACACAATTTCATACGGCACGAATGATTCGAAATTCAGTTGTAACAGTAATAGTAAAATTAATTTACCGTAGGAATTCGAGCTTAACTCAACTCAAAAACGCATAAACTACACTACAAAGATACAGTAATTGAATAACGACGTCAACAAGTAAGCAAAACCATCAATATAATATCATATTTTGAATTTGAAACTATTATAATTATACTTGCTTACTACGTGACGTACGTAAATAGACTATAAAGCACCACAGACTGCACAGTCATTCGGAGTAAACTACCACAGATAGTGAAGAATTGATTAATTTACGAGCTATATATTAAATTATTTGTGGTAAATATATATTTATTGTATTACTATTATAAATTAAATTTATTTATTAACTTTAACATAATAATATTAAAGTTAATAAATAAACTTAATATTATTACTCATATACAGTTCACACAGTGGCGACATCTATTGATGTTAATCTGAACTTCAGTAGGCGAACTTATGTAAATATAATATAAATTAGTATGGAGACTCCATATACTTCTGAATTTAATAATATTATAGTAGTAGTAGTTGTAGAAAGTGAAAAAATAAAATACATCTCTAATTTATTGCTTTTTTTTGAATCACACATTTATACAATAATAGATTTTAGGGTTATATAATATGTTAAGGCGAAACGCCTGTTATAATTTAATAGCAACAATTTTTAAATCACACATATGCTCTTCGCACATTCGTTCAGTTTGTGGGCAACTCACATTATATAATAAATATATACTTCTATATACATACATAGAATACACAAATATACACTTTACAAAATACACATATACTTACATAAAATATAATTACATAATTTATCGATATAAAAATATTAAAATATTTATAATTATAAAATCAAGTAACGGATCCCTAAGATTCGCAGATGCGCGAGCGCAGCGTCGCCCGGCAAGCCGCCGTGCCCGCCGCCCTCGCGCCCCTCTCACCCTAGCTGGTGCATAGCGGCGCATTCACTCCGGACCGCGCAACAGTCACAATCTTACCGTTCTACGCGAAGCCTGTGACGCTCAATCCTTTGTATAATATTGCCACGTGCTCTGACCTAATTGCTATATTTCTATCTTTACTTCTTATATCTTGCGTCTATTCTACATCTTTCCAAATCTATATGTACTGTGCTCTTTCTCCTTCTATATTATTTTGTATTTGTGGACTTATTGTGAAGCGGTGATAATATACGCTTATATACTATAAGAAAGACATTTATTTTCACACGCATCCCCACAAGTTTATTATCAGGTTGACTTCTTGGAGTAATAATTAAAACAGCAAATTTAGGTGTGGACACGTGTAATTCTCCAGTTGAACAAGAAATAAATATTACAATGCCACGGTAGGGTAATTGTAAGACAAAATAAAATACATGATTTATATCACCTATGAGCGTATGTGTGATTTAAAATTATTGCTATTAAATTATAACAGGCGTTCGGCCCGAACATGCCCCCGGACGTTGAAAGCTCGCCTTTTAACCAATTTGATCAAACAAGGGACATATTTTACTAAATGCTAACCGTGCGTTTGAAGTTTTGATGTCAGCCACACGGCTGATGCCCAGCTCCAGGATGAACAGCTACAATTCAGCCCATCTTCCATTTTAACGGCGAAAGATTGTCATCTTTAATGACAACTAAACTATCGGGTACCAACAACGTTGAATTGTTTGAGCGCCATTTCACTCGTCGCTGTAGTTCACCGATATATTCTTTGGATCACCTGACCCAAAAATGTTGACGGAGCTGCTCCAATTTTTGAAATCTGCCCAAATAGCTGGTAGGGCTGTCTTGACAATCAGGAGTTGGCATGGCCGTTAGAGGCTTCCCAATAAGAAAGTGGCCTGGCGTGGCGTGGCGTGGCGTGGCGCGGCGTTGAGTTCTGCCGCTCAACACGTAATGCCACCAGAATTCGGCAGAAAGTGGGGAACGGGGGGAGTGTCTTAACACTAAGTTCCCTCTGCCTACCCTGCAGGGTGCGGGATACAGCGTGAAGCTGATTTGATTTGATTTTATAAGCTTTATTTATTAGTAAGTAATTGCAAGTAATATTTGTAAAACAGTGACAGTTTAAAATTTTACTTGTTTATTACTTAACTAGCGGCCCGCTTCGCCCGCTTAAGCTACATGTTAACACAAACGGTTAAGTTCAAGTCGTAATTAATTCAAGACAGATAAAGGAGGCCAGTCGTGGCGCAGGGGCACAAAGTGTAACTGTAAAACCGACTGGTAGTGGGTTCGATCCCCGGTCGAGGAGATGAATTGTATTTATTAAATTTATATTTCCATTTCTTCTGGTTGCTCTGGTGTCGAGGCAAAGCGCGGCGTTGAGTTCTGCCACTCAACACGCAATGCCTCCAGAATTCGGCAGAAAGTGGGGAAGAACTACTTGATCTTCAAAGAAATATTAAGTAAATAAATACATAGACTCTTCGGTTCATTCGTTCGTTTGAAATAAATCTATATAAAAATATCTTAAAACATTCTTTCTACGTGTACTCTGTAATAACTACATATTTACCGATTGTACATTCACCTAATAATATATGTAGCTAATTTAATTCTTACCCAAATTAATAATCTAACATTTAAGGGGGGTAAGGGGAGAACGGGAACAACATCTTACCGGCCCAATTGCCATCCTCACTTGCACGCGTCTGGTGGTTCGTTATGAATAGCCAACGGCGGCTTTCTGTTCGTGGCCAAATAGCCGTGGTGCTCCCTGCTAGACAACGAACGAGGCTCTGGCGACCAAGTATTTGACGGTATAACCAATCACCCTAACAGGTAACTGTTAGAAGAGGCTTCCACAAGCCTGGGAATTAAATACCCCCGAAAGAGTGGCAGGTGCACCTTGGGTAAGTGCTCCGTGTCTTTACCTACTTCTTTTTATTATGATGAGTACAATTATGTTACGCCATGCAATCCGGCTAGCCCCCGGCGCTCGCAGGTACCCGGGCCTGTGAGTGAGAAATTTGTTACTGAAGACTCCACAGGAGTGGCTGCCCAGGCTTCTGTGTCAGTTAATGCTACTGGTGAAAAACCTAAAGCAAGGCTAGTTCAGCAAGCTTTTCATAAAGGAATGTTTATCAACAGACCTTGCAGTTCATCAGTCGGTGAACTTTGCATTACCACTCCCCAACCTACCAAGGGCACCATGCCACACTCGCTCGATTGGCAAAAAGTTCCCACAACAAGGTCATGCAAAAGACGTAGGACTTCTACCTCACCTCCATCTGAAAGCTCACCCATCACCAGCAACAGTTATGATATCCTTCCCTTTGATGTTATGTTATGTTAATGTAATTCGGTTGATAAAAAAGTTATTATGATGTGTGCAAGTCTAAGCTTATATTGTTCGAGTTTCAGGAACATGGAAAATAATATTGCCCGAGGATAGGGCTTGAGATTGAATGATGCCCGAGGATAGGGCTTGAGAATGAATGATGCCCGAGGATAGGGTAGGATAGGTATAATGATGTTGTTAACAATTACTTTACAATTACTTATTTTAAGATAACTGGTAGGCTGACAGTATATCGAATTAAAAATCAAATCAGCTTTACGCTGTATCCCGCACACAGCAGAGTAGACACCACCACCGAATTCTAGAGGCATTGCGTGTTCAGTGGCGGAACTCAACGCCGCCGCCGCCGTTGTCTTGATGGAAATATAAATTATATATTTATTTGTTTTTTTTTCAGCTTCACGACCTATTCCGCGCAGACCAGGGTAGGCAGAGGAAACGTAGTGTTAAGACACCCCGTTCCCCACTTTCCGCCGATTTCTGGAGGCCTTGTGTGTTGAGTGGCGGAACTTAACGCCGCGCTTTGCTTCGACACCAGAGCAAAGATATGGAAAAATAAATTTAAATAATAAAATTATTTAATTTTCATATACTTGAGTAGGAATCGACCTCACAACCATTCGGGTTTACAGTCACACTTTGTGATAAATTTCATATATATATTTCTTTTTTTATCATTATAATTATTATTTATATTTATTTTTTGTGTATTATTTATAGTTCTTTTGTTTTTTTTTGTTTTTTGTAGTGACTGTTTTTAGGGTCCCGTACCTCAAAGGCAATAAAACAGAACCTTTATAGGATTACTTAGTTGTTTGTCAGTCCGTTCGTCTGTCCCTTTTTATCTAAAACGTGTGGAGGTTTCAATCTGAAATTTTATCAAATATTTCAGGTCTACGAGGTCAGTCGTGGCGCAGCGGCACAAAAAGTGACTGTAAAATCGACTGGTTGTGGGTTCAATCCCTACTCGAGGAAAATAAATATTTATTTACATTTATAATTTAATTTCTTCCCTCTGGTGTCGAGGCAAAACGCGGCATTGAGTTCCGCCACTCAGCACGCAATGCCTCCAAAAGTCGGCGGAAATTGGAGAACGGAGTGTGTTAACACTAGGTTCTCTCTGCCTACCCTGCTGTGTGCGGGATACAGCGTGAAGCTGAATCAGGTCTACTGTTCCTTGGAGCTATGAAAAAATAAATTTTCTAAGCCAATGCAATCCAAAGATAGGTTTATACCGCAAATTTTTAAATCTCGCAAGGCCATCAAAAGGATACTTACCGTGAACTCAACACTTGAAATTTGTCACGCAATGTTTATGCCGTGTGATCCCGGCCTAGAATAGGATCATCCTGGTACTGGTGGTGTCGTAAGAGGTGATTAAAGTACGTGTGGTAGAGTCACGTCGCCAGCAATGGCAACTTGTATTAGCCCCTGTATAGTTTTTAAATTAGTAACATATATTATTAGTTAAATATATAATTGGTATACAGAATATACATAGAAAACACGTTTTTAGGCATTTTTATATAATCTATAAAATAACAAACATTTTCAGTCAAGTTCAAGTCGTACTCATGACCCGAGAGTTTCGTACCAGTTTCATGAATCTTATTAAGTTGTCATTTTGTATCAAATTAAGTACAGATTAAAATTTGTACTTAATGGTTTTTTCTGTGACACAAATACAAATAAGTAGTCAATTATTGATAAATTATTTTGGAATTTTCCTTTATACGTGCCGTAAGTTTTAACTTAACAAATTTCGTAATTGTATATCAACGGGAAGTACCCTATAGTTATGATAGAAAATGCGACAAAAAACGAAGCATAAACCCTCATATTTCATTGTCATTTGATTGCGATGATTTAGAAGATAGATTTTTTGTACTCTAAGGGAATATAGACTTGAACATTGAGGAATCTAACCTTTAACCGATCTTGTACAAAATAGTCTTGACAGACTGACAGACGGACAAACAACAAAGTTATCTTATAAGGATTTTGAGGTATGTACCCTAAAATACCCTTGGCACATACATACATGCAACATACAGGTGCAATAGTGCAATGTCGGTACGTGTCGCTTGTAAGTTATGAAATAATACTGCGGGATATTTTTATAAACAGTGTCAGAGTATTTTTTTCTTGAGACACAATTTTTTAGAGGTTGCTCCCAAAATTTTTTTTATACGTTTCTTAAAAAAATATTAATAATATAAACGAACGAACAGACTGAAGACCCTATTCAAAATATTTCTTTGAATATTAAGTCATTCTTTATCACTGTGCTAAATAATTACGAATTAAGCTAGACTGATACGAAGGTAATCTTCACCAACAATTCAATTTAGTTTAGTTTGTAGTTGGGGTTTTGGTGGCTGGCTCTCTGGTTCTCTGCCACTCCAGGCGCTTTTTTCTTCTTTTTCGCAATGAGCTCCATGATTCGCCTTGGGGTTGTGGGTAGGCTTTTAATATGAGGTGGTGCGGTGGCCTCCTGTAGTAGGGAGATGGGTGCCGACTGGGGAGTAATGAGTCGGCTCATCAGGTCCCTCAACCGCATTCCCATGTCTGTCGGCGTCTTCAAATAATTTACGTCCGCTTTCACAAGTGGACCGACATCTCCAGGCTGGGTGCTTCGCATTCCAGTCTCCAGCTGCTATTGTAGAATTCGTGCTATTAAGCATTAACTGCACCTCACTGGTGATAAGTTTGGAGGTCGGTGGTCGAAAGGCTGCGAAGATCCGAAGTGCTTCGCTTCCGTGGTGAACCTCGATCCCCAGTGATTGCAATGACTGGGTATTAAGGTTAGGCAATGGCTGCTGTACGATGTTTCGACGGACTGCAATCAGAAGACCTCTCCTCGAAGTGGCAGTGGCGACATCTAGCCGCAATATATAGTAACCTGGAAGATTGGCGCGGTCAGTAGGCTTGAGATGCGACTCATTGATAAGAGCCACGTCGACGTTTTGCTGGGGGAGGAGGAGCCGTAGGAAATGGAGCCTCTTTCGTAGTCCGGCCGCATTCCAGTACACAATGCGTAGCTCATCCATCTTTAAGCAAATGCATCATGCCCTTTAGCACGGAGTCGACCGGGTCTCGACTTTCCCTCAAGTCAATTAGGACCTCCTTGAGGGTGTCGATGGCCCTATCGATGACCGCGTGAGACTGTCCTTGAGGGTGGGCTGGCTGGGGCTTGGCAGCAACAGAGACTGCAGGCTGTTGTGGCTGGGCTGAGGGTGGAACCATTTTCTTCAGCTTTTTCTGAGATCTCTTCTTTCTTCTAGCACCTCCGGGACCCCTCTCGGTTGGAGGATTTGCCGGAGCCATGAGAGTGGGGGCCTGGCCTTCCGCCGCCACGGTGTTAGTCGTCACAGGAGCGGTGGCTGGTGGCAGCTTGGATGACTTTGTAAGGGCCATTGTGCCGGCCCTTTTGTTTCGTAGTTCCCTCTTGTATTGTGGACAAGCTGTGTGGTTGGCGGGGTGAGGGCCCCCACAATTAGCGCAAGTGGCGGGATCTTCGCGAGGTCTCGGGTTACCAAGATTCGTTAGTACCTACTATATGTTGTCGATAGATAGCGTTACTTGTATCGATTTCTACAATCTCAAATATAAACTTCTTGAAAACTTAAATATTATATCTTTTGATAGAGTGAAGCGATTACAATGAAATAAACACTAAAAGTTACTCTGATTTACTTGTACTTTTTATTTATACAAGTTGCTTAAATTTATTGTGTACTAGAGGGCGCGCGAGGCTTCGCCCGCTTATTAGGAGTTAATTCAATAAAATATTTTTAACAGTCTGAATTAAAATTTTTATAAAAATCGGTGGCAATTTAAAGATTTTTCCATATAAACTTTCAATCCCTTATTTGAACCCTTAGGGGGTGAATTCTTAAAAACCATGAAACACGTGTTCAATAAAATATTTTTAAGAGTCTGAATTTCAAATTTTATAAAAATCGGTACAGATTAAATTTTTTTTCCATACAAATTTTCAACCCTTATTTCATCCCTTTAGGGTTAAAATTTTTCAAATTCCCTTCTTAGTGGATGTCCAGAATATGAAAATAAACATCTGCCCAAATTTCACGTTTCTACCATCAGCGGTTACGGCTCTGCGTGCGTCTTACCTCAGTCAGTCAGCACAAGTCTTTTTATATATATAGATTTTTTACATGATCACATAAACAGATAAACAGACAAACAGAGAAACAGAGAAACAGACAAAAATTCCAAAAATGTTGGAAATGGATTCTGTTAATTATCCTTTAACACCCTTGCTATTTTTTTTAAATATTTTCAATGTACAGAAGCGACTTTTCTACAGATTTATTATAAGTATAGATAGTTAGAAATAAAAAAAAAGATTTGCGTAATTTGTATGCTCTTGTAAAGAAAAGCTTTTAAGTAACTATATATCTTAATACTCACATTGTAATAGTATGTACCTGGGGTATGAAATATTAAAAATAAATATATACATAGTTAATTATGTTATTTATATCGCCGTCCCGAGTGACGCAAGAACTTGAGAACTTGACGCGAGAACTCGGAATGCAGCGATCGAGCCAAACGCGGTGACGCTCGGTGACGCTGTCAAGTCAAGACCAGCCCAAGTCCATTCGAAAAAAAACGTCATTCGGAGGCAGTTGCTTAGGAAACGGCTCCTATTGGAAGGATACTAGTGTGAAGTATTGTCGGTAGGTGATACATATCACTTATTGCATTTACATAGTATCTCTTTCCAAAAAGTTTTGAAATAGACGATGTGTGTTTTTATCGTGTTTTTTTAAGAACTTTAACCGCTTCCGATTTCTAACAATGTGATAATTCAAAGCCTTTATATTCTTGCCATTATTGGCACGATCTTTAAGGATCGTTTTTTTTTGGGTGGCACCCCCATTCCTGTATTTTGAATTGAAAAAAAAAGCAATTATATGGAAACTAGTGCTATCTATCGCTTAAGACGAGTTAATAAGGATTCAGAGTTGACATAATTATATATTAGATGACGTTAAAAAACACAATTTTGCTTTTTCTCATCTTCTTAAAATTTATTTCAAACTAGCTGGTGCCCGCGAACTTCGTTTCGCCAAGAGATGTTAATGCGCCAACAGAAGATAAAAAACTATTATAATAGAGTCATTTCCGTATGTTTTTAAAGTGAAGGTGTTGCATGCCAGTTAAATAACCACTTCTCATATATGTTGATCAGGACACTTTGTACTTCTACCATACCGAACGTCGAAATACATCGCAATAAGCCTAAAGAATTTCTTTATACACCACATTTGATGTTCTACCTGTAGGAGCCAAAACAAACAAATTATCGGAGCTAGTGACACGCGAGAAAGCCACATAAAGCTGTCCGTGTGAAAAACAGCTCGTCCTAAGATCGACACCGGCGGCTCGAAGTGTCTGACCTTGTGACTTGTTAATGGTCATCGCAAAACATGGAGTAACGGGAAACTGCACGCGCTTAAATTGAAATGGGAAATGATTTGGTATTAGCGGTATGCGTGGTATAAATACTACTTCACCAGATCCACAACCCGTGAGAATTTCGGCTTCTATGATATTACTTCGAAGTGCAATTACTTTTAGCCGAGTTCCATTGCACAGCTTAGGGGGTGTTAAATTACGAAGCAACATTATGGGAATGCCTACTTTTAAAGTAATATTATGTGCGGGGAGTCCAGGTGCAGCGAGAGAGTTTAAAAATTCAACCGGGTAATTTGTAACATCCATTTGATCTACCACTGTATTTATAGACCGGTATACAACTTGGTCTCCTTCAATTCGCTCTAGAATAAT
Source organism: Heliconius himera (assembly GCA_021202915.1). Classification (NCBI taxonomy): domain Eukaryota; kingdom Metazoa; phylum Arthropoda; class Insecta; order Lepidoptera; family Nymphalidae; genus Heliconius; species Heliconius himera. The sequence continues at coordinate 103,350 of JAJHJA010000767.1, read as the reverse complement.
TTGGTTGATGGCAGCGGCTTGGTCATTTTTGGGCGTAAGTATTGCTCGCTCACAAAGCCATGAATTGTCTTGACCTATTAATTGGGAAACATCACCATAAACCAAATCAATGAGTTCCTCCACCGAAGCAACAATTTTACATAGGTTGTCGGGTAGAGTTACTGAATTACTTGATTCGGGAAATGAGCCTTCGCCGATTTTTAATAAAACTCCAGAAAATTCCTGCGCACTGGGGTTTCCACCTAAGTGAGCCCTCATGTTCTGCGTCAAGCTCAATTTTTCTATCCGAGGCCAAAGCACGGAGCGTTTTAGACATGCCCCGACCTCATCAGCTCTAGTTCCTCTGGTAATCACGGGTAGAGTCTGACGAAAATCGCCACAAAATAAAACTGTAACCCCTCCCATAACGTGATCATTTCGCCGGATATCTTGTAGAGTGCGATTAACGGCTTCCACGGCCTTCTTGTTCGCCATCGTACACTTGTCCCAAACGATTAGGCTGCACTCTGCAAGAATCTTTGCCTTTTCGCTATTTCGGGATATGGCACAAACTGGTGTTTCATTTATATCTAGGTCCAAAGGTATCTTAAACATGGAATGGGCGGTCTTACCTCCTGGAAGTAAAGTGGCTGCAATACCCGAAGAGGCGACTGCTAGTGCTATTTTTTCTTGTCTTCGCACTTCAGCAAGTAGCAGTCTAGTTAAAAACGTTTTTCCTGTACCACCAGGGGCGTCAAGAAAAAATATTCCACCATCCTGTTGACTGACACTTCTCAAAATTCGTTCATACACAGACTTTTGTTCATTTGTGAGGGTGCCAATATTATTGTTCACGATTTCGGCCATCGCGGCACGATCATAATTTGTCTCCGCTGCATACTCTCGACCAACACGCCGAACTTCAGTGGTTTCCTGAGGCTCTGGAAGACCATAATGACTCAAAGGATTGCCACCTATTGAAATCACAATATCTTGAAGTGAACAAAGGCAACGATTAATAATACGCTTGTCAGACTCTGCCACACTATCTCCATCAGCGCGCCTAGCCGCAAAACGAAAATCTTCGGATAGATGCCGTTGGTATTTTTCCCATAGCTGCATTGGATGGGCAAGTCCGCAGAACACTATCATGATTGCAAACAAATGTCGCAATCGGATGGGAGTGTCGCTGACTACGGCCTCTTCAAGAGTGTCGTCCCAATTTCGATCGTCATCTAGCAGACGCAATGCGCTGCAAGCTTCGTGAAAGGTGGAATGCTCAACACCATTAACAGTTTTTAAATATGTGTAAGAAGTAGCTCCCCGGACTGTGTGCAGTAAAAGACGCAAGTAATAACATTCATTATTACTCGGATGAATCGTGTACACTCGTCCTAGTGCATGCTCGCGATATACTCCTGGAAACCCCTCCACCGGCTGTCCCCGTCGGCGTCTATTAAATACTCCTTGTTGCTTATTGTACGTGTAATACGACGGTACTTCATTGTATAGGAGCGTTCGTGCAAAACTGTCTTCTTGACACAGACTGAAATATGCTAAGAGTGTGGTACGGCGTGGATTTTCTAAGCGTTCCCGTACGTTTTCTGGATTGAAATATAATCGCTGTCCGTTTTCTAGATGGACATCTAAATGCATTACAGTTGGGTGTCGGTCGTGGATAGAAAATCCAAGTATTCTCCACACCGCTTCCGAGGTACTGATATAGCGACCAGATTGATATTTGGTCACTTCATCACGATCACTGCTCTGCAATCCAAATGTGGCTTGATCACTTCCTTTGTTTACGTACTTGCATATGTACTTTATTGATTCTACACTCGCGCAGTACTCTACATTTACGTGAGCTTCAAAGGCACGTGAGAGTACTGGTGAATATGGCACTACCCACCGATTATCAACTGTGACACATTGTCCGCGCATATTTATTTCAGCAATAAAACCACCATTTTGAGGTCTCCGACGGCGGTACCATGGGTATCCGTTTTCACCAGTAACGGTTTCATCACAAAATTTTTTTGGAAACCTCTTTGTGCAACGGCCTTCTTTCATGCAGGGTGAACTGCTGTTAAATGTGCCACATGGGCCATGTATCATGTTCGTTTTGACGATTCTGTGTAAAATAGGGTCTGTGTCTGGATTAGGTATTTCCGCACTAATAAGACGATCGATTTCGTTTGGCCTGACCTTTTCCTCTAGCCACAAAAGATTATGGGAATGAGGCAATCCACGTTTCTGCCACTCTATCGAAAACATGTAGCAGCGGACTGACCCAAATATCTTTTCTTTTGTGAGGAGATCAATTAAGCGCTTTTGCTTTAAATGAAAGACTCTAGAAATTAAGTCATGTCTGTCATAGGAAGCCTGACCCGTCAGCAAGTTATTTTCTATTTCAGGCCATTTTGGGTTAGTAGTCATGGTAATAAAGAGATCTGCGCCGCCATATTTTCTGACGTAGCAAAACGCATCCTGGGTTCGCTCAGCCATGTACCTGGGACCACCAGTGAACGTAGAAGGAAGAATTACCATTCGACCCAAGTTTTCTGGATCAGAATCTTGCTCTAAGGCGTCTCTTAAATCAATGTAATTTTCCGCTCGTAGTTGCCTTTGATTAGTGCGTATGAATACCAACCGTTCAGTTTCTATTTTGGCATAAACGTCTACTAAAAACTGATTAAAAAGGCCCCGAAACCTGTGTAAATAAGGCTGTTCGTTATCCCGTAATTGAATCAAAAAACTGTAGAATTGCATTGCCGAAGTTTTTTTATTGTAATTTGGAGTACCCGTGCGAGGATCAACATTGTAAATGCCAAAATTGTAGCCATCTTCACCTCTACAAAACATTAAGGGATACTGTAAGGTATCATAGGCACGGTGTGTTTCACTTATTCTCTTTAGTATACTTGGCCTTGCACTTTCAAAGTAGGCATAAATGCCGCTTCAGTGATTTGTTTCGCTCCAAACGAAGTCATTTGGAACGCGCTGTTGTAGGCTCGTATATGTTCCAAAAAGTGTCTTGATTGCGGATGTTCTCCATTTAACAATTGTTTCAAAAGTTCCGGTGGTTCTTGTATACGCTCTAACTTAACTTTACCGGATGCACAACACATTCCTTTGGGCTCTCCGTGCCACTTAAAGGCACTGCAATGCGGGCATATTTCATCCATTGAGCCTAGATGAGTATATTCGGCATATTTTATTATTGAGTCATAATTAAATCCACTTTTTTCTTTTTCTATCCATGGCAACTCTTCAAAGTCGTATACCATCGAAGCATCATCTTCGCCAGGTGACAACCTAAGAACAACATGACGCAGCCGGTCTTCTTCTAACTGTATCAATCGGGTGTCACTGGATTGTGTTTGCCTCAATTCTTGCACACGACTCCTTTCTTCTTCCAGGTGATTAGCAGTAATTTCCTGTTGTTCGTAGTAGCGACTGCGAGCAGCCGACAGACGCAAATCATGTTGTTCATCGCTTTCGAACATCCGGGATATTTCATGGCGATGGCGATCCGCAGACAGCCGTGAACTTCTTTCCTCATCTGTTTCTAGAGAACGTGAGATTGCACGGCGAGAACGGTCAGCTGAGAGCCGATCTTCACGCTGAGTGAATGTCTCAGACTCGCGAGATGTGGCGTGACGTTCACGGTCAGCAGTGAGACGCTCTTCACGCTGAGTGAATGACTCAGACTCGCGGGATGTGGCGTGACGTTCACGGTCAGTAGAGAGACGCTCTTCACGCTGAGTGAATGACTCGGACTCGCGAGATACGATATGACGCTCACGGTCAGCAGTGAGACGCTCTTCACGCTGAGTTAATGACTCGGACTCGCGAGATACGATATGACGCTCACGGTCAGCAGTGAGACGCTCTTCACGCTGAGTGAATGACTCGGACTCGCGAGATACGACATGACGCTCACGGTCGGCTGTAAGGCGTGCTTCATGCTGATTCATCGTTTCTGAGGCGCGTGAACCAGCTACTTGTTCTCGAACCGTAGCTAATCTTTCTTCTCTTTGCGAAGCTGTTTCCGAAGATACCAATTCAGCATAATATTCCCGCCTCGCAGCTAAACGTGCCTCATGTTCTTCCTCAGTTTCTTGAGATCTAACTTGTCTCTGGCGTTTAGAGGCTCTCGAATATTGAGAAAGACCTGATTTCTTTCGTCTAGGCATAATGATTCTTGTCACAATATTACTTGGACTAAGAACTGTAGAGTATAAGATTTTGTTGGCTGCTCCCCTGCGTTACCGGATAGGCTACTTCCAAATTATTATACGTAATAGAGTATAAGATTTTGTTAACTGCTCCCCTGCGTTACCGGGTAGGCTACTTCCAAATTATTATACGTAATAGAGTATAAGATTTTGTTGGCTGCTCCCCTGCGTTACCGGGTAGGCTACTTCCAAATTATTATACGTAAACCACAAAACAACATAAGCCCAAAGGCATCTATTCTGATGAGTTACAATAAAATGGGAGTTTTAGCCAGTATTGAACTGTTACCGCCTTCACCGCGTGGAGGTACTCCCAGCTTATGTTATTATTGTTATTATTATTATGATTCTTTAAACAGGTAAATGTCACAAAACGAAGGGCAATTCACGTAAAAAGCGTTAATTTTCATCGATTTAGCTTCAAAATTAACGGAGTTTCATGGAAACTTACCCCCCCTTTTTCAGCCCCTATTAGGCATATTTTCCAAAAATCCTCATTGCATCATTCTTAATTTGTAACCAAATAGCCGAATATTAATTTTAATCGAATTAGCTTCAAAACTGACGGAGTTTCATACAAACTTACTCCTCCCCTTTTTACCCCCTTAAAGGGCGAATTTCCAAAAAAAGGATAGCCTATATGTTAGCGAGGACTAATAGCTATATAACAAAAAAAGTTTCATCAAAATCCGTCCAGTAGTTTTTGCGTGAAAAGCGAACAACAAACAGACAGACAGACAGACAGACAGACAAAAATTTTTTAAATCATGTTTTTGGCTTCTATTGGTTGAATAAAGATCCCCCATCTTATTTTTTCTTAAATATCTGTAATGTACAGACATGGGGTTGTTATAATTTTATTATTTATTTCAAATTAGTTGGAAGAAGAAAAATGTTCCAAATTCAAATAAAATATAAAATTTAAATATATTTTTTCAATCCCCATTAGAAGTAATGACTTATTGACTATATTTAAAATATTTCACTTTCCCTAGCCTAATAGGATAAGGTGCGGCGTTGGGTTGCGCCAATTCATATGTTATATTTCTAAAGTGGGAAAAATTTTGAGAGCGCGACCTCTTGAGGATAATTTAGATAATATTAATCTACAAATTCTATGAAAATGCTAATAAAAATTTAATCAATTCAACCTATAACGAAATTTGGCAGCTGAAATGTGAATACATCAATAACAAAAAGATTCTAAAAATATTTTTTGGGAGTATATGTAGCCAAATGAGTATCTAATTAGATACTAACGAATAATAGAATATCCGATATTCAATGTTAATTTACTACGACTGATAAAGATCGGTGTCATCACAAACACTCTCATACACCTGACACCTGACACCAGCGCACGCGGTCAACAGTGGGCACGATTGGATCGCGGTCGGTCACGGTTAACGGGACAACTGTCCGATGTGACTTGTTGTCTGTTGTCGGATATGAAACAATTTGCTAAAACACAAAAGGGCCCTGGATTTGCATAGCATTACAGAGTTGCCTCCCCACGAGTGCTTGTAGTGAAACCTTCCCTCCGCCCCCCCCCCCCCCCCTTTCTTCTATCTCTCGACGTCGCCTTTATACATTTTTCATCGGTTGGGAAATTGCATGTTCTGCATGACGCCGCTGTCTCCGACCGCCAGTGATCTACAACGTCACTTATATAAATATGTAAAGAGCAATTTGTGTTATTCTGAAACCACAAAGCAATAAGAAGTGGGAGCAATTAACATGTTATTGACACATCGACCGTGTGTGGTGTCACAGACAGGAGGAGCGGCGGGTGCGACCGACCGAACCGAACAAAAGCACACTGGAATGAATTGAAGCAGCCGGCAGCCAGCGCAGGAGCACAACTTGGATGAATTTGATCAATTATTATTTAGTTTTCCTTGAACGTAAAGTATAGAAGCTTATTGTAGTCTCGATATTATTCACCTTTATAATTATATAATGGCCAGTAGTGGTGCAGGGGCACAAATTCATTAATAACATTACATTTTAATTTTCTTCGCTCTGGTGTCGAGGCAAAGTGCGGCGTTGAGCTCCGCTACTCAACACGCAATGCCTGGGATAATAAAACAAAGATAAAGTGGGGAGCGGAGTGTCTTAGCACTAGGCTTCGTCTGCCTATTCTGCTACATGCGGGATGCAACGTGAAGAATAAAAAGATATTAAAAGTCAATAGTGCTGCGTAGGGAACGGAGTGTCCCCTGTCTACTACACCATTTGCGGGAAATTGCGTGAGTTTAAAAAAAAGTACGTGTATGTAACCGTGAGGCGAATGTAAGTTGGCGAGTGTTCGCGTTTAAAAATTGAGATTCAAGTAAAACATGAATATTTCAGCGTCCGCCGATCTCGTTTCATAAGTTTTTATTACCAAAGTTGAACCCGAGGCGTTCCGGAGCTCCGGCTTCAACAACCAAGAGATGCGTTGATGAACTTTTTTAATCAGCCGCTTCAGAGTGTACACACAGACGCACACAGAGACACGTCTCAGACAGCTAACAGAGGTTAGTAACCATTTGTAAGACCTGATTATTTTTAGAAAACGTACAAAAATTTTACGTAGCAGGATTTGAACCTGCACATTTTGGAAGCCGTCCAAACACTCTGATCACCAAGTAATATGTTCTCATCGAGCTACGTCAAAATTTCGTTATGTATACGTTTATTATAACTTATGATTTTAGCATCTCTGTAAAAATTTGTGTAGAAATTTGGCTTAGTGGTCAGTGCGTTTGGACGGTTTCAAAGAAGCGCGGGTTCAAATTCCGCTACGTTCAAATTTTCTTACGTTTTCAAAAAAATCTAGTATTTAACATTTTAAATACATTTAAAAGATTTATTAAGTTAATTTTGAATTAGAGATTTCGGAGATGAGATGATGAAAATAACGAAATATCAATATATCGATATTTTTTAAAATAAAAAAAATAACAATTTACTTCGATATATTAGTCAATTTCAAAAAAAATTCACAAGCGTTTTTAAAATTATAGTGTAGGTATAAATAAATCAGCTTCACGATGTATCCAGCACACAGCAGGGTAGGCAGAGGGAACCTAGTGTTAATACACTCCGTTCCCCACTTTCTGCCGAGTTCTGCACGGATTGCGTGTTGAGTGGCGGAACTCAGCGCCGCGCTTTGACTCGAGCGAATCAGAGCGAAGACATGAAAATATAAATATATATTTCACTTCCTTGAGTGGGCGTCGAACCCACAACTCTGTAACTGTAGGTATTTAGCTCAATATGTACTATAAACAGTAATATTAATACAAAATATTGAAAAATCTCAAAAAAAAGTATTTCTTTATTAACAGAGAAGAGTTGTACAGCATGAAATGTCTTTTAAACTTTTACCTTGTTCTTCAGATTTGTATACTTACTCATACTCATATTGCATGAATACATTACGACGTAGTTAAAGCTATCAAAGAAATTAAAAAAAACTTCACATTATAATCGGATTGTTCTCCAGTGTCCGCTGTATGAGGCGGAGGCTGCATTCATCAGTCGTCAAAAGCCGCCTTTAAGAAATAAGTAGTGAGAACTGAAACAGTCGCTGTTTATTTTTTTAAAGCGTGGAATATGAAAAGGTTATAAGAGCTATGATGGAGGACGCGGGCACAAGAGGCGAGGGTCCGGGCGTGGGACCGGGCGTGTGAGCGGGTGCTCGAGCAGGCGCGGGAGCGGGTGCAGGAGCGGGCGCGGGAGCGGGTGCAGGAGCGGGCGCGGGAGCTGGCGTGGGAGCGGGCGCGTGAGTAGGCGTGGGAGCGGGCGCGGGAGCTGGCGTGGGAGCGGGCGCGTGAGTAGGCGTGGGAGCGGGCGCGGGAGCTGGCGTGGGAGCGGGCGCGTGAGCAGGCGCGGGAGCGGCTGCAGGAGCGGGCGCGGGAGCTGGCGTGGGAGCGGGCGCGTGAGCAGGCGTCGCGTGGGAACGGGCGCGGGAGCTGGCGTGGGAGCGGGCGCGTGAGCAGGCGCGGGAGCGGGTGCAGGAGCGGGCGCGGGAGCTGGCGTGGGAGCAGGCGCGTGAGCAGTCGTGGGACCGGGCGCGGGAGCTGGCGTGGGAGCAGGCGCGTGAGCAGGCGCGGGAGCGGGTGCAGGAGCGGGCGCGTGAGCAGGCGCGGGAGCGGCTGCAGGAGCGGGCGCGGGAGCTGGCGTGTGAGCGGGCGCGTGAGCAGGCGTGGGACCGGGCGCGGGAGCTGGCGTGGGAGCGGGCGCGTGAGCAGGCGCGGGAGGCGCCACTTAAGAAGTACCTCAGTAGCTATAGGTCAAACGACAAACAAATACATTTGACGTGCAACATTAACTTATATTATAAATTTCGTCTTAATTCTTTTCATTCTAGAATTTGAATGAATTTTAGTATGCAGCTCTACTTCAGACTTAAAATTAAATAACTCCGATTGACAACATAACTGTGGACTTCAGAGAATCACTAGTCAGCTCGTCTGTGTGTCCTAGGTTTCTTCCTGAGGAATATTCTTCAAGAAATTGCCTCCGCGTTAGTTCTTGCTTTCTTGGTAAATTAGTGCGACTCCACAGTCCATTGTGTATTTTGATTTGAGCACTCGTCTGCGACCGCCCTCACCAGCGGAGCACTGTGCTTCATGAGCGGGATCTCATATTTTTAATGTCATATTTTGTGAGGCAAGTAAACATTTAACACAAATGACATTACGTCAATTGAAAGTATGTAATGCATAAAATATTTTTTTCTGGTGCATTTAAAATATCCGCCGTCTAGTTATTTTAAAAAAGTATAAGTTAAAACAACACCGGCGATCGTGTGACTATTACTGCAAAGCGCTACAAAGGAGAATGAAACTTTTGGGCCAACACGTAAAGAATTGAGATGTGATCTAAAAAATTACAATTTTTTTTTTATTTTTAGAATAGCAAATAATAAATTAATTGACATTCTGGAAGTGGAGAAAAATGAAAAAAAGTAAGATTGAGATCCTTAATCGATTAAAATCAATCATATTTCAAATCAAAGATGTGACAGTTGATTGACAATCACACCTTATCTAATGATTTTTTGCATTTTTGCTTCTGTTTGTCATCGCAAAATCAGGCCATTAAATAAAAAAACATTAAAAAAAACATTTGCTTCTGTCATTACGTTCGTGTCATAACGCATCGACGTTTCGACATCGAAATTTCACAGTTGTACCATTAGCGGTTACGGCTATGCGTGCGTCTTACCTCAGTCAGTAAAGAACATATCCTTTTATATATATAGAAGAAGAAGATAATTAATAAATGCGGCAGTGTTTCCAGGTCACCTTGGGGTGGACGACCTGGGTACCTTCAAAAAGCGTGTCTATCTCCACTTTAAAGGGTCGTGTTGATGTGGAATCGTGGGTGGCGGTGATCACTTACCACCAGGTGACCCGTACGCTCGTTTGCCTTGTCTTTCCCATTCAAATCATTCCCAGAGTGCGAATCGCTAGTGCCACTGTGCCACGATGGCCTCACCAGCCTTATTCACTTCATTTGCTTTAAAATTTTCCTGTTATATTCAATTTGAACGTACATTATTCAGAATTTACACATTGGAATTTGGAACATTTCAAGGTGGAATTTTCGATTCTTTTCAGTCTGGCGCCAGCCAACTCAAGTTATTCAATCGCAGCAAAAATTTTATAGAAATAGTTAACAAGGCCCGGTTTAAACTCCGAAGTAATTTTATATGCTCCTTGTGAGCGACAAAAGAATATAAAATGCAGCTTTGTACTCTCCACGAGAGTTATAATGCACTTCGTTACAGTTCCATGAGCCTTGCAGTGTTGAGGGCGGGGGTGCGGGGCACGAGGGGGAGGGGAAGGGGTTCCCTTGTTGGGGACGGGGAACCCCCCACACGTCGCCTATTGTACTTGTAAATGATTTCAGAGGGAACATAATTATGAGTGTAATAAGAGAAGTCGACGACAATCGCGACTGTGATTGAGACACAACAGACAACGCCGGTATTTGAAGGTATGTACAAAACGATAACTGTGCCTCACTGCAGGCTCGTGAACTACGAAGTTATTCGTGAGATGATGCATCATGATTTCGGTGGTTTCTGACTATGAATAATATATGGCGATAGCATCGAGGGGAGCTGGAGAGGAATGTTTGCGTTACGTGTAAGAAGTAAATAATATTTGCAAATAAAGACTTGTTCTTATCTTCTTATTGACAGATTAGTGGTATATGTAACAGATGGTGCCGCTGCATACGGCACACATCAGGCTAGACAATAGGAACCTATTGTTGAGACACTCCTTGCAGTCACACAACTCATTTTTCAAAAATTGCGTGTTGAGTGGCGGAACTCAACTTTTTGTAGTACATAATTAATTGCACATATTCGTAAAATGCATAAAATGTATATAACAGTAAATTAGTAAAACAATAACAAGTCATAATAAAAGTAATAATACCTGAACAGCCGGACAGCGGCGGACGGCGGCCGCGCGATTTACAATAATTGGTTCATTACATTCATTCACACAGAGGCCAGTCGTGGCGGAGGGGTACAAGGTGTGACTGTAAAATCGACTGGTTGTGGGTTCGATCCCTACTCGACGAAATAAAATACTTATTTATATTTTCATTTCTTCGCTCTGGTGTCGAGGCAAAGCACGGCGTTGAGTTCCGCCACACAACACGCAATGCCTCCAGAACTCGGCGGAAAGTGGAAAATGGAGTGTCTTAACACTAGGTTTTGTTTGCCTACCCTGCTGTGTGCGAGATACAGCGTGAAGCTGATTTAATTTTAATTGTGATAAATTAAGAATATTACCTACTATTCTAATTACATTTTTTTATTGATTGCAATATTTTTGATTTTTTTCAAAACTTCTGCAACTGTATGTATTGTAAATGGGGCTTCACTCCCTGCTCGCTTCGCTCACCAACCCCTGCTATTCAATAATAAAAAAATAACATAATTTCATGAACATATTCTTGTTTACAGTATAACATTTGGTAATTTAAAATAAGTAATCTATACTAAGTTGATGTAAGTCGTGGACGTGGATTCAGGACGTGATCTAAGTGATTTTCTGCTGCAATACATAGATAGATGAAAGAAATCGTTATAGCTAACAATTTGTAAAATAAAGAAATATAGCCTACTTTGTGGGAAGTGATATTGTGAAACATGTTGGCTTGTTCTAGGAGATAATCCCGCGCCACAATATTTTGTTAAAGACAGCGGCGGACGGACTCATTTGCAGAATAAGATGTAAGACAAACACCGACCAGCGACAGACTCTGCGGCGCCGCCACACCCCCCGACCACCCTCCCTCCCCCGGACCTTGACTCCGATCCGGTACGTATAACGTATGAGATCTTATATGTATGCATGTTCGTCATATCTATATGTAGGCGAGGTCGTCGTGGCACAGGAGCAAAGCGCGTGCAGTGTCGTAACACTAGGTTCCCTCTGTGTACCCTACTATATGCTGGTTACATTACGGAATAACAATGTTACAACAGACATTGACAGGCACTAACACAATCATTGCTTTCAAAAATGGACTCACCGCGATATTTAACGAATACAGTGCTCCGAACGTCATTTTATAAAGCTCGATTAAATATATAAAGATTAATGGGATCATTGTAGTCAAGTGATTACAAAACACTAACTAGTATTTTGTAAGTAGTAATAAAATACTAAAGCTTCTTCGAGCGTCGGGGTTAGTGGGCAATTCGAGACGAAGGCACATGTAGAGGCGGCGGCGGAGGTGGACGCGGAGGCGGAGACGGAGGCGCATGTAGAGGCAGCGGCGGAGGCGAAGGCGGACGCGGAGGTGTAGGCTTGTACCGCAATCAGATCCCGTATTTGTGCGCACTTAGCTATGAATGATAAGAAAAAAACAATCAATAATAGTACGGAATAGGATAAGCACATATTTATGTAAGTACTCGTAATATATTAATTTGAATTTAAATTTTCAATATAAAGCAATAACGCAAACACTGAGGAGAAATAAGTAAAAGATAAATAAATCTTACGAGTTTTAGAGACAAACATAAAACAATGTGAATAACAACAAATAAAAAAAACAGCTTCACACTGGTTAAGGGTTCGATCCCCGGAATAAATTACTACTTATTAATATCTTCATTTCTTCGCTCTAGTACCGAGGCAAAAGCCCGGCGTTGAGTTCCGCCACTCAGCTAGCAATGCCTCAAAAAAAATGGCGGAAAGTAGGGAACGGAGTGACATAATACTAAGTGCAGAGGTAACCTACATACAGCCTACCTTGAATAACAAGAATCGGAAAGACAATGACTAAATGAAATAATTTTGGCGCCGACGGCCGCACTCTTCCACCACCACGTGGGAGGACATGAACCTAATAATGAATAACTTTAAAATTTATTCGCAAAAAAAAACATCTCTTTTAAACCTTTTCAATTTAAATTTACGGTGGTGTTATATTATTCACAAATTCTAAGTAATACAAAACTTTAAGCGAAGAATGATAATGTCGAAGTGGGAGTGGGTCTCATTTACTGCTGCAACATTTTAAAAACAAGAGAATGTGGGCGGCTCATCGACAATCAATAGGCAGGATTGCTCAACTCGGTAGAGCCTCCGGCTCGGCAGGAGGGGGTTCAGGAGTAATTGCACTCCATTGAATTACTTCAAAACACTGTATTTAGTTTGATAATATTTCTCTATTTGTCGGCGATCATTGTGAACAGTACAAGCTGAACTGTTGTAGCTACGGCGCGCTACGTATTTTTAAATTATTCTTCTGCCATCTGATAAGCCTTATCAATTAAACTTATATCACTCACTTTATCACTTTAAATGAGCTTTGGAAAATTGATATATTTAAAATTATGAAATTTCCTGTTAAATAAACTTAAAAACATTTCAAAAATATACATATCTAAAGGAAAATGTGTAGAACTGAGAAAATAATTAATAAAAAATTGTCTTAAAAATTCAACAAACTATGAAAGCCTGATGAAAGCTTCCAGGAACTATTAATTCCGATTGAAAAAATGTTTTTTTGGCATTTCTAAAGAGGAAAGCAGCCCACGTACATACCTAGATATGTGATCACACGCACCGCAGCCGCTTCGATTGTGTCCACTAGAACCTACCATTTGAACGTAGTCTTAAAACACTCCGTTCTCCTTTTCCCATTGCGCACTGCCTGGCGAGCGCTCTGAAGTATGTTTAGTTTTAACAAAAAACAAAGTATCTCATATTAGATTACAGACATTCATGTATTAAAGCAATTAACATTTTTTGATTTAAAATAAACTTGTACATACTTATAAAATTTTAAATTTTTTACCCGACTGTGCGACTCAACGGAGGATAATGTGTTTATCAGTGTATGAATGTATGTATGTACATATATGTGCACACCAGCTTCACGCTGTATCCCGCACACAGCAGGGTAGGCAGAGGGAACCTAGTGTTAAGACACTCCGTTCCCTACTTTCTGCCGAATTCTGGAGGCATTGCGTGTTGAATGGCAGAACTCAACGCCGCGCTTAACCTCGACACAAATAAATATTTCATCTCCTTGAATGGGGATCGAATCCACAACCAGCCGGGTAATTTATAGTCACACTTCGTGGAGCTGCGCTGCGACTGGTCTCAGTGTGCAGACCACAGACAATTTTGATGATTCTAACTACAATCGATTGTCTTGACCTTGCGAGCGTCGCTACAGTCATAGCGACAACAAGTTGTCATATTATGTTTTGTATTTGACAAAATATTGAAACTTACGAGTAAAATAATTCCATCATCAAGATTTTTTTTTATGAATCAACCTTACTACAATTATGTCGTTATTTTTTGTTTTAGTAATGCGCATAGTGTAGTTTTTTTTTATTTTTTTATTATAATTTTAACTAAGCACTACAGACACGTAGTCCGTACTTTTTTTTTACTTTTTCATTATTATTAGCTAATCATCAATTTTATATTTATCTGCTGCTTAAATAAGGCTTATAACTAGAGATAATTATCTAAATATGTAATTCCTAAGAAAGTCCAGGTATTTTTAGATTGCCTTTTTTTTTTGTAAATATTTCACTTAAGTATTATCTATTAACTTAATATCTATTACAATTTAACAATTTATATATTCTAAGTGCCTGTCGGAAGATGGATTCAGGATGTGGAGGGTATAACCAAAGTGGTCATAACCTCTACTAAAGAAGATATGACCGCTTCGTTTCTATCTTTAATGGCCATTTTTAAATTGTATTCCACAATGCCTTTCGTCGTTGCCATTGTTGCACTGCGGATCAGCCTTTTGACTGCATCGTCTTCGCTACCGCTGTAGTAGTAGCAGCTGTAAGTGTGTCGCGTTATTGCGACGACTGCGTGCGGGACGCTGTCATGCAGCTGTAATTTTGCCGACTTCATGTTCACTACTACTACCATCACGTTCGTCAGACCCTGAGCTTCGTGAATCGTTTGAACCTGAACCTGTGAACACCTTTGAACACCTTTGAACCTGTACTCACTCCATATCCTTGTTGAATCATGGAGTCTTTTTCCTCTTGCGTAAAAGTGAGGTAGAAGGTGTTTTTTAGGTCTCTTGGTACCGGCGTCGCCTTGATGTTTACAATATGAAGAGAGTGCACTGCCCTTTTTGCTGAGTATATACCGCAGTATATTTCTCGTAGGGCGTAAGCGACGTCCATGGGGCTTCTATGGGTACACAGTAGGTTTTTGCTGATGCTTAGCACTTGGGATGGACTGCGGTAAAGCATATTAAAGAGATTCTCACGGTCAATATAGGGAAGTTGATTTACATCTCCGATCAGTAGTAATTCTTCTACTCGGGAGATTCTAGCAGCCGTCAACCCAGAAGTCACAAGAACCATCTACACGGCAGTCGTGGAACCCATCATGACGTATGCAGCAAGTGCCTGGTCTCAATCTACTGATATGCAGATGAATCGGAATCGATTAAATGCGCTCCAACGAGGTTTTGCCCAAAAGATCTGCAGGGCGTACAGGACGGTATCCTTAACATCTGCGCTGGCTCTTTCGGGGTTATTGCCGCTTGATATTAGAATAAAAGAACATGCGAATCTGTATAGAGCAAAAAAAGGATACTGCAAAGATTATCTACCATCAGAACGGCATAAGCTTCTGCAGATCTAGAAATAATAAATTTATTGCAATTTCACCTGGTCTAGCTTGTTTATTGAACGGGAGCACTAAAAGAACGGCAGTAAGACGAAAAATATACGAAGCGCTACCGATAAGGACGACTGGAGGCATAAACTGTCGAGTAGTGAGATCAAAGAACAAATTGGTCATACTGCTCGATTGGGGGAACGGACGCCCTTCGAACGTTCACAGGAACTGCTTACAGTAGTAAGTGAAATTACAGGACAGGGAGCTCGTGTGATAAGTGTAGACGCTATGGTCGTTGACTATAATAAAGGAGAAGTCGCAGACCGACTGGGATGCATAAAAGCCTCAGAACAACATGAGGTGATAGCGTATGAGGACAGAGGAGAAGATCTCAGTTACCTAAAACTCAATCACTTGAGCACCCAGAAAGTAAACATCCCATCTACCCTTGTTACCATCGAAAGCGGCTCAGAACTGTACCAACGTAAAACAGCAGAGGAACAGGCAAAACGTGCAGGAAACAAACCGAAACACACTGCTGCAAGAGGCGCATACAGCGCCTTTATGACTACCGTTGAAAACTTATTAGGTAGGAGGAAACCATCAATACATGAAACCCAGGTGATGGAAATAGATAAAATCGCAAGAGACACTGCAAAGACTACCGCTGTAAAAACATGGCCAAAGTTAACAAGAGCGGCTATGAATCAAGTAAAAACACCCAATCTGGTACCGATCATGGGATACAAAGACCACTACAAGAATGCTTTCCTTGAATTCCTCGCAGTCCTTAAAGCTACTAAAGAAGTAAAGCTCAGAACTTGCAAGGAAATAATGCTTGCCTTTCAGGGAGAATACTCGATCCTGCAGGTAAAGCTCAAGGAGGCAGAAGCCGCCATATATAACAATGATACCGCCCAAACCATTACAGGCAACATGAACGGCAGTTACATGGCGGCGTATAATGCTGCAGTTGGCTTTGTGGAGTTAGATAAAGAGGAAACCAGACAAATAGGCAACCTCAAATTCAATTTAACTGATAATAATCCCATTGTTGTCGTCGCCAAGTGCACGAAAGTGATGCTAGAGGATAAAATGCTAGAGATGGCCAGAAACTTCGACAACACTCTAGAACCCACATCATCAGCGGAATGGGAGGTACTTGGGATGCAGTGGGTCAATGGGGTCCCCGGATGCGGTAAAACAACTTGGATTCTAAAACACTTTGACTTGAATAAAGATACTATTGTCACCACTACCACAGAGGCAGCCAAAGAACTCCGAGAGAAACTGTCGGTAAATATAGGGAACTTAGCAAAAAGTAAGGTTCGCACTATCGCTTCAATATTGGTTAACGGGGTCAGAAAATCAGAAAGGTGCAAGCGTCTTATCGTAGACGAAGCCCTGATGAATCATTTTGGAGCAATAGTGACGGCATAGTGTAGTTATAGAAAATTATTTGAAAAAAATACTTTCTGTTGAATATTGTGCATGCTAGGACAAGTGTTTAATCAGAACAGATGATGATGAAAGAACAGTGCAATGTACGCGGAGCGCGACGACCGACGGTGTGATGAACTAGCGAGTAGCGGAACTTAGTAGCAAGTAAATATTTCATTCGCATGTTTAGGAATTGAACCCGCAATCGTCACGTTTACTACTGTAAAGCACAAGCCAGTCAAGTTGCTACAAGCTTGTGCCTCCCGTGAGCGCCCGGAACCTTGCTGTTTAAATTTAATCTCTATTACTTAAAATATTTGCAAAAAAGTGATACGTAGTGTAAAATTAAAAATATGCAATATAAACGGTCGTCTTCTTTGTTTTTTTTTTATTTAATTCTTACTTACACTACAGACTTTTGGTCCGTACCTTTTGTTATTTTTACATTTCTTTTAATACTTTTTTCTGTAGATCTTCGCAATCGCATTTGTAAGTAACAAAGTTGTTTATTAGATCACGTCGATGAGGTAAACACTGGCACTCGCCGGCGCGTCGTACGTAACCCAATTACGTAGATAAAAATATGTACAATAACAACAGATTATAATTATTTTTTATCGAATAATTTAAAAAATCGTCCGCGGCACCAGCTTTGACGCAAAATGTATAGTGTACGTTCTACATATTCTCAACTAGTGGGCGCGCGCAGCTTCGCCCGCTCTTTTGCACCCTTAGGGGTGAATTCTAAGAAAACCACAAAACACGTGTTTAATGAAATATTTTTAACAGTCTGAATTTATTTTTTTATAAAAATCGGTGGCGATTTAAAGATTTTTACATATAAAATTTCAATCCCTTATTTGAACACTTAGGGAGTGAATTCTACAAAACCATGGAACACGTTTTCAATTAAATTCTTTTAAGAGTCTGAATTTCGAATTTTATAAAAATCTGTGTTAATTAAAAAAAAAAAACCATACAAACTTTTCACCCTTATTTAATCCCTTTAAGGTTAAAATTTTTCAAAATCCCTTCTTAGTGGATGTCCAGATTATGAATATGAACATCTGTCCAAATTTCACGTGTCTACCATCAGCGGTTACAGCTGTGCGTTCCTCTTACCTCAGTCAGTCAGTACATGTCCTTTTATATATATAGATTACAGTGATACAGTAAGTGAGTGCTGGGGCTCACCACTAGCACAGAGCACAGGCTTCGAAAAGTCTCAGAAAGTTAAGGTCAATTAAACGCCGCGACGCGCTGCACTCCGGCGCGCGGCGCGTGTCGGCTCGGGAGCTTGTTTACAGTTGGTTATGATATTCAGAATTTAATCCTTTATGATACTGAACACACATCCTGCACACGATGATCATTATATTTTGGAAAAGGCAAATGAGGCCAGTGGTGGGGCACAAGAGGGTGACTGTTAACGAGACATGTTGTGGGTCGATTCTCACTCAAGCAAAAGAAAAGTTTAATATTTTCAATTCTTTGCTCTAGTATCGAGGCAGAGCGCGGCGATGAGTTCCACAACTCAGCTGAAAGCAGAGGGCGGAGTGTCTTAACACTATGCTCACTCTACCTATCGCAAAGCGCAGGTACAACATTACAGTTGCATAGTTACGAAGTACTTGACCTACGAGAGAAATTACATAATGCTTATATTATTTGTTTTTTTTTAATCTGATTTGTATTTTTCTTTATTTCCTTTTGAGGCCAGTCGTGGCGCAGCGGCACGAAGTGGGACTGTAAAACCGACTGGTTGTGGGTTCGATCACCACTCGAGGAAATGAAATTTTTACTTAAATTTATATTTCCATTTCTTCGCTCTGGTGTCGAGGTTAAGCGCGGCGTTGACTTCTGCCACTTAACACGCAATGCCTCCAGAATTCGGCAGAAAGTGGGGAACGCAGTGTCTTAACACTAGGTTCCCTCTGCCTACCGTGCTGTGTGCGGGATACAGCGTGAAGCTGATTTAATTTAATTTAATTTACTTTTTTATTTCCTCTAAAATAATAGTGGTCTAAAATATTGTGAATGTTTGTAAATTATATTAAACAATAATATTTCGCACTGGTAAGAAGGGAATGCGAAATATTTCATCTTTTCGAGTGGGGATCGAACCCACAACCAGTCGGTTTTACAGTCACACTTTTTACCACTGCGCCACGACTGGTCTCATGTAACAATATCACTGTAGTATCGCGCGGTCGTCGTGGTCAGTTCGTCTCCGTATTCGGTCAGAGTTATTTGCATTTTTCCTTGCTTCCGCACGTCGCGCCAGTAATCCGCCATTTATATGCGGAACCACGACGGGACGCGAAGAGGTCTCTGTCTCTGTTCTACGCCTTAATTAAGTTTACAATTTATCCGATCGTGACACCTTCCTGAGCTACTTCCGGCTCTGACGTAATAGATTTTGAAAAAACATGAAAGGTTGATCATTTGGACGTCGTCGAAGATCCAAAATATATTAATTACTTAATAAAATATCATTTATTCATCTTATATAAAAGCAGACATTGAAATTTATGTATTTTCTTGTAGAAGAGGAGGAGGTCGATGTAACTATAAAGATCACTTAATCACTATACAATACTATATCATCAATCTGAGCTAAAACTGCAATGTAAAGTGTCATTACGGAAAGTTATTAGCATAATAAAAGGGAACGGGCGTCCGAGGAAGAAAGGGGGCATCCTGGGAAGGAAGGGCGCGTCCCGGGAAAGATGGGAGGTTCGCGGCGACGTTTGATTGTAAGAGTAAGTGATAAACGGAAACATTGATAGCGCCACATGCAAACTTGCCGCAGTTACTCAACTCGAAATTTCATCTCCATCTCCTCATGACATAGAAACTTTTTTCACTGACTTCGTCCGAAATGAATTATTGTTAAAGTTGGTTAAAGATAATAAACGCGCGGTAACTTTTAATTGTTTAACTGGAATCCGCACTTCACCCGCCGCCCGCTAATTGCGACCACTTATCGAGTTACCCGATGTTTTCACGAGACTGACCTTTGACACACCTCATTTCTCTCCTCCCCTCGCGTGCCTCGACTCTCTTTGCTGACTCGACGCTGAGGTTTCATTGTAAGTTCATACTCAGGTCATTTACAATCAAAACTCTTATGTGTTTTGCCCTTATTGAAATGGCAGTCAACAATGATGTATCGTGTATAACTATGATTATTGCGGAGGTAGGACATAAATAATTATAAATATTAGAAACGTATCAATCTGTGCTTCATACTTAGTTTATGCGTAAACTCTTTTTACCTTATTCTTAAAATAAAAAAAAAATATCTTCTGGTATTCTTTTTTGATATCAGATATCTCCCGGATGCTAATGGGTAAAAATAAATAAAAAATATGGCAAGTGCTAGCCGTCAAATCCAGTGAATATATGGCTAACGTCACAGACCGTACTGACTTCCTAAAACAAATATGTATACATAGAGTTTTTGTTTTAGGAAGCACACTACTCTAACACTCTAAGCAACACTATCAAACCTGTATACAGGAAATAGGCACGTTCTGGAGATAGAGTAGTTAATCGTGAGATGCTACTGCCTGCTTTTGGTGTAGTTTATTGATTATTTATATTATATTAGTTGACCACACTGAGGTTGAATGGTTTAGCGATGTTGCAAAAATGAGAAAATGAGAATCAATGAGCTCAATAAAAATAAGAGTAATTGACATGACGTGTGTCGGCTTTTGCAACACAATTCCATTCCCATTCCATTCCCTTGACTCTGGATCGTTACCGACATGTTTGATAACAGATGTAACATTCCTACAAGTCCGGATGTACCACGGAGCCAAAAAAATATCGCCCAATAACATGTTTATCTACCATCTATAAGCTCCTTGCCTCTATTCTGAGTAAAAAAATCACCGAACATATTTTTCATAACAACATTTTGGCACTGACTCACAGTGGATGTAAGTCTGGTGGACGTGTTACAGGGGAACTTCTTCTCGTTGATGTAGCCAACAGGGAGGTTTAAGGTCACGAACTCTCTTTAACTTGTACGTAAACGAGCTTGGCGAGCTCGGCAGCACTAGGCTGGATTATTATATAGATGACATTTGTATGAATAACTTAAGTAATGCTGACGATATGATACTGTTAAGTGCTTCGATTTGTGGCCTTAGGAAGTTGATTACAATATGTGAGGCTTATGCGGGAAGACATGGTCTGATCTACAATGAAAAAAAAACAGTATAATGATGGTTTTTGGGGCGGGGGGTAAAGCACCAATTATAACACCGTTAACCTTGCTCAACGGTAATAAACTCAAACGAGTGTACCAATTTAAGTATCTTGGACATGTGTTGACTCCCGGCCTTAAAGACGATGCTGACATTGAAAGAGAACGAAGGGCGTTGTTAATGAGGGTGTATATGCTGGCTTGCAAGTTTGCACGTTGCTCGACTAGTGTTAAAATTGTATTGTTTAGAGCCTACTGTACAAGTTTTTATTTATCGAGTATGTGGACCAGGTATTCACAAAAATCTTACAGCGCCCTTCGGGTTCAATGCAATGACGCATTTAGAGTGCTGCTGGGGCTGCCTCGTTTCTGTATCGCGTCGGGGATGTTCGCAACACGCCGAGTTAACTGTTTCTTCGCTACTATGCGCAAAAGATGTGGCTCCTTATTACAAAGATTGCGGGGCAGCACCAACAGCATCCTAAATATGATTTCTAATAGATTAGATTGTGTATACGTAAACCATTGTTGCGCCATTTCGAGTGGGATGGAGGAGCAACTTAAATACTAACATAGACATTAAGTTTTTTTATTGTTACTAACAAAATGCGTCTTTCTTTTTTCATTTATAACAAGTAACATAATTATTTATGTTACTTGTTATAAATGAAAAATAAAATAAGTATAAGTATAGATATAGATTGCTATATAATTTTCGCAGGCAAACTAATGCCTTGAGTTCATTCAAATTACAATAACTTTTTTTTAAAAGAACCGATTTTGATGAAACAAACTTTAAATGTTATGCTGAGTTAAAACAAAGCATCTCTCTTGTCTGTGGCGCAATACTGGAAAAGTTTAAATTTAAATGGTTATTTTAATTTCTTACTGAAATTAAAATAACCATTTTTTAGAAGACCGAATTTGAAGGATAGAATTATGAATATGAAGTTTAAAGCGACGAGCTTGTGTGTAAAAGTATGAGGAGTAAAATTCTGAAGTTGGTGCGTAAAATTCATATTTTTACTTTGGAGTGAAAATCTTATATCTTATAATTATGGATGTTATTTATTACTATTGATTTGTAATATTTGTATAAAATGTCAGTTGTTAATAAAAAAAACGATTAATAATAAATTTTTTATTCAATATTTAAAGATTATTTATTGATTTAGAATTCTATAATACAGACAGTATTTCCTGGGACGAGAGTGATCAATCAATGACCATTAATTGAAATAAAATTTAAAACTATTATTTATTAACTTGATTGTCTTTATCAGCAACAAACAGGCCGATTGAATACTTGTAGAAAAGCGGTTTTTCCCAAAAGAATGAACTGTAGCAAAGCAAATAGCACGTACGTAATATATATATATATATGTATGTAATATATATTTGATACAGTTATGAATGAAGTGTAACACTTTTTCAAGTCCCTCCTTATCGGAGGCGATATTCCGACAAATTGTAATAAATGCGGTGCCAGACGTTGACGGATTTGATACATTCCTCCCGCTCCTCCAGAAAAGACCTTCTTTTAAATTGAACTCTCATATTGACTGTTGATTGATGACCTCAAATCGATATCGTACATGTGCGATAAAGCAAAAATATTTAGTTGGTTTCGTTAAAACTTGTTCAAACATTGGTTAGTGAACGAGGCGCTATTGGAATCGACTAAAACAAACGCCTAGTTCGGCCGATAAAAACGCGGCACTGCGAGGAGGTGGAGGAGGAGGAACGAGGAGCTGCGAGCTGGTAGCTGATAGCGCATACATGTGTCCTCAAATATTTATGAAGCACTCAATAGGATCGGTTTCAGAGATAGTCTGAGGGCCGGCCGCCACACCGCCGCGACCGTGCTATTACTATTTACTACCCTATGAGTAGAAATATCATTTTCTAATGGAACATTAATATAGAAAATCTTTAATTATAGTTTATATATGATAGTATTTTAAATTATATTATTATGTTTGCAATGTGTATATATTATAATAATGAAGTTTGTATATTATTAATCTTATTATTGTACAACAATTACTCTTATAGGATCGTCGCCATACCACCGCCGAGTGCGGAGGGCGGGCGGCGCGGAGGGCGGCCGGCCCTCGGCTCGTACAAACGAATTCCATAGTGGTTTATTTCGCGAGCGGAATCACGCGCGCACACACACACGCCCCGTGCTGTGTATGCACACACCTGAACACATACGTAGGTATTTATACTGCTTAGATGATAAATGTTTCACTACAGCGGCGCGCCGTCTCTCTCTTCTACCGTACAATTGGGAATCTTACTTTTTCATGAACTGATTTATTAACACTCAACACTCAATGCTCGACGATAGTTGATATGGTTTAATGCATTTTATATTTTTTTTGCAAATTTATACAATTTTCATAATTTGTACTTAAACGAACGGAAAGGAGTAAAAACGGAGCTCGTCTTTCACGGAGTGGCTAGTGACTAACCACGTACAAACAAAAACTGCAGGAAGGAAGGTGGGTTAGTGAGCGTAGAACAGCATTAAGAAAGGTTTTAGGGAAGTTCCAACGGGAATAAAACAATGAGATTATCCATTTTAGGCAGAGGTGGTGCATCTGCACCACGACTGGCCGTCACACATTTGTGTGACTGTAAACGCGACAGACATTAAATATAAACTAAAATAAATACTTCTGGGGGACCTAATACAAGTAACAGAAGGTAAACATATGATTTTTGCAATTCTTGTCTGTCTGTCTGTTTTTCGTGATTCAAGCAAAAACTATTGGATAAATTTAATGAAACTGATTTTGTTACGCGCTGTAAAATCAACTTCACACTGTATCCCGCACACAGCAGGGTACGCAGAGGGAACCTAGTGTTAAGACACAAAGTTTCACTACACTACACTGTATGACTTTCTCTTGATATTTTTTTACTAACATAATTATTATTTGAAATTATTTTTTACAATTTCTATATCTCTATATATAATAAGACAGTAAAAATATTTTGTCTGTACATTTAGTAATTTTGACTGAAATGGATAGAGGGACACTTAAAAAGACTAATAGAAAGCAAAAAGATTTTTTTTGAATTTCTTGTCTGTCTGTCTGTCTGTCTGTCTGTCTGTCTGTCTGTCTGTCGACATATTGTTGTCCGCATTTTTCTCTGAAACTACTGAACCGATTTACTTGAAAATTTCACCAATTGCTTTGTTTTAACTCAATTTAGGTTCTAAAGTTTGGTTCATCAAAATCGGTTCATTAAAAAAAAAGTTATCGTCATTTGAATGAACTCAAGGCATTAGCTTGCCAGCGAATGTTATATAGAAATCGCGCTGGTATGACCCTGGCTAAAGAATGACGTTCGAAACGTCTGGGTTATATGATTGTTGATAAAAATATATATTTTTGAAGCACTATTATACAATATTATATACAATAAAGTAAACAAAATTGAATTGTTAGTGGAGATTACCTTCATTAATCATAACAGTTAAGTTTAAGTCGTAATTAATTCAACACAGAGATAAAGAACGATCTTGAAAGAAATATCAAGTAAATACAAAGATATTTTGGTTGGTTCGTTCATATAATATATGTAACTAATTTAAAAACTGTACAGGAGTTAATATGCAATTAATACAGTTATTTTACAAAGAATATTATGAATCCTACAACCTAAATTAAACTATTCACTGACATCAGCACATTTAACAGAGTTTTAGAATTATGATGAGACGTATATTATATAGGTAAAAAGAACATAAAGTTACAAAAATATATACGTGTAATACATAATTAGCTTTATGTATATTTTATAAATATCAAATATCAACAATGGTCGTATTTTTTTATTTAAAACAATCAAAAATTCTTTGACGATAATGTCGTAAAAAAAATCATATTAGAAGTCATTATAGTTGTCAATCGATTGTGCTTATTAAATCATTAATCATGTATTTTAAGCGGGCGAAGCCGTGGGCGAGCCGCTAGTATTATTATAAAGTTTACACGGTAATTTCAGAAGTATTGTTTTTTATTGAATAATTAGTTTTATGTTAGATAGTCCAAAATATGTAATAATAATAATAATAAACCCGCAGGGCAGCTTGTGGCGAGCTGTTGGAGAGTGGCGACCCCACGGACCTGAGTCCTCCGGAGGGGAATTGTAATCTATCCCCCGCCTCTGGCTTGCCTTTATTGGCCGGCAGAGAGGAGCGCAAGAGCTATATGCTCGAAAGGGTGGAAGTACTCAATCTGCGTAATAGCGGGGAAACCCGCTCACGAGCTCCTCGTGATGGTGAAAACGGTGCACACCTCTCTACACCCTTAGCCGACCACGCCGATGTTGCGCCCGAGGCACTACGCCGCTTTGTGGGGGCCCATCTAGTGGGAGGCGAGTCACCGTCCGCCAACCATTCAATTTGAGACTATTGTAAAGGCGGACGTCCGTTAGTCTCACTCAATAGCCCAGTAGCAGTCCATCCAAATTCCATTCCATAGTCCTTGTTTAGATTTCCACATTTTCCATAGTTCCTACGCATTAACCGGCGACCATCTCTGGGCAATTACCTGTGGTTACCCAGAGATGGATCCCGGCTATTGCGTCACAGTAAAACATTTTTATATTCTCTAAGGGGCCTCTACGTTTGGACCTGTGTCCCCACGCAAGCCTTGCAAAGGACCGGGTTCTTTTGAACCCGTGAATTCTAAACGAGAAACATAATAATAATAATAAAATAGCTTTATTTATTCCACAAAAAATTACACACTTATTTGCATGACAAAAATGTTTTATATACATACTTTTTTAAGAAAACTTAATAATTAATAAATTATACTAACTATTACAAGTTTAGTAGGCTACAACTTTATATATTTATTTATTTATTCTTAATGTATATGTATATACTGTTATTTACTTATTTATTTATTTTTTTTTTAAATTTGTTTATATGTTTGTTTTAACTCCTTATTCTTAAATTGTTACTTTTGAAATTATGTGGACCCCCTCCGGGTAAAAGCCTCCTCCAAAGAATTCCATTTTTCTCTGTCTTTTGCAGTAAACATCCAATCTTTTCCTGCTTGTGCTACAATCTCGTCTTGCCACCGAGCGCGTGGACGACCTCTGCTTCTCTCGTCCAGCGGTCATCGCCAAACCTCGCAACATGACCAGCCCATCTCCATTTTAGAGATTGAGCAAAATATAAGGCATCTTTCACTTTGGTTATTTTTAGAATCTCTGTATTTCTGACTCTATCTCGCAGTTTTATATTAATACAGCTTCTCTCCATTGCTCTTTGAGTTGTCTGAATTTTATATCTTGCCTTGTGATCGTATGTCCACGTTTGGCCATATGTGAGACAGGGCAGAATTGCTGTGTCTAGAACTATCTTTTTTAATTTTAAGGGTAGTTCTGATTTGAAAACGTCTTTTTTTTTTTAAAGATTCAAAATATGTAATAGCAATAGTCAAAATATTAAATATTTCGGTTTCTCGTGTGGGAATCGAACCCACAACTTGTCACGTTTACATTGACACTATGCTCCTGCGCCTTTTACTGGTGATATGTGTTATATCGATATGTTCGAAGTTAACAGCTTTTGTTATGATCAGCAAAGCCACTGCGTGCGATCAGATCTTTTTCTGTTACAAATAGAGGAGGTTTCATAGTACCTGTCGATAGCCCCGTCCACAAACATTTGCCTTATACCAAGCGTATGGAGGATTTTTAAAATAGATTTGGTTCCATATCTACTTTATGTAATGCAATCACAGCGATTTTGTTCTCTTTATCATTTCATTGTATTTTAATATCACAAAATATTTTATATGAAAACACATGAATAAATGGCAGATTCCAAATTCAAAAGAAATATTTTGTTTATTTTTAATCATAACAGTATTTTTGCCAGAAGTCTGTTTATCGCCAAAAAACATTACATATTTTTGATTCCTGTCGTGGTGCAGTGGCACAATCATGCGCAACAGGTTGTGGGTTCGATTCCCACACACGGTTACACATTTAATAAACAGTAATTTAAAGCTGTTGAGATTTTTTTATTGTCCTATTTATTATTGTCGTACATTCGGATCCGGCAACGAGCCAAAATAAAAATAAATTCCACTCCCCCTATCTTTCTATGGATGTTCTATAAAAATAGGTTCAGCTGCTACAAAGATTACGGACAAAAAAAGACAGATTAATTTTAAAATTGTTTGTTTTGTATATTACTCTGAATACCTATGTATTTTGTACACTTATTTACACTTTTATAATATAGACGATATTGATAGATAGACAAGACATGCGCGAACGAAGTCGCGAGCACTGCTAGTATGTAATATAATAATGTGGACAACAAGAAGTTATTACTAAAATAGGATCATCGCCCGCAATGGGAAATGCCTCCACATTTTATACGCGTCAGTTCCAGAACATTACAAGCTGTGATTTACTTTAACTTTGATTTAGATACGTATATTGTTGTACAGGACATCTGAAGTTATTAATTACGACATCTTGGAATTCATGCTTGTAATTTTTAATTGTTATTCCACACTTAGGAAAAAAATCTTATTAAAACGTATAAAAAATTAACTTAGCGGGGTTCGACTCTGCGACTTTTGGAAATCGTAGCGATTTTTTGTAAAAAAATCTCTACAGAGAAGCTAACAACATAAGTAATTACATTTCGACGGAGCTTGATGAGAACTTACGTATTTTTCTTTGGCGGTGCGTGAAGAACAGTGTGTTTCAACGCTCGGTGCCTTCTGACTACCGCACTGTACAAGTGATACAGCGTTAAGCTAAAAACCGCACTATCTCTAGACAACCACTTTTATTGTGAAGGTAGCTAAGTGTTTAATATTTATTTTTATAGAAATGAGAACAATAAATAATTTGTACGTGGTCCGGAAAGGGATAAAAGTTAATAGCTTAAAATATTTCGACTGATAGACATCAGTCCCGCGTTCAAGCGCGTGGCTCTTTCAAATTTGTGTACCGAACTACAATTTTAAGGGCTTGTTTTACATAAAAGCGTTAGCGTTTCTTATTTTTTATCAAATAATAAAGATCTCTAAGTCTGAATTACTCGACAATGTTGCTATTATGTCACCTCGCCACAGGTACCAGAGCTGTCAGCAACTCTACGAGTGCCCTTTACACGCCTTCTAGAATTGGTCCAATAATCTATTAAATAAAAATAAAAAAGTAATATTTATATAAAAGCTTAAATAAAACATCTGGAACAGTATCAATTCTAAATGTAAATTACGTTGCAGTAATCCATCCGTTCTGTTCCAGTCGTCGTCGAGTCGAGTTGAGGGCTAGCAAAATATGTAATATATTAAGTTAGAGTCGCAAGTGAAGTCCGTGAGGCGGGTCGAGGCGGGTCGAGGCGGGTCGAGGCGGAACTAAATGGGGCGATTGTTTTCACAAAACATAAAACTACATTAAGCATCTCATTTCTCAGCGATGCACTCGGCGCGCCGCGAGCACTCGCGCTCTTGTACTAAGACTGAACATACTACAATGCATATTTCATATGTATACATTAAAACATTATAATTATTTACATTACTTGAGGTCGTCGCCGACACAGTGGGACCGCGTTTGAATGTAAGCGAGACGATTGTAGGTTCGATTCCAACTCAGAGGAATGAGTTATTTTCTTTTTCTCTTCTGGTGATAAAACAAAGCGCGGCGTCGAGTACTGCCACTCAAAACGCAATGTTGTTGATAATGAAGTATGTTGACGCTAAACCCATCCGCCTACCTAATCCTTATGTTGTTTGCGGGAAGCAGCGTGCTAGTATTCACAGCGCTATATAAATGCTTATCGACTTTCTGTAGAAGCTAGCTATATGAGTGTATTATAAAGTATTCTAATCTCACTATACATTGTGACGGATACAACATGTTAAGGACAATAAATACATCATGTACGTTCGTCGAGTAATGTCTGCACTCATTCGTAGCTCGTGTGTGTAATGTAGAGCGGAGATAGTTAGTCAGAGCAATTTAAAGAGAAATCTTAACAAATACAAGAAAGACATAAAACTCATTTTTATTCCAACAGTTTTCGTCTCGCCGATGTTTTTCTTCATACAATATTACTTATTTATAAAATATATATAGAGAGCTCGATTCGCTATTGTTGTTAAAATAGATATGATTTGTATGTACGTACAATATACAACATGATATATATATATATATATATATATATATATATATATATATATATATATATATATGTATGAAATATATATATATATATATATATATATATATATTTCATACATTTTATAGTTACATTAAGTAGAGAAAATAAAATATATACTTTTACGTATGTACACATACGTTCTAAACTCAGAAAGTACGTTCGATTTGAGAAATTATTTTCGTGTTAGATAGTTCATTTATCCAGGAAGGCCGTCGGCTACCACCACCACCACCACCACCACCACCACCACCTCGGACACTTGGAATGTTGTCAGCTAGTGAATTAAATAAAGCGGATGGTAGGGTTGCATTTAAACGACATGTAAGGGCACAGCACAACAGGGACTTCATTATTGTAAAACCATCCGTATTCACAACTTATGTACAGTACAAAGTTTACTTCTTTAATGGAGTGGCTAAAATCATCAAATGATAGCAACCAAGTAGTGCTCGTTGCGTTGTCAGTTGTCGCCTTACGGTTAGTGAAACAATAATGTTTTAAAGTTACGTACGTTTTCTTGTAGCATTATCACCTTCAAGACCGACGAAGATGCAAATTAACACGGGAAATATTCTAGACGAGTAGTTACAGTGCGACTGACAAGTCGTGGCCGCCCTGAAGTAAGGTTTTCTGAAATTAACACATTTTGAAAAATAATCAAAAGTAAGAAAAAAATGCTTTCTTAAGAAAGAAAGGTAGGGAGAGACCTCGGTTGACTTCCGAAATCATAGTATAAAAGATACTGGAGGAAGGTCACGCCAAAAGGATGGGAATCCCCTTGAGGAGCATGTAAGAAGAGATGGAGGCGACAGAGGTATGCAGAGAACGTAGCGTTTGGCGCCACGTTCTCTCTGACTACACCGCTTGGGATACAGCGTAAAGCTAATGTACTGTAATGTAAGAAGCAATCGTAAAATAAAACCTGGGCAGCTATCTACAGATATCACCAGCGCGGCCACGACTCGTTACGTTACTGCGTTACATCCGCGAGGCGACGGGACTTAACGAAGGCATTTTATGAAGAAGTGGGTAAGTTATCGTGTTTCAAATAACACTTTTCACAAATATTTCATAATATCGATATACTCAATCATACTGGGTATTGAGTGTAAATTCATTTTTTTGCAACGATGTGCGGTTATGTAGGTCAACGAGATCGAGTATTCATAAAACAAATCGGCACTGATATTAAACCAGTTGAAATCTCAGCGGCATTACGCTAATCAAATACTACGGCCGATCACCGCGGAGGGCGGGCGTAAAGGGAGGACGCGTGGGGATGGCGCAGGACAGGGGGCGGGGGTGCGGCGTCGGACGCTAATTAAAAAGTTGATGAGCTAGTGAATCGCAGGAGACACCTGCACCGCGGTCTCACACACTATTAGTACAATACTTAGCTACATCGCATGTAACTACGCCGCTAGGGATGAGACGTAATGCTGAAGTGAAGTCACATAAGATGACACATGTCACATGTCACAGATGCTGCAACAGGGCCGACGCAGGCGGATGACATTTTACCTTTTCCTGTTTACTGATTGACTTGAAATTTGGTAGTTTTGGAGATAATACCATAATATACAGTCTATAGTATTACAATCCAAGATGACTGCCGCTACAAAATGACAAATGGCAAATATTCAATTTAGGTCTATAACAAATCTATATAAATACGGCACTCTTCTTTCTGATTTCTTTTTCTTCTGAGAAATAATTATTCCCCCGAGTGTAATTGTATCTACAACTATCGTGTTTACAGTCACACGCTGTTCCACTCCACAACGGCCTCAATTTAGTAAAATTATTAATATTTATTATAATGAAAAATGAGTAGAACTTGTACAGTAGCTACCTAAGTACGGGAGCTCGGCGGACAAATTGCTGAGAGGTATTTTTGTGGCGTCGATCGTTGCGGCCTTTATGTTACTGTCAGTTACAATTTCCGTTATTTCTTGAACAAAAGATAATTATATTTGATATTCTTCAATGAAAATTATTTTTGAGTAAGTTTTCTTAATTCCCTTTGTGTTAGGTTAATACAAGGCTGCAGTCGTTTATTTGTGCTCGTTGTCGTGAATCATCAGAGTTATATTAATGACTTCAGTTTGATTCCGACAAATGAAAACACTATTTTATTTTAAGAATTTGCTTTACAAGTGATAAGTAATATCGCTGACATTATTATCTGGTCACATTAAGGTCTGCAAAATATTGTTTAAAAAATGTCTCACATTTATCTGATGAGGGGATTTTTTAAAATAATAATATGTAGAGCGGTTTTTGTGACTATGAGCTCATAAACAAACAAACGTACATACATTTACGTTGTTATTATATATTAATATGTCGATTTTATAACATTACGTTTTTCATTTTTTTAAATTACATACAAGTCATTAAAATACATCTACACGTACGTACGTACCATGGAACTAAACGCCAATCCAATTTAAAGTTGAACTATTTTAATATAGTTTAATTTAGAATCGAAGCAGTCCTCACAAAGTGTAAGCTTCGATAAGTTCACTTACCGTACCTGATATCATCTGGAAGTCCCTCAGCAAGACAACAATGCTGCCCACTTCAAGATGCCCTGTGGTGGCCGCTTCACTACGCTATCCGGAGACAGAGGAGGACCTTACTGCCTTATACCTTATTCTATTTCTGGGGCTCCGAGGTTGCTTTAATATCTGTTTGTCAATTGAACATTGCCTAATGTATCAGTTTTATTGATGACTATCGGCCCCCTTGCGGCTACGCCCGCTTGAAATATACGAATGTTCATTTAAGTGTATTTAAGAAAAAAACCAACCAAGCGCGAGTCGGACTCACCCATAGAGGGTTCTGTACCAATTTCAGGCTTGTGATTGGGAAATACCTTATAGGTTTCGATGTGGCGGCGAATAAAGTCAACAAATTTAATTTTGCTTCTATATACTTATATATCGTGCTTATACGCTTATTTAGTATGAAATGAACAAATAAATAACTAATATTATTTGAGGTCAGTCGTGGCGCAGCGGCACGAGGTGTGACTGTAAAACCGACTGTTGTGGGTTCTATCTCCACTCGAGGAGATGAAATATTTACTTAAATTTATATTTCCATGTCTTCGCTCTGGTGTCGAGGTTAAACGCGGCGTTGAGTTCTGCCACTCAAAACGCAATGCCTCCAGAATTCGGCAGAAAGTGGGGAACGGAGTGTCTTAATATTAGGTTCCCTCTTCCTACCCTGCTGTGTGCGGGATACAGCGTGAAGCTGATAAAAAAATATTTTTTTCTACTTTTCGGATATATTCCTTTATTTATATTGTAAGTCTTATTCGTCCTAAATTCGTAATTTAAATGTTTTGGCAATTGATTTGATTTTCGTATTTAATAGAAAAATGTTTAGTTAATTCACATTTGTCCTGGTAAACTGCACGCACACTGCAAATGTAGTTTTTCCCACATAAATTAAAACATAGATTACATATTGCTCAACAAACACAAAACTCAAATCTCTATCTATCATTAAGACATTTCAAGCACTACGTGGCTGCTTGAGAGAGTATCAACTTACATTTAAAAATCTTGAAATCTCGATTTTTTACTATTATCATACAAACAATTTACTAGCAATATCAAACAACAAAACATTTAAAACTAAAGATTTGGGCAACTGAATTTAACAGTTGTATAAAAATAACTCTTTTAGAAAGTAGCAACTTTATCAAACAATATACTTTAAATTGATATAACTTTTTCATTATATTAAAATAGCATTTGTTTATATTGCTCCACAACACTCTCTCTATATTTTAGTGTAAGTCCAATAACCAAGTGTTAAGTCATTCCATTCCTCACATTCCGCCGAATTTTGGAAGCATTGCGTGTTGAGTAGCGGAACTCAACACCGTGTTTTGCCTCGACATCAGAGCGAAGAAAATTGAAATATAAATTTAAATAAATATTTAATTTCCTTGAGTGGGGTCGATCCCACAACCAGACGTGTGTACAGTCGTGTGACTGTACACACGTCTGGTTGTGGCTGGCGTTTATTAGATTTTGTATAAACTCCGATCCCTTTCCTAAATCTTGAAATATCGGTGTTAAAATAACATCATACAAATCGAAAGCTAAAGATTAAGTCAATTTAGTAAAACAATGCATTTTCTATTCAATACAGACAAACAGACAAAATATTAAAAAATAATTGTTTTGAGTTCTGCTACTCCAATAAAGGTCCCTAATAATATATATTTTTATATATCTTCCTAGTACCTTTAATAGACACCGATCCATGACAATTTTATTATAAGTATAGATATAGATTATATTAATTGTTTGGCTCTGGTAATGGTGTAAGCGCGGCGGTGAGTTCTGTCAGTTAACACGCATTTCATGAAAAAATCGCAGAAAGCAGAAAGTGAGGAATTCCCTGTGCCTACCCTATCTATATGGGGGATACAGCGTGGACCTCCCGTATTGAGGGTTGAGTGGCCGCACTTTGCCGTGTTATCAGAACGAAGTCGTTTTTTTTAATATTCGTATTTACAGATATTTACAATGTACTTATAAATTTTTAGAGCAAATGAAGAAAAGTAGAAAAGAATTTAAATACAAAAAACTGGTTAAATGCCAATTCGAACTCGCATACCTAGGGTTTTATGGATTATATGTCTATAATCCAGATATTGGTAGAAAGCCCTGGCCCAAAACAGGAAGTAACATTTGAAAAGGACAAACTTAAGTTTGCGGACGTCCTTCTGAGCTACGGAACCCTAAAAATAATCTAATCATTACGTAACTTCTTTCGCAGGTGAAGTGCGTCGGAAGTAGGCAACTGTAACACACGTCTATAGAGGCCGATACGACCGCGCGCGTCGCAAATGTCGCTGACTTATTCACATACAAATATGTTGTAAATGTTTAAGACAAACCGTGCGGGGAGTTCTGTCGTAGCATGGAGGAAAAAATATATGTTTTATAGATAAAGAAATGTATGTATGTATTGGAATGATCCACACCAGAACTAAAATATGTAGGTAAATAATATAATGCATTAAAAAAAAAATAATTTATAAAACAATATTATAAATATAATTTATAATATTATTTAATTTATAGTTTACGATAAATTAAAAATATCATGTTGGCTGAATAAGCTACTGTCAACGTCAAAGTTGAAAAAAGGAATGAAAGAGAGGGGAGATGGCGGACGCGTCTGGTGAAGGATAATTATTTTAAAAAATTTGCAGAACTTTTAATTTAAAATTAATTTACATTTAGTTACAAGTGTTCGAGGCTAGTAAGATATAAGTGTATAAGTTATAAGTGCTGTCACTATTTACGAATGTTTATTTTGGAAGACTTCGTTGGTAAGTTTTTAATAGCTTATTATTAAAACAAAGAAGAGTAATATTAATGCGCATAATGCTATTAATATACAAAGATAAATTTTATTTAATTATTAAATTGAAATATATGCATAACGATGTGTTAGGAGGTATGTAAAATGACATTTTAATAATACGTAGAATACTTGCTGCCATCTTTATTAGATGCGTGTGTATGAATCGTGGAATTAAAGTTATATAGGTTTGGTAAATTATATGTATGAACTTATTGTTTATACATATTCGTAAATATTACTGTAAAAGGAAATATGTATAAATATAATAACATCATTTATAATATGATATAAAAATTATTATTATATCAAAATACATATTTACAATTTATAAATATTATACGAGTCTACGAGCTACAATAAAGGTAATCTGTCAATATATTTAAATAAATATTATAAAGATATTAGGCGGTAACTGATATATTGTTCTATAACTCGTTGTATGATGAGTATTCTATTTTATGTCCTGGAACTTCGGTGTATGTAGTATTTCCGCCTATGAGTTTAACAACTTGTTTTAATGTAGAAAAGAAAAGAGCCACGACTGTGGGGTGTGTGCCGTGTGTTTATTTAACATATCGGCCGCAGTGCGGTAGTGCGTTCGATCCAACGACTTATATTGATCTCACAAATTAATCAGCATCACGCATTATCATCACAAGCGTAACCAATACGTTCAGACAAGTCACGCACAAACGTCCCGGAGGGTTCAATAAAGATTGTTGCAGCCGCGGTCTGGTCTGGTCTGGTCTGGTCTGGTCGATGGTGTAGGGGCGCGGGCGGG
Organism: Heliconius himera; assembly: GCA_021202915.1. Lineage (NCBI taxonomy): Eukaryota > Metazoa > Arthropoda > Insecta > Lepidoptera > Nymphalidae > Heliconius > Heliconius himera. Next base: position 67,940 of record JAJHJA010000767.1, on the reverse strand, counting down.
GCGGTGCCCTTGCGCTTTCTTCCTTTTATTATAACTAACGGTTCTAGGTACATAGTTATAGTGCAGAGGAAGATAGGACGTCTTCGATAGGTATACTTAAGAAATATCACGGGAGACTAAACGGACAGACTATGACATTTTGCTTATCATAATATATTTTATTTGTATTTATATTAAATTTATTGTACATATCATATTAATACTGTTACCTCTGAATCTCTAAAAGATCATGGATTACTTACGATCACTTAGTGATCGTAGTCTACGATAAAGGATTCTAACTATTACACGTCTCACGAGCCATACTAAAATAATAAAATTATTATTTAGATAATTTTATTGAAATATTTTATAGAGTAGAGTGGGGAGTCTACTACGCGGCAGGTACTATCCCCAATACCGTGAATGAAATGACAATTGAATTTAAGTTTACTAACAATGTAGTAAATTTTAGTATAATTCTATAGTATGTTAGAAGCTTAATTTAAGTCAACATTGGATTTTATCTCCTTGTAAATTATATTGAGAACTATATGTAAGTTTAAAGTAATTTGAAATACGCTATTCAACGTACATATATGTTGTAGTTTATGTATTCTCGTATTATATAATATATAAACAGGTTAATTTTTTCAGCGCAATTACATCCGACATCAGTAGCGCATACGGCGCCGCGCACGTGTGCAGCGACGCTCGCTACTACTGTAGTACGCGGTCGGTCGCGACTTGTTCTCTCGGGTGTACTCAATATATTTTTTCTCGTCGGTCATTTATCTGGGACACGTGGGCTTTTTGTAGACATTAAGCACCTTAAAAAGGTCATTTACCTTCGTAATTTCAGGGGAAAACTCAATTGTTTTTGTCGAAGCCCGCGCTCGAGACGAACTCGCGATAAATATGAAACAAAACTTAAATGCTTTAGAAACTGGAGGAAACAACGAAACGGGGAAATATTTTATTGTTCATTTACTATTTTACGAGGAGCAGTCGCCCAGGTGGGCCGGAGTGCTGCGGGACTCCGGCCCTCCGCAGGTTGCGGGAATTGTACTTAATAAACTTTAATAGTTACATAATCGTAAATACGTTACAACTTATAGCCCTTCGCTCTAGAAACATGGATATTTTTAGAAAAATAAAATATTTAGAAAAATTCAAAAGCTTCTTATCGTAAAACATTTGATCATACTTTCATAGACCATGTTCAGAGGTATAGCGAGGAAGGGGGAAGGGGGAGGAGGATCGGGACCGACCTGCTCTTGTATAATAACCATTTCTTAAATTACTTCAGTCAAATCTCTGCCCCGAATTTAATTGTTCATGCACGATAAAACTTACAAGTTCCGTACGTAGAAGGTACTCCATCTCCTCTCCCCCTCCCTCTCTGTGCCGTCCCTCTCGCTCATGGAAAAATTCTTATACAGACTGCATAATTTATTCTATTTTATACTGACCGCCCCCGCTACCAGTGACCTACTCGTAAAAGATTATTATAGAGATTCTCATATTGTGTTAGAGCAGCGGTTCCCAACCAGTGGTCCGCGGACCACCAGTGGTCCGCAGAGGCGTAAATATGGTCCGCAGAGGCCTAAATATGGTCCGCGAACGATATATTGCGAATCGAACCCATAACGGTCGCGTATACAGTCACACGATTGTGACACTGACTGACTGACTTGTACCTACATAATGGTCCCTGCTACCAAGAATGATAAAAAAGTGGTCCTTGATCAAGAAAAGGTTGGGAACCCCTGTGTTAGAGGATAATCGTGGCGTAGGGGCACAAAGTGTGACTGTGAAACCGACTGGTTGTGGGTTACCTCGACACCAGATCGAAGAAATGGAAATGTAAATTTAAATAAATATTCCATTTCCTCGAGTGGAGATCGAATCCACAACCAGTCGCGTTTACAGTCACAGTTTGTGCCCCTGCGCCTCGACTAGCCTCCAGAGGCGCGAGCTCAAATCCCGCTACGTTAAAATTTTATATGTTTTCTTAATAAGTATTTTTCATTCCTGAGTGTGGAATAAGACTTAAAATATTTAAAGAAAATATGACTGCTATATCGCATAAACGCGAATTACGACACTGTAAGGGGAATAAAGATTAATAGTGTACTTTCGGTTAACCTAGAATTATCAAATTTGGCGGCTAGCATCTATAGGTAGTGATAGTTTAGGAAAAAAAATTAAAAAACTATACATATGTGGTTAAACCCTAAAAAATAATAGCATTATCAGATGAAAAAGCTAGAGACCTCTAATTTTTGTAAGGAACCCTCAGTGGGCGCGCTGAACTCGCGCTCGTCCGGTTTTTTATGTAAATACGACCCCTATGGTAACGCGGTTCCCACTCAGGGGATTGAATTATTTTCAATTCCTCGCTCTATTGACAAAACAAAGCACGACGTTGAGCTTCGGTACTCAACATAAAATGTCTCGGAAATTGCACGGTGAGCGCTGAACAGAGTTTTAACATTTGGCGGCCGAACCTGCTTTTAAAACAATACAGCGTAAAGATTAAAAAATAATCTATATATATTAAATACGTGAAGCAGAAACTTTGGTTTCCTTCTTACGGAAATTGCGCGGAGTATGAAATTTGACACACTTATATTTTATATGTAAGAGAAGAGCAGAACGCTCATATTTTTCAATAATAATGCTTATAAGCGCGTTAAATCAATAAATCAAACATTACAGACAGACACTACCATGCATGTGACAATATAAATATTTTTTACAACGTGTCGTAAACCTGTAACCGCGTGTAGTGTGACAGTGTCCCAACACTCTTCTATCTTTCTAAACATTGCGTGTTGATGTGCGAAAAACAAGTCTGCCCTTTCTCTTTCTTACAAATGTGAATCAAAATGAAAATGAAAATAATTCAAATATTATATTTGAGGCCGTTGTGGCGCAATGATAACAAAATCGTTGTTGAGAAGTTGAGTTCCGCACTCGATCGTTCTCTCAAGGTGGAAAGCGGCAAGCAGAGTGCTTCAACAGTAGGTTCCCTCTGCAACAGTAGGTTCCCTCTGCCAACCTCGCCATTAGCGAGACACAACGTGAAGAAAACAAATATCAAATTGCACACTCACTCTGCTCACAGGCCGGTGCGCGGCGGCGCGACTACATGTAGTATATCGTTGAAATTCGCGGATATTTCATATTTTTATTACTCGCGGAATGTATTCCGCGCGATTTGTTTCCGCGTCCGCGCCACTTCCGTTATTGGCCTCTGTTTAGATCGTGGATGGGGTTTGTGAGTTGTGGCCGTTGTTGTGAGTTATTACTGTGTTAGACGCTTACAACAACTACGAACAACTACTACTGTATATGTACTCGTATGTGTTTTTTATTATTTTCACGCAGTATTCTAAATATAGCAGGATAAGCAGAAGGAACTGAATGTTCGGACAATCCGATCTCGATTCCCCACATGAGACATTGCGTGTTGAGTGGCGGAATTCAACGCCGTGGTTTGTGTTATTACCAGAACGAACATATGAAAATAATTTATTTTGTCGAGTAGAAGTTGAATCCATTATCGTCGTGTTTAAAGTCAGACGCCGCTGTGTAGCTGCGCCAACTTTTTTTCCCGCGTCACATTTTTTCTTTAATATAGTAATTTCACATTGACTAATTAATTGACTATATTTAGTTTTTATATGAAAAGTATTAATTTTATTTCTAAAAATATAATTTTAAATTGCTAATTAACATTTATAAAATGTTTTTTAACCCTTAACAATATTTTATGATTGTTTTTGTCTGTTCCTTAACTTATACAAGGAATTGAAACGCTTTACCATTACAAACTTACATCTGTAATTCATTTCACACAAAATGAGTTTCAACTTAAAGTTTTTGTCAATTTTTATAAGTTATAAAGACAAGCGTAACCGGTTTTTTGTCTTTAAAATAGTTAAATAGAACATTAGACGATTTGTAAGATTATTTTCCGAGAATAATGTGACTCAAGCATTTATATTTTTTTAAATTAAATTATATTTTAAAATATTATTATTATATTTAAAAAATATATATTACATCTTAAAGACAACATTGAAATTAAACGTAATAAAAAATCATTCTTTGTAATCATTACTTATATAGAAAGAAACCGAAACGCGGCGCCAATTATATTGACTGAAACTAAAGCTTTTATATACATGAACCAATTGAAATAAAATTAACACTAGGTAGTAAGTGAAATTTGTAAAAATAGTATAGTGGAAACTAGCGTGCACAAACGCATAGACAAACCGACTAACAGACAAAAATTTTAAAACTGCGACTGCAACCTCTTACAGTTTACAGTTAGTTGTGCGCTGTGCCACTGAGCCACGTCGGCAAATATTATATTTTTTTAATCATAATAAAAAAATGAGAAGAGTCTTAAGAGACTCATAAAAATATTTGTATAATTTTTTTCACATTAGAAGTAACTATATGCTCGCTGTTAATATAATATAAGGATACCACAGCGATTTTGATTAATCGCGGAGTACAAGCGTTTATGCAAATACATACTACTACTGACTTGAAGAATGAAGGATGCTTCAATATGGGTAATTTAAAATCAAGTGACATGTGACTGTACGTACTTCCCTTACTAATTAAGGAACCTTGCACTAGCGTTCCAATATTTGTGTTCGTAATGCTTAGAACATGTACAATATATAAAATTTAAGTACATAAGATTTAGTACTTAAATGTTTGAATAAAGTAGATTTTTTTACGTTACAAAACAAGAAGTACTTCTATATTCCATTAAAAACATACTACCATACTGTGCGGCCGACGAATCGTGGCCGCTTTGAAGTTAGCCTAAGATGGCGATGCAGATTCGATAGATTTTTTCTTCCAATCTATTATTTTTTGCCGGAGTGTACTATGCACATAGTCACAATTCAGGAGACCTAACTTCAAGGCGACCACGACACATTGGCGGTATTATAACATTAAATTATTTTTACAAAACTGCCGCACATCGGTCGGCGCAGGTGGGCGCCGTGCCAACGCACAGAATGGGGGGGCTCGCATTGTTAGGACATTCTTATAAAGAATTTCCTAACCTAGATTAAGCCTACTAAATATACCGTGGATGTTCATCTACAAGACTACGGGCATTTTGTATTCCTAATTTAGTACTAGGGGCAACCACTGTCATTGTAGAGTTATTTGTAAAAAAAAAAACCAGCCAAGTGCATAAAAATGTATTTGAGCGTCACATTTTTTCTTGCATAAAAGAAAGAAAAAGACAGACAAAAGGGAATCTAGTGTTAAGATGTTCTACACTTTCTTACCAACTTTCGAGCTATTAATTTTTTTGGTCGTTGTGGGTGCCAGATTGATTGAGATAATTGGTTTACACTTGAGTTACTTAATTGGTATATTTATATTATTTTTAATAATATATCGGTATTTTAATTTATGATTGATTTATTTTAAGTTAAAAATACATGAAAATCTTTTAAATTATTTGTAACTTATTATTTATTACTTTATTACTTCTACAACATTTTTTAATGAACTTATAGAAACCAGGCTATTGCAAATTTCTATTATGTCTATTGGAACTCTAATATTTATTGCATTACATGTTATACAGTATTGAAGTCTTGAGTCCGTGAATTTAAGACAATATTTAATAAGGTGGTTCCGACTCTGGGTGGAAATGCCATTGTATGGGCTTTTGGCTGTGGTTTTTATTTTTAAGCTATATAGATATTCTAAGTGGTACTCATGCCTCGTGGATATCTGGGTAATTACGAATAAATATCTATAGCGACCCGTGACTTTATGAATGACCTCAGCAGTGGGAAGTAGAATTCTGGTGTGCTGCCTCTTGATAGATTCAGAATACATTTGTCCAGCTTCAGCCATAGTAGCTTCCTCTAGCCTTTGTTTCAAGTAGGAGTCAGGAAAACAAGTGTAGGTAACTGCAGATTTGGTCGAATTAAAATTAAATTCTAGGCCAACATGTGCTTTGACTCTGCCGATAGCCAGAAGCTCGGCCTCCCTATCTCGGTATTTGCGGATGACTTTTCTGCTATCCGTAAGGTAGGCTACGAAAGCACTCTTATATATCATCTGTATGTATTTGTGTGGTATTTCGGGTACTAATTGCTATTTAGGTGATTGTTTTTTCTGAAGTCTATTAATTTTCTAAGAGCTGGGTGTGGAAGTTGTACATGAATTACTGGTCTTTCAGAATATATATTTTAGGGAAGTTACAAATTCCTGTTATTTCAGATGCAACGGATCAAGCGATGCCAAGGTTATGGCTGCAGTGGCCCAAATAGTTCTAAATGCTTGAATAATTTTGAGGGCAAATACGCTGCGTGGACTTTAGGGTGGCGCAAATTATTTTATAATTCATCACAATGCCCCAAAAAATACAGCATAGGTGATTATTGAGACTATTAAACTTTCATAAATTATTTTTACATTTTCAGGATTGGTTCCCCAGATATTTTAATATATATAACTTTATTATTTATATTTAGAAACTTCTGAAATTTCACATAAGTGTTCTTTTATAGTTTAATTATAGATATGTACAACAAAAAAAATACGGATGGTTGCTTTAAATTTTGAAATAAGATAATTTTGTAAATAGATATTTATCACAATGTCGTAAAAATTTTGGATTTTCTTTAATAGCTCTCGATGCCGTTGTTGAGTTTTCGATATTTTTCCACTTTTGGAAAGTGAAACGTCGTGTGGCAAGCAAGTATCAATTTTAGGTAAAACTAGATTTTCTCCGAAGATCCTGTATAAATACTTATATTTAAAGAATGGATGTTACTGACCTATATGGAACGCCATTTTATACCTTTACACTCTAACACACCTCGCCTACAGTCATACGCTATTTCACTACGCTACGACGGCTTAAAGTATATTACTACCACACATTATATTAAAGATTACAATCTAAAATTTGACTGGACTTAGACTTTAAGAAGAAGGCTCTTAGCTCTGTATTATGTCTAGCTAGAAAATATAAAGATACGTAGATATCACTCTTAGAATTTACTTACGGGCAATATTTATATATTCCTGAAGGACACCAATTTTATTAATAATAATATTCAATCCACAATAGAAATACAGGCTCATAATTCCTTAGCCGATGCAAAGACATACGTATTTCTTCCAGTGGTGATCGAATAGAATAATAAAGTATGAACATGTCTACATATTATTAATATTTATATTTTAATGATTGTAGGCGTCACTTCTGCAGGTCACCTGCTCCGTGCCAGCGGTAGCGGCGTCAAAACAATATTTATTCCTCTATTTCTCCAACTAAAAGGTTTTCTTTGAAAGTGTCCACAATACGATTCTTTCTTAAAGCGGTAAACAGTTCTTTCTAAAGCTCCTCATAATTATACAGCTCCTATTGTGCAAACTTATCTGTAATTAACGAACTATTATTTCTTATAAAACTCCCAACTGTTCCAGCTTTCAATAGAAACTCGCTGTATTCAATTCAGATGTTTATTATTCACTTTTGTAGGTAAGTATGTAGTTGAGAGGTACTTAATATAATACTTTAACTTGACTAGTATACTTTTCATGTCCAAAAAAATAAATAAAACAGCTTAAATACTCAATTTACACATTATAATCTAAACTTTTGAAATCATAACGAATAAAATGCGTCTAACAAACGATCTGACAAATCGAAGTAGCGATGGTCTCACTTTTAGAAATATCACACTTGCTTGTCACGGCGGTCTGACTTTGTTGTGAATGACTCTTTAAAGATGAAAGAAAATTATAAGTAGAGTAAATAAAAGTATGTACACATAAAAAAAGACATCCATTGACATTAAAAAAATATGATTTGCAAGATTTGCTGAATAATCATAACAGTCCAGCTAAATTAAAAGAAATAATGCCGCCATAACAATAGTTGCTTAGTATTTTTTTTGCTTCACGTTGCATCCTGCACATAACAGAGTAGCAGAGTAGGGAACGCAATGTTAACACTCCGTTCTCAGTAAACACTTTCTGTCCCCACTTTTCTAATCTCCACTTCCACTCTTCGGGAATCTAATCTACAAACCGTCGCGTTTCCAGACTCATGCTTATGCACCAACGCCGTGATTTACCTCGTTGCGTACTATGACGGGCACTTTTAATTGACAAATAAAAACACTGAAAAATAAGCCATCCTGTGGGTGGGACGCCAGATTGTCAATAATTGCGATGGTTATGAACTGGACAAGGGCTATAATGTCCACGCAAAAATAATTGTTGACGACTGGTATATAATAATTTAATAATCCACGGGCCTCCAGCAGCTACAAGATACTAGCACAGGCGCAGGCTGTAACAAGCAAAAACAAAGCCAAGGCACAATGTCACGTACTCGAGCTTCAGCGTCGATATAATTCTCTCCGAGGAAAATAACACATGGACTAAACGAGGGCCATCTTTCATTTCTTAAAAGGAAAGCTGAAAACAACTCTACTTTTCTGTCAAAAGGTAGAAAATAGCATAACAGTTATTAACTATGACCATTGGTGCGTGTAGACTTTAGATTTTCTAAATATTTTTTTAGATTTTCTTACGCAAGTATTTATGTATCCTTGTTATAGTAACTTTTCTTAGTTTTTATCCTTAACTTTGGAACGGAGCTGTTCCATGATTTTGGTAGTTTTTTAAAGCATTTAGGCAAGAAATGAAGAGTTATTTTGTGTATGTGTTTCTGTATGAAAAAAATATTTCAAGTGCTATTTTTTATTTAAATTAATGAAAACAAGGTTTGTGGCAAATTAAATATATCTTTCAACCATGCGCGCAAGAATTTTCAAAACGATGAAAGTAAAAAGACATACATTATTATGTCTCAAATTAATTTATATTATTACACATAAATGTCAACCTCACGGACTCTTCTCAGCAACTCTACTAAATCAAGTTTCGTAGCGCGTGATTAGAGACCTACTAAGCGTAGTGACGCTGTAATGCTTGAAATTTAAGCATTTCATATAATTAGTACAAGTTATTAATTCGGGAGGTTCATAACTTCGTCTGCGCCAATACTTTGCATCGACAACATAAATTGAACCTAACTCTTAAATAGTAGAGTCTTATATTGATTGTAGTATATTTGTGAACATTCAGCTGTAATATTGACAGCAGCAAATGTATGGGGGTATTGTCGGTAGTATTGTTTACGGCAGATTAAAGCAAAGCACTACTTCCTTAAGCTCTTGTTTAAGTTCTTGAAGAATTCCTGGCACTTGCGAAGATATTGGAACGACACGAATTAGTGGCAAGTTAAGTCTAACTAAGTGTAGCTCAGTGCTTGCGCTGGCGATACGGTCCGCGCCAATAGACTATTGTGTATGCAAGGTATCACAACAAATAATCACAAGAAGATTATTTGTTAAATTCATATTTATAAATTAGCTATACTCGTGTAATAATATATTAAATAATATATTATATACATTAATAGGTGTAAATATAATAACTATTATATATATTTTTTATGCCCGCTCTTCTCCGGCTTGACCGGAGACTTTTTGTATCTTTAATCATTATTTATACATTTTATCTGTAGACAGTCTGGGAGAAACGTACTAGTTTTTTTTTATAATTTTGACGAAACACTACGTACACACGTGGTCCGTAGTTTTTTTTAACTTTTTCATTACTATCAGCTAATCAACAGTATATTTATCTGCCACTTAAACTAGGCTTATAACTAGAGATAATTTTCTAGATATTTCATTCCTAAGAAAGTCCAGGTATTTTTAGTCCTACCATGATTTCCCTTTTTTTATTCAACTGCATCTCGCACTTCGTCTCTCCATTCGTCGTGCTTTTTGCTGTGGCCTGTTTTGCTTTTACCACATACTGTCACTGCTTCCTTCATACAATTCCTAAGGTTCTGCCAGCATACTTCAATATTTCTATTTCCAGATTCACTGGTGTCTATCTTTTTGGAAACTCTTTCTTGATATGTTCCCAGAAAACATAAAAACTAATGAATTTTAAAAAAAGGTAGCAAATAGTCTAATATTAAAAAATATATATTTATATTTGTAATTTTAAATTAGATGAACAGTTATAATGATATTTAAGTGTAAAATAAAAAAATATTTTTATTTTATTATTTATTTGTATTATTTTGTGTTCGAAGTGTGTGTGATAAGATGCCTTGGTTTAGTGTTTGGGTGTTTTCACGTGTCAACTATTTAATAAATAATTATTAAAAGCTAGAAAATAATTTAAATCATTTATGATATTCGATTTCTAATATGGTGATGGGCGGAATGATGGGCGGAATTTTACAAGGAGATGTATGAATGTGATGACGCCTCAGTCTCAAGTAGCAGCGAAACGCTGAGTCTTGATGTAGCTGATGGCGAAATCAGTATAAAAGAAGTTGAGAGTGCAATACGAAGTCTGAAATGTGGTAAGTCCGCGGGAGCAGATGGAGTTACTGCCGAGATGATCAAATATGGTGGGCCACGCGTCTTGGACTTGTTCTGGTTTTTGTGCAATTTGTGCTGGAAATCAGGGGAGGTCCCAGACGATTGGCGAGGTGCGGTCATCGTGCCTTTGTATAAAGGCAAAGGTTCACAGATAGACTGCGCAAGCCATAGGGCTATCAGTTTGATTAGCTTAGGTAGTAAAGTTTATGCTAAAGTTTTAGCGAGAAGAATGCAGGAGAGATCTGAAAGGTTGTTGTGGGAGGCCCAAGGGGGCTTTAGACCTGGAAGAGGGTGTATGGATCAGATCTTTTCCCTCCGCATGATCACGGAAAAATTTTTGGCCGTTAACCAAAAAGTTTTCTGTGCTTTTGTGGACTTGGAAAAGGCGTTTGACAGAGTTGTTAGAGCGAAATTATGGGAGATACTACCCCGGTACAATGTGAGCGGACCCTTGCTGCAGGCTGTAAAGTCTCTTTACAGAGATCACTCAGCCTGCGTGCGAGTAGGAGCTGGCATGTCGCCCTGGTTTGACATCCGATCGGGTGTTAAACAAGGTTGCGCCATGTCAGCTTGGTTGTTCAATTTGTATTTGGATAGCTGTCTCCAAGGAGTGAAACAAAGTGATATGGGAGTGAAAGTAGGTGACCTGAATGTGAATTGCCTGCTGTACGCAGATGATGCAGTGCTCATTGCATCATCAGAATGCGAGTTGCAGGCATTGGTCACCACTCTGAAAGAAGGGTGTGAATATAATGGTCTAAGCCTCAATGTGAATAAGACAAAGGTTCTGATTTTTGAAAGAGATGAAGAAAGGACGGAATGCAAGATCAGTGTAAATAGTATGATATTAGAACAAGTGAATGAAGTGGTATACTTGGGAAGTATGTTCAGTAGAGATGGAAGATACGAGATGAATGTGGAAAGGCGTATTGCTGCCGGTAACAAGGTTAACGGAGCCTTAGCTGCATTGATGAGACGGCGAAACGTCAGCACAGCTGCGCGTTTGGCCGTACACAATGCAGTTTTGGTACCGACTCTGTTATACGGCAGCGAAACGTGGGTATTACAGAAGAAGAATGAAAGAAAGATGAATGCTGTGGAGATGCGATCTCTTCGTAGGATATGCGGAGTCAGCTTAGCTGATCGAATCCGCAATGAAGAGGTACACAGAATGGCAGGTACTAGCGAGGATGTCACGGTGAGAATGAAGAAGAACGTGCTCAGCTGGTTTGGGCACGTCGAACGAATGAGTGATGAAAGAATGGCAAAAAAGATTTATGATGGAAAAGTGAGCGGTAAGAGAGGTAGGGGGAGACCTCGGTTGACCTTCGAAAACACAGTATCAAAGATACTGGAGGAAGGTCACGTAAAAAGCATGAGGACCCCCCGAAGGGCATGTATGAAGAGGTTGATGACAGTGGACGAGGCGAAAGAGGTATGTAGAGACCGTAGCGTTTGGCGCTCCGTTCTCTCTGACTACCCCGCAAGGGATAAAGCGTGAAGCTAAGGTAAGGTAAGGCTAAAGATTTCTAATAAATGTTGAAGGGTTCGATAAGTTCTACAGATATTATTATATACTATTTTTGATTGTTTTTTACCTAATTATAATTAATCAAAACCTATTAAGTTATTCTTTTCAGTCTAAATGCTATTCCAAGTCTATAGAAGTGTTCAAAATACAGTACTTGTATCTTTATTTGATGGGATAGTCTCAGGAAGGGTTTATGCTATGTACGTAAGTTATAAGGGCCCTAAAAAAGACGGCCTCGCCAATTTACTACAGAAACTGTTCCACCCTCTAAAGTGAATCACATAATTTTATGCACTGTTGAATATCTTTATAGAAATTGTTATGGGGATTACTTTTTGTGTCCCTGTATTTTTTATTCTCTGCTTTCAATCTCAGCCCATTATTCTTTAAGAGAAAAATTTAAATGTTTAGTTTTATTTAGGTTTTATAAAAAGGCTAAGCGTGGTAGGTAAGTTTTAATTTACTTTAAAATTGAAAGTGTATCAACACTTTATGTATTTATATTTAAATATACATAAAACCCGTATTTAATACTATTACTATTAAATATATTAACTTATACATAAAAATATTTTACTAGCTTATATTTTTTGTAATAAAATTTTATATATCAATTTGGAAATACAAACAGAGTGCCACTTTTATATCATTAATCAAATCTCTAAGCAACAAGTGTTATAAAATGTGATAACGACGTACCTTCAATTTTTAAAAAACAATCTGATTTAGTAAAAGTATTTTATTATTACATATTTACAACGATTGCTATCAACATTAAAATAATTAAACTGGTTTTAGTTTTAGTATGAAACATTTGATTATCATAATAAGCTATAACATACTAAGTTGAAATATTTATCTTAATGAGGGTACTTGTGAAAAGTTTTTAAGGAATTCATTGAACTAGTGACGAATGTACGCCAACAACTAACTTATAAGTAGCGCTAAGTGCGTCGGATGAGAAAACCTCACTGTAATTTCGGCAAAACGTCTTCGCAACTATTACAAGTTGGCACATAGCAGGAGGCGTTACCTGGGACTGTGCCTGTTAGTGCAATATCTGTTTATTAATAAATGTACATAAGTACATAAGTACGTAACGTGCATATATTTTAAATTGTAATATATATATATTTTTAAAAATTGAAGTGGAAAAATATATAAAAAAGCTCTAGCCCTGCACACTATATTTGTCTTGAAATTTTACTATACTCAAGATAACTTTATTATATTTTTTCACTTAGTGCTCTTTCTGTGATATGAAATCACAATAATGTCACTTATATTATAAGTATTAGTTACCAAGTAAGAATGGCAAATTGATTTAAAAGAATGTAACAAATGGTATATGTGGTTCGTCATACAATACAAATGCTACGAATATTTTACAACTAGCAACAAGTTTTTTACGTCCAAGCGTCAGACTGTGTTTTATTTTCCTGAAATTTGTCACTAGATGAAATAAAGCAGAAAATATTCAGTAACAGTATTTATAATATACATGTCACCAATGCTCACGAATAAAATTTAGATAGAAATTTTTATAAATATAAGATTATTTTTATTATAGATACATATATATATATATATATATATATATATATATATATATATATATATATATATATATATATATTATTCAAATACCACATACTCTTGTAGAAATTCTATGTCACATATATCAGACAGAGCCTAGCATCAAAGTACTCTGTTTTTAATATGTAGATATGATAAGTAGTTTATAATCTCTATATACAGGATAGAAAAATCAATTCTGTATATGAAAAATATAAAAAAAAATAGATCGATTAACATATCGATTATAGAAGCTAAAATACCACTCAGCAGAATTCTTCTCTATCTGGTTGTTAGTTCGCCAGTCACCCAAAAACTACTCTACCAAAATGGATGCTTTTTATGGTAATAGCCTAGGGTCTGGAGGTGGTTTTTTTGGGTTTTATCCTGGTTTCTACTATAGTTTCCTAAAAAAAATTAAATACCAAAAAATACAAATTAATTAAAATAACTACTGGATGGAACTGAATTATTTTTGGTGGTTTGGTGGTTTTCAAAGCCGAAAATGCAACTTATAAGATAGTTTTCATCATGAAGTATAAAGAAATTTTAGTAGGAAAAATAAAAATCTGACATAATCAAATTACGTAAAGGCAAATTATTTACTTTAATAAAAAATATTATTAAATAAATCACTTATCTTCCTGTTTTATTTAATCACACTTTTAAAAGAGAAAATACAAATAATTGTTTTATACAAGCTTTTATTTACTTTCACCTGTTCCGTTGTCTGTCTCGCTATCAAAATGTATCACGCTTTTATTATTTATTAAGTGATATATTTCTTATTAGAGTTAATTTACTTTTAACTTTTTAGTTCATTTTATTAATAAATAATAAAACTTCTTTTAAAAAAGGTTTTTTTTTCTTTAATTTTATTAGTGATTATAGTTCACTAATAAAATTAAAGAAAAAAATGTTATTTTAAACGTCAACATTGGTGACATTAAAAAAATAATAAAGTGGCTAAATTTGTCAAGACTAGCTGAGGACTTATCTGACGTTTGGTTTGATTGACACACGTGTTAGTGAGGTTTCTTATTTCAGTGCTGATTTCCTTCTTTTTTAAGGTGCAAAAGTCGGAAGTTATAAAAAGATTTATATTAGCTAGGTAGATGGTAGATTGTAGTAATTGTTTGTGTTGTTTTATGTATTAGTGTAATTGTATTATAAGGTAGGTTAGGTTATTTTTATTTATAATGGAGCCGGATTGCCCTCCTGATCCCCCTGATCCTGGAGGTAGTATTGACGCACAGTGATCCACAAGAAAAAGACAAAGTGGAGATTCATCATCTAATAGTGATGGTCTCATTAAAAAAAAACAATAATTAATCCTGACGCCGCTACGCCCTCAATACAGAACCTGTACGTACATCCTTCCTTATCTGAGGGCCCAAAATCTTATTTAGACTCCGATAAAGCCCTTTCATTGTTTATGTGTTGAGAGAAACTCCAGACCCTGCTGCGGGATCACTATTAAAGCTATAAAGTTTGGCCAGTTCTTACATAGGAATAAAGTTACTGATATTAATAAGGAAATAAGGATTGTTATAAGAACATTGGACGCAGTAAAATTTGCGTTCAATTTTCAACTGCATAATATGGAGCGAATTTATTTTTAACTAATCCTATATTGACTGTTTGTAATTATGTTGTTATTTCTTACATTTAATATAACTCGAATGGGCATAACAAGAGACGTCCCCGTAGACTCCGTTAGACGAGCTTGTGGAATCATCGGTGTTTCCCTCTGGAAGTGGACTAGTGATGAAATCAAGGACACTGAATAGGAAGAATGTTAATGACTTGAAAATTATAAAATCTTTTTTAATTATTTTTGTTTAACAAAATCAAAGTACGTTTTAGTTTATGTAAAATTATTTTTTACTTTTTAGTTGTTTGACGTCGGCTTTTTTTGTTAAAAATTAATTTATTTTGCGATTTTAAGTGATCGGTAGACCTTAAAAGGATGTTTTTCAAGTTAGTGGTTGTCGTATGTAAAACTTCAAAATTAATTGGGTATTATTGGGCATACTAACATTTTGGCATATTGATAAGAACATATATAAAAAATATTCAGGCGAATTGGGAACCTCTCCCTTTTTTGGAGTCGGTTGGAAATGAGAACATACTATTTTTTAAATATGGTTTAAAAGAAATGCAACGATGAGGAATATCACTTCTGATACCCATTTTAACAACGTTTTTCCTTGTTAGTTATAGCTCTTAGTCCTCTGTCATGTAATATTTACACACATGACCTCGAATTGCCTCTTAACAATTTTTGTAATGTCCTTCAGTATGCTGACGACATCGCCCTTTATCGCCGCTCAAATTCTGTGGAGGACATAACTTATCGATTAAATACTGCTTTGCACCCTTAACCAGTCGTGGCGCCGGGGCACAAAATATTTATTTAAATTTATATTTCCATTTCTTCGCTCTGGTGTCAAGGCAAAGCGCGGCGTTGAGTTCTGCTACTCACCATTGCATGTTTCCTCCAGAATTCGGCAGAAAGTGGGGAACGGAGTGACTTAACAGTTTGTTACCTCTGCCACTGCCGCTGTGTGCGCTGATTTATTTTTATTTTTAACACCTTTACCAGTGGCTCTCTGATTATAGTCTGGCATTGACTGTAGCAAAGTGCCAGGTGGTGGTGTTTACTAAAAAAAGAGTTATACCAAACTTTAATTTTTTTTTTTTTGGCAATGAATTCATAAATTTTGCAGGAATTGTTAAATTCTTAGGCATGATTCTCGATAAAATACTGAATGGAAATCCCATAATGACGTGATATTGAGTTATTTGTTCTTTTGTCGCCCACATACTTAATGCAAATTTAAGACTTATGTAATTTTCGCATAGATATCATGTTCAGAAATGGATAAAAAAAATGGGACTACACGGGTAGCAGTAGTTTTCAAATAAAAAAAAACATCAAAATCGGTTCCCCCAATTAAAAGTTCTGAGGTAAGAAACATAAAAAAAACAGACAAATCGATAACCTTACAGAAGTCTTTCTTACAGAAGTCGGTTAACAAACTTGGTTGGGTTAACTTTTGTTAATCCCTTAATCCTCGTCTACCTCCCTTGTCTGGATAAATGTTAAAAGATTTCGCTGGTCACTTAACAATGTCGACAGTCCCATTTCTAATAATCCTTCTGTTTGACTTAATGATTTTGCAGGCAAATTGGCTCCTCCTTTTGTTCCATCACAAGACCTATTTACATCTACGCCGGTTAAATCTACAGAGGAAATTTATGTTTCCTTTTCCTTTGAAGAACTCAAAAATGCCTTAGCGGATTTAAAAGACATTAGTCCAGGCGAAGATGGTGTCTATTATTCTTTCATTACTAGACTTCTAATTAATAACATATGTCAATCAGGCAATATCCCCAATTCATGGAAATCCCAAACTATCGTACCTATCCTTAAACCTGGAAAATGTTCATCTGATCGTGATTCGTATAGACCCATCCATCAACATTATTAAAAATTGCTGAACGTCTTATAAAAAATCGTCTGGAATGGATAGTGGAAAGTAGAAATATCTTAGCTCCCTCTAAGTTCGATTTTTGAAAGGGATTGAGCACTACAGATAGTCTCATTAGTTTTACTACAAACATTTGAAGAGCTTTTGCCAAAGTAGAGTATTTGGTGGGTGTTTTTCTAGATGTTACCTCTATATATAACAATATTAATCTTTCGGTGCTTAGGAAGAAGATGCAACAGCTGAGCATTACGCCGAGGTTGTGTCATTTCATATGTAATTTGCTAATCTGCTAAACATCCGCTTCTTACTTCTTGTCAGGCATGTCTGGAAAGGTGCCAGGCGGTTTACCAAAAAGAGAGTTATTCAAAACTTTAAAAATTTGTTATTATGCTAATGAATTCCTTAACTTTGCTTTCTTAAGCATGATTCTCGATAAAATACTGAATGGAATTGGCCATGCTAAATATCTCACTAGAAAATGTGAAAAAGGTATTAATGCTTTAAGCGCTGTATCTGGTTTGTGATGGGGGTGCACACCCTTATAGTCTAAAACTACTGTATAATACTGTAATCCGTAACCAATATGACTCATACTCATGGTTACGGATTGTTTGTTCTCGACCTCTTCAATCGAGTACAAA
Source organism: Heliconius himera (assembly GCA_021202915.1). Classification (NCBI taxonomy): domain Eukaryota; kingdom Metazoa; phylum Arthropoda; class Insecta; order Lepidoptera; family Nymphalidae; genus Heliconius; species Heliconius himera. Next base: position 50,236 of record JAJHJA010000767.1, on the reverse strand, counting down.
ATACAATTCCAATACAGTCTTCCCCCACCAATTCTCTGCAGGTGGAGTATGTTGATCCTCATTTTCTTATCCGCCGATAATTCCTGTTTGACCGATTTGTAGGTACAATGTTACAGCTTCCCATCCCCTGTGGCCTAAGTTATCTGAGCTAGCGGACCTCATCCTCCGCGGCAAACCGCTTCCATACTTGCTCAATAGCTTCTTTAAATTTACCTCTCTTCCTCATATCTTCTCCTGCAGTCCGTGTAATCCTTTATTTTATACGCCTTGTCAGGCTTTAGTACGTCATCCTTCTGTCATCACTAATCTCGGCCAAGAGTCAAAATTATTTTACAATTTAAATGGTTTCCATTCTGGGAATTGTCAAAATCTTAGAAAGGTAAGTATTATGCCACTATTCAACCAAATATCCAAAGACATCCTTGGTTTTTTTTCTTAAAAAAATACTGGAAGAATTATATCAACTATTTGTCGTTTGCGCATTGGGCATGCATGTACGCCTGTACCTAGCCAAGATCGGGGTTAGGGATCAGGTTCACTGTGTAAATGTGGCCTAGACAACGGTTCCCCTTCCCGCATTCTTTTCTCTTGTCCTCAATTAATCCATCCCTTATATGATGGTCTTCCTTATCAAGTTCACCGTCCTCTTAATGTTCAATGTTTGTTAATGTTTGTGCTTAGTCCTGTATGTAAATTTCTATGTAAATATATTAGATATAACAATAAAGTAAATTTGTAAAATATTATTTTTTACTAACTCATGTCCATTTATATATTGTAATTATTTTTTTTTATTTTATAAGTGAAGGCAGTATTTTAACTGGACCTCTTTTTGACATGCGTTCTCCTATGTTGTAAAATATTCTCTTTTTTACCATACGATTTCCTTCGTGTGTTCTCCATATAATGTGACATTGGCGAAGTGATTGGTGGTTAACTGGGACGCTCGAAGCGCTATAAATTAAGAAATTATTGATTGACTGATTTAAGAACTGATTGTGTCAGTTCACAGTTTATAAATGTTGATACTGTGTTTAGGTGACGTGATGATGTGAATACATTTTAATCATTGGTATGTACGTTACATTTATTTATAGTAGATAAAATAATTTTCCCAAGAGTGTAAATGACAAATACATGAAATAGTTATGGTAAAGAAGTACCAAATATATTTTATGAATTAAACTTAATTTAATACTCAAAACAAATGAATTGTATGCATTTTTATTGATACGCTTTAAGTACGAAAAACTGCAATATAATTGCTTACTTACTTACTTAATTTATTTCACGCTTTATCCTAGGGATAAGTAAGTAAGTCGGTCAATGGGTGAACAGCTGTTTTTAAAATATATTTTATTTTATTTACAAGTATGTTAAATTTATATATGTGGTAGTGAAATTAAGTACCAAAAGCTAGTGTTGTCCTTTATTGAGTCCCTATAATCGCTATCTCTATATATAATACTAGCTCAATTTCTTATCTATCTGAAAAGTTACAGTTTAACTTTAAACCTAATAGATAGTGCTGTGCATAAAGCATCATTTTCCGAATCGCGCTGGCAAGATTTTTGACAAAAAACATACATTCGAAACGATTATGCGATTGTTGATGAACTGAAGCAAATTTCCAGCCCGGTGACGCTGTCAAGACCATTCCAGGTCAACAGCATTAAAGTCCATTCGAAAAAAAAAAGCGATTGTTGATAAAAAAAAATATATTTTAAAAGCACTATTGTTCATAGTACAAATAATAAAGTAAATAAAATGTAATTGTTGGTGAAGGTTACCTTCATAAGTCACATCATCGAGTTTAAGTCGTAATTAATTCAACACAGAGATAAAGAACGACTTGATCTTCAAAGAAATACTCGTATCAAGTAAATACATAGATTCTTCAGATTTTACTTCATTTAAAAACTTTATCCACTACAAAAACAAGTGGAACTGCTAAATTTGGAGGTCGACAGAATGGAGATATCGAGAAGACGTAAAACCCTCATTTTACACGGTATACATGAGAATAAGTCAATCACGGTATACATGAGAATTTTGTACAATTTTAGCTTGTTCCTAAGAATTATTCCGCAGGTTGATCTGCTTTAATACAAATATTCCCATTTGGGTGGTTGGTGTCCCACAAAGCTTCGATATTGCACAGATCATTGTGTACTAAATGAGTTTGTTGCTTGGCATAATCTGTTCCGTCTCTGATTTTCATGGAGTTCTTATGACAAATTCCTTCGAACTCAAATAACTATCAACCAAAATGGATATGGGGCACATTGTTTATATTTCTTTAAAAAAAATCTCCGATTGTGAGTGGGTCGACTTGTGTGTGCACGGTCGGCGTGGCGCGGCCTCGCGTCTTATTGGCATCGACATAGATACATTAGGTACGACGTAGGTGGCGATCGAAACAAATTCAAAATATAAATGGCATGTAAAGCTTTGAAGGCGGTGGAGGGCGGCGGAGGGCGGCGGAGAGCGGTGGAGGGCGGCCGACGATGGGTGCCAAACGACTGTACATTAATAATAAAATTATACCGACGAGTGCGAGCCGCGCCGCTAATGGGATTACTTGCGCATTTCGCTTCAGCCAAATAAACATTTGACTGGAACGATTTAGGCGAAAAATTACGTTCAAATCCATCCGCATAATTTATACGTTGCGCTATGACGGAGACGGACGATCAGCGAGTGAATATATCAGCGGAGATGAAACACCACTCTTGTATTATATTTACCAACACTTAGCATTTGCAGCAATATTTATTTTTTTGAAATTAGGTTATGATGGTAACATAAAAAACAAGCGTGAGTCGATCCACCGAGGTCTCCGTACAAAAATTGTTTAAAAAAATAATTTTAACCTATTTTTTTTTTTCTGACAAATCAAATACGATACGTATCTTGCAGAATTTTATTAAAAAAAAATCGCCGCCATCGATAGAGTTCCTTAACCTAATAAAATAAAATACTAAACTTATTTTCCTATAATAGGTTAAAAATATATAAATCCCATTTCATTAAATCCCTTACATCCTAAGTCCACACCCGCGGGCTGTTGTCTCGGGCAACTACTGTACAAGTGTACCTACACTCAACACCGCTTCAATCTTACATTATCGTTTCGAGGTGAAGATCAATCTCGTTGTTGCTTGCTTTGTCTTTTGACCACTCGAACATTTAAGAATCGTATAATAGGTTTCTGTATTCCAGGAATAATAATCACAAATTTCAATGGATCTATGGGCTGTTCCAACTCTGGGCTGGTGCACCCCAGTATCAGCTTGAACCATTTGATCGCATACAACGTAGAGCCGTTCGAATCGAATCACTTGCCACCAGGTGACTCATACGCTCGTTTGCCCTGTCTTTTCCATAAAAAATACCATCAAATTTTAGTGAAAAATATTTAAATAATATTATTGAGACCAGGCGCAGGGGCACAGAGTGTGACTGTAAAATCGACTGGTTGTGTGTTCGATCTCCACTCGAGGAAATGAAATATGTATTTATATTTTCATTTCTTCGCTCTAGTGCCGAGGCAAAGCGTTGCGTTGAGTTCCGCCATTCAACACGTAAATTGGCAAAAAAAATAAATTGGCATATATGAATTTTGAAGTATTTTAAGTCATTCGCGTTAGGTCAAACAAGACGCGGCGTTAATGTCTTCAAAAATGACAATAAGTTAAAAATAGAAACTACTAAAATTAACAACACAACACAATTAAATATCAGATATATTTTTATATTATTTTATAAAGACGCACGCAGAATTGCGTTAAGCTAAAAATTAAACAACAAAAAATATCAAATATATCATAGATAGTGTTCCGTACTCTCGTAACGTCTCGTAACGAGAGCTCGTACCGGCGGCGGACACCGTACGATCAGGGGCTGGTTACCGGCAAATGTGGAAGGAGATAAATTGCCCCAATTTCCGTGTGTATTTGTATTTTCACGAGATATTTTTATAATTATTTAAGCAAAATTGCAAATTGTCTCATTTTTTTATAAACCATCTCAGATGCGTCCCCACAAGTCGGTACCCGCCAGCCCCCGCCCGTACCCGCCCGTACCCGCCCGTACCCATTTACACCCGCCTGAATATGTCTCAATACTAACCTGCTCTCGTATTTATGAGAATTGGTAACACTTACTGAAGATACGGTTCATTTTTCACTAGTTTACCAAAAATGGTGAATATCATTGCTATCCTCGATTTCATGGATTTTTAACTTTAACATTACTTATATATTTTGCACCACATTAAGACTGAAAACGTATAAATTGTGCAAATTCATCTACATTTGTATATATTGCTTGTTACTTTAGTAAATATTATAATTAATGTACGTAATCAGGCGGCAAACTGTCTTTTTACATGAACTTTTACAAAATATACATATCTTCACCAAAGAAGCACAATCATAGCATTACCAGAATATTACCGCGAATTAAGATAAACACTTCTCAAATAAGATCGTATAAAGTTATTTTTTTTTTCACAAAAGAATATGTGATAAATTTGATAATTACCTTCGTATTATATTAAACCAGATACGTGGCCTTCGTAAATATGTTTGTCTTTCGTCGAGTACGAACAAGCGCAGAGGAGAAACAGTTCAAAGGAGAATAGTTCTTATGAAATAGAGTATAAATGTTTTAACCGCCTGGCGTGATAAGCGCTCAGTGAATCGCAGGGTGCGAGTTTAAATTCGTAATTTATCACGGTGACGTGTAAGAATTTGTGAATAACGGTGGATTAACAGGATATTATAAAGGATAGGAATTCTTTGGGAGCTTTTACAAAATTGTTTTATTAAAGCGTTTTAATTCCGGTTTTGCTAACGTTAAGTTTTTCAAATTAATTTACTGTTATTTTATTTATGTTTGTCGTAAAGAAAGACGGATGACAAATAAAACAATACGACTCTTAAATATGAGGGTTTCATTAATAAAGGTTTCCGCCTCTCTGTCAGGGCGGTGTTCGTACTCTACAAATACACGCCTGCCTCCGCCTGTCGTGGTCGCGGACTCGCCGAGGCGATGAACTGTTACTGCAAGTAACAACCCATCGTAGCTGTACTACGTTGTTTCATAATTCATTTACTTCGCGTTGAAGAATCCGCAGCAGATTGTAAACATCGGTACAAGCAGGGTGCACTTCATTATTGACCTACTATTATTTAAACACTTTCAGTTGTAAAACTACTTATTTTCTTGGATGTACTCGTACTACTACATTTGACCGGTCAACCTTCTGGAGAGATTCTTCAGAGATTTATCACAAAAGCATATTTTGATGAGAAGTCTCTTCGTTTGCGTTCCATTTAGAGGTAAAGTAAGAGAATGGAGTGTGCATCATGAATGACTATATTATAGACAATGACAATTTTATTAACAATGTTATTATTCTTGAAACCTAAGAACTTTGAGTTTGAAATTTAAATTTTGAATATAATTAAATTTGAAAGTTTGAACTCAATAACATTAACATACTACTTTTTGGCAGCTAAATAGGTTTCAATGTGGTGACGTCGAGGCAAACAAAGTTTCTGGCAAAAGAAAGCTGTCACTGACCTGAGTTGAGCTGACCTTTTTATATTCACATTTTTCCTTCTTCTTATTTCTATTCTAAAATAAAATTATATTATTTTTTTTATTTTCTTTAGTTAAATTAACCTTTATATTACATGAACATTTTTAACTCTAAGCGTTGGTTAAAGGAAAAAAAACATTCTTGTCAAATGAGAATGAAGGGAAGTTACACTTTATGAGGACTGAATTTGCAACCGTCGCTTTTCTTTTAGACTATATATTACTATTGTTATAAATAGTTAAAATGCTAATAGTAGCTCGTTCGTGTTCGTGTTAGTGACCAAACACTCCGTCAATAAGTTCGTATTTATGTGTAGAGGCAATTCTTTCTTTGCCGTTATAGCGAAACCGTTTCTAGCGAAATATCTCAGCAATTACACACTGCGACTGTTATTTTCTACTTTTCTTTGAACAAACACTCGCGCTAACACACTTTTTATACGAGTATGTATAAATCTGGTAATCAGTAAGAGCTCAATCGGAAGCGGCTTACCAGATGATGAGTCGATCAACAAAACGAGTCCATTTGCCGCGTCTTAATACGAAAACTACTTGTAATCCACTTTTATTAAATTTTCATGCACGTTTAATATGACGCGAGATTTTTGTTTTTTGACTCTTATTTCCATACGTATAAGGTAGAAATTTTAATTGACTGTAAAACATGTCGTTTCATATAATTGTTAATCTCCTGCACGTGCTGTCCAGTAATAACTTTGATACGTTTTAATTTGACGCGTGGACACGTGCGCGGCGCTGGAGGAGGACCAGCTTAGAGTAAAACGGTTATAAACATTTAAATGTACTTCATGTCGATAATAATAAAAACTAAAACGAGTATAAAACAGTAGAAATATACTCAAGTAGTAGTTACTTGAGTCCACGACACTAGTAAGCTATCATCAAATACCTGTATTAGAAATATCACAAATGCTATCGAATTACATAATATCTTAAAGTCTATTTTATATTATTTGAATTTGACCTTTAAGATTGACTTTATAGGAACCAAATAAGCATTCAGTATCTCCTATTATTTTACTTGTTTGAAGCCTTTCAAAGAAAAAAAAAACGGAACACTTTTAGGATCACTTTTTGTTTGTCTATCAATTCGTCCATCTGTCAAGATCACTTCTCTCAAGATTACGTTGTCGCATGAAACTGAAGTTAATATGAAATATCCAGATCAATACCACCCGTATTGTATTCCAGTCCATTGCAGATACAGTTTATCCATCGTATTTGTTGCATTTCATGTATGAGAATTTTGTCGCGTAATCAAAATCTATAGGGTTCTTCACGTGGACCTATAAATATGATATTTGGCGAGCAGTGAGAACTTAAGATAGAAATAAAGGGAAAATCGGAGAAATGGAAATTTATAGGTGTATCAAAGAAAAAAATATTACAAAGTTCTTTTAACATTTTTAAAGTGGTCGGTTTCCAGGAGGCGCGAGTTCGAGTCCTGCTACGTTCAAATTTTTATACGTTTTAAATAAATACATTACAAAGTTATATTGGTAGTTCATTTCATACAAAGTAAATGCATACGCCGGCAAAGTTAAATTTGACAATTAGGGTTCCGTACCTTTTAAGCAAAAAAAAAAGAACCCTTATGATAAAGTGATCTTCACTTTATTGTCCGTCGTCTGTCTGTCTGCCAAGAGCCTTTATCTCAGGAATGCTTTTAGATATCGAGTTGAAGTTCATTCATCCATCGATTTACCTAAATCTACGGCCTCATGACTTCTTAAAAACAAAACCTGTTTGTACATTTACTTAGTAAATTAATTTTTAACAAAAAAATCGACTTCAAACAACGAACTAACAAAATAATTTTACATAAATTAAAAGGTACTTTGATTTTATTAAACAAAAATAATTAAAAGAAGATTTACTACTTTTGAAGTCGGTGTCAAGCTAATGCAACAACAACCTTACTACAATATCAAATTACTAAGCCTGTTTGTTTTACTTGGTCATTTATCATTTTGCCATATTGAAAAGAATATACATAAAAAATATTCGGACAAATTGAGGATCTCCTTTTTTTGAAGTTGGTTGAAAAGAAATGCAACGATAAGGAATCCGGTGGGCGGGTGTGCCATGGCACGATGTCTCGAATGTGAGGGAAATCCGAGACATCAGCGCGGTGGAAGGTGCGGACGGCAAGCTGGGCGATGCGTTCATCAAACCCCTCGACGGTCACGTATAGTAGAGTTCCTCACGAATCGGTGGGCCTGAACAATCTGTCGGAGTGCAACGTTCTGGGTTGTCTGGAGCAGGCGGCGTTGGTTTTCACTGCAAAGCGCGTACCACGCCGGTGTGGCGTACGTCAGATGGAGTCTACATATGTCGTTTCGTATCGTTGTCAAACATACGTTTTGTAGATGGCGAGCTTGGTTCGGACAGGCAGTCGGGAGCGAAGAGCAGGCCGCAGAAGGTGGCAGTTAAAAGGAGGGCTACCTTTGCGGCGTTTCTTCACCTGGGCCGTCATCCGCAATCAGTTAACAATGACGACACCCAGGTACGTAGCATTCGGAGTCCAGCCAACGCATTCGCCCTAGTCGACCAGCGGAAGAGTGAGCTTCCTGTGGCTCCCAAATATTATTTCGAGTTTTCGCCACGTTTAGCGTCAACCTCCAATCCGCCAGCCAGTCAGGTAGAAGATCAATTTGGTGGCAGCATACAGCAGATTCAAGGATTTTACCAGGAGCGCGATGTCATTGGCGCCAACTCAGCGCCCTAGTAAAGTGGAGTGCCATCCGTGTATGTGTTATATAGCGTAGGGGAGGGAGTACTACCTTGAAGTAAGCCTGCCTGGATGCTGTGGAGTTCCGAAATGGCGCCATCAACCCTCACGCGGTAAGTCCTGTCTGGATGCTATGGAGTTCTGAAATGACGCCATCAACCCTCACGCGGTGGGTCCTGCCGACTAGGTAACCGGCTATGATCCTGAGATTGAGGACGGGGACTCCAGCGCTAGCGATCTTTCATAGGAGTCCCGTGTGCCAGACACGGTCGAACGCCTTGCACACGTCTAGGAACACTGCTGCAGGTTTCTCCTTACGTTTTGTAACTGCTGAGGCGAAGTGGACCCTTGTTATCTATAGCGTGGTAGAGTGGCAAAAATTATGCTTTATGCACAGTGCCATCTATTGAGCTTAAAGATAAACTAACTGCTCGGACAGTTAAAAAATGTCGTTTTTATGCGTAATTTCACTTAATATATGATCACATTAAAACAGAGAACAAAGATCTAAAACGACCTTTTACTAAATAAATACTGTACAATTAAAATAAATGTATAATTGTTTGTAATAAACAAAGGAGAATGAAACTTTTGGGCCGTCACGTAAAGAATTGAAATGTGATCTAAAAAATTACAATTTTTTTTTATTTTTAGAATAGCAAATAATAAATTAATTGACATTCTGGAAGTGGAGAAAAATGAAAAAAATAAGATTTAGATCCTTAATCGATTAAAATCATAGATGTGACAGCTGATTGACAATCACACCTTGTCTAATGATTTTTTGCATTTTTGCTTCTGTTTGTCATCGCAAAATCAGGCCATTAAATAAAAAAACATTTGCTTCTGTCATTACGTTCGTGTCATAACGCATCGACATTTTGAATGTTTTCCTGTTTGTTTGATATTTTCAACGACTACTGTTTTGTTTTTCTCGGATTTTGACTCTGCCTACTTTGTAAGACCCTCGCTTCCTCACTGGACTCTGAAATCTTTTGGATCTTACGACCGCCACGCTATGGATATGAATCGCAGTGTGAATTGTGGGATAGCCAATGGACACTGCAATACCCTAGTCCGACGACCTTTAGACGATGAAAACCACCACAAGCTGGTTACTTAGAGGTGTGATATAATCCCGACATATAAGCAGGAAAATATATTTCTGTTACATTTTAGTTGACAGCTTTCGTAGCGGAAGGGAAGCTATTGCTATGAAATACTGCAATTATATTGTAGGAAGACGAATGGTAGGCTGCTGTACTCATGTTATGAGTATTATATATATAAGATACCATACCTTAGTTGGGCTAGATACCAAAATAATTTAGTTCCACCTGCACTCTTAGATGACATTTTAATAATAGATAATAGAAGAAGAATAAAATATTCATTAAAATGTGTTTTATTTATAAATAATAAACATTAATGCTTATACAACTCAGTAATCACATATTTTATAGAAGTTGATATTCAAGAAATTGTGCTGCGAACTTAACCTCACTTTTATCAAATCTCTAATAACTCAGCTCTCAGATTGTCAAAATTTATATAGTTTTCAAGGAGGGAATGATGTACCTAAATCTATTAAATCATACCATTTTCATATCTTTACATTCTGGGCCCAAAAATGTATGGAATAGTTTCAGTCTCCTTTATTACAAACAATTATACATTTACTATAAGTATAAGTATATATATAGAGATTACTGATATACCTTTATATTTTTTTTTTTATCGTGAGGAAACTTCTTTACACGTACGCCGCTCAAGTGGTGAGGCAAACGGGTTATGTGGGTCGGCAGACGTAGGTTATCTACATTGTCCATTGAAACCTCATGGAACCTCAAAGAGGAGAACTCTTTGAACACCATAGGCCAGGGCTACGGGAGCCAAGGATTCTTCCATAACCTCGCCGGCAGTGGCAATACACCTACTCGAAAAACAGATATATTAAAGTGAAAAAGAAAACGAATTATGGTTATTTTGACAACATTTTGAATATTTTACAATAACAATTCGAGAGAGTTTGTAGTCATCTTTTCCTATTTTCAGTACATTGCTTGGCTTGCGCACGTTGTACATATTATACTGATTATATTACCTAAATATAGGGTCTACCTATTGCTGGCCCCTATTACCTTCAGGATACCCTAAAGTTTCTTCTAGGGCACCCCGAGGAGTGAGTGCAGCTGGTTCTCTAGATGCGCCTTGGTTGGGTTAGCCAACTTGGTTGGGTTAGGGCCTGCCCTCGCACTGAACTCTTGTATCCGCTCCACAGCCTCCTTTAATACCGTACCTTTAACAGCTTCGCACAAGGAGGTCATAACAGACCAGACGTAAAATCACACCATCTCCAAATGAGTGAGTCACAATAGTTAAAAATACTAAAACAAAAGGAAAAAATAAGACAATATACAAGATAATATACGCAGATTTTCTGCGTAAAATTTGCAATATTCATAAAAATTATAAGCCGTGTCACATATGGAGATTGCACATTTCACACGACCAAATAGAATTTGGAATCGGAGCGTCGTAGATATGGCGAGTGTCGCGTCGCGGGACGGGGCGGGACGGGACGGGGCAAGCGGGCGGCGGCGGCGGGCGTCCCGCGGCGTGACGTTTGGCACCGACCTCTTGATTACTGAACACACTTGCTTGTCTTGAGTTTGTTATGCCCTCATATTTTATATTTTATATTTCGTGCTGCAATTGAAATATTTTAAGGAAAATATTTTGTAAAATTCATGGAAATTTTCAATATTGCTCGAAACACGTAAGACATGAAATGCATATAAAATATATACAAAAGTGTCTATCAATCAATCAATCAATCAGCTTCACGCTGTACCTCGCACTCAGCAGGGTAGACAGAGGGAACCTAGTGTTAAGAGACTCCGTTTCCCACTTTCCGCCATATTCCGGAGGCGTTGCGTGTTGAGTGGCGGCACTCAACGCCGCTATTTGCCTCGACACCAGGGCGAAGAAATGGAAATATATATTTAGCCCCCAACCAGCCGCGTTCACAGTCACACTTTGTGTCTCTGCGCCACGACTGACTTCTACTAGAAATATATATCAAACTGTATTACCAAAATTTTCCATAGGTACTTATTTCTTGTTGCTGTATTCCGCATATAGCAAGATAAGCGGCCGTGGACGACAATGCTTCCTTATTGCACGAGGTCAGTCGTGGCGCAAGGGCACAAAGTGTAACTGCACTAAGTGCGACTGGTTGTGTGTTCAAGCTCAAGTTTATTTAAATTTATGTTTCCATTATACTTAACACAAGATCCCCTCTGCCTACTTTGCTGTGTGCCGAATACAGCGTGAAGCTGATTTTATAAAACTAAATTTAAACAGCTCATATTATAAAGATTAGATTTTTTGGCACGTCAATAAGAAATATCTTTTACATTTCTTATATTATAACAATAATATCAATCCCTATGTTTCGCAAATTAAGTAGATCATATACATCTATTTAACCAGACAGCTGACAGACAGTGACTCACCATAAATCCAGTAAACGAGAAATAAAAAAAAATCTGCGACTAAGACTCGAATCCGCAACTATCCTTCATTCTTTCATTCAGTACAGGACGCTTTAACATAGATGCCTTTGAATACCTAAATTAAAGTGAATGAATAAATTAAAAATTAAAATTAAATTAGCTTCACGCTATATCCCGCACACAGCAGAGTAGGCAGAGGGAACCTAGTGTTAAGACACTCCGTTCCCCACTTTCTGCCAAATTCTGGAGGCATTGCGTGTTAAGTGGCAGAACTCAATGCCGCGCTTAGCCTTGACACCAGAGCGAAGAAATGGAAATATAAATTTAAGTAAATATTTCATTTCCTCGAGTGGGATCGAACCCACAACCGTCGCGTTACAGTCACACCCTTGTGCCCCTGGGCCACGACGGCCTCAATATATAGACAATTTTAATCATTGAACTCTTTTACCTATTTATTTGTCTATATATGAATATATAGACAAATAAATAGGTAAAAGAGTTCAATGATTATTAAAAAAATATATATTTAAAATTACGAAACATATTTATAACGAGGGCAGCACACACGATACGATGCCTATTTAGAAATGTTTTTATCTAAATACCTTTTTTTAGTTACAATTGTTTGCGTGCTATGTAATAAGGAACAAGAACGTGAATAATAATTAGTATAGTGTTAGAAACCGGAAGCGGTTAACGTTTTTTAACAACAAAGATAAACACATATCGTCTATATGATTCTAAATTATCTGCAAATACATTCTACATAATTATAATTCTACTGCACCCGAGTTTCCCTATTGGAATAAGGGCCGTTGCCTATAAGCAACTGCCCCCGATTGACACAATTCTATTGCTTTTATTGTATTTTCACCAACATCTAATAATTAAGAAAGCTACATAGTCTGTTGAAATATCTCCCTCCACTCCATTTAGCTATTTATACAAAATAATACACAGTGCTACCAATATTCTATTACATAGTCAGTCAACAGTCACTTTATACCACCGGTTAGTATAGCATAAGGCGACAGATTTCCTTCATACAATTTAGTATCTAGATGTACAGTGCTGCCATTGTTAATCAAATAATATATTACAGTACTGCCATATGCTACAATGCTGCCATCACAAGTTAAACATAAACATTAGTATGGGTAATTATATTAAAAATAGTTATATATTTACAATAAAATTACCCATATGTAAATATTAAATCATGAAATATGAAGCGTGGGGAGCGGAGCGCCCCTCTATCTACCCTTGCCGTAAAAAAGAACACTGCAGTCTATTCATTACCTACAGATAGTTCCAGCTCCAGTCTGTGTGTGAAGCATTGATAGATAATCACTTAGCGCGTCGTAGCGCGTCGTAGCGCGTCGTAGCTCGTCGTAGCTCGCCGTAGCTCGCCGTAGCTGGTCGTTAGTAGGTCGAGTCGGAGCTGACAACGACTCATATTTGGGACGGAACAGGTCACTCATTAATCTCACTTTGCTAGTTTCGCCGCCAAATGGGAAAGTTGCTACGATTCTTTGAAACCCTTCTTAAGTACTTTCGTTATTAATTCACTTGATGTGTGTGTTCGAAAAAGGGTATCTATTGTTGATAATTCTACAAGCGTAAGTTTCATTTATTTAAATAAAATTCCGATGGGTTAAAAGACTGTTATAATTATATATGTATATAAGTTTGTTCCCCTATAAACTAGTAACAAAGTTAACAGAGAGAACCTAGTGCCAAGCCACTTCATTCTCTTAACTCGAGACATTGTGAATTATGAGACAGACTCAGTACTCCCCTCAGTCTGTACTCCCCTAGTAGTGATCGTACTCACAGCTATCGCCATTACAGTTAGATCTTTATCCATACGAAACGATCATCTCCTTTACCCTGTATTTAAAAAAAATAATAAAGTTTTGATTGAATTCATAACATACGGTGTCTTATAAAGTTGACTTGTTATTTATAGTAAATTAATTTTTGAAAAATATCCTTTAGTAATAACCTAAGCTATAAACACAAAAATATAATGGACCAAATTTAACTGAAGACTTTGTCTTTCAGGTATCTAAAAACGAGCGGAAGTCGGTTGAAACAAGTTCAATATAAGAATATTTGTATCCCGCACCTAATAGGGTTGGCAGGCGAAATTTGGGAACCTAATGTTAACAAATTCCGATCCCAACATTTGAGTTCTAAAAGAATCACATGTTGAATAGATTGGCCGTTCAACGCTGCGCTTTGCCTCATTATCACAGCAAGTTAATGAAAATATTAAATATATATTATGATGGTTGCGGATCACACACACAACTTGTCGCTTTTACAGTCGCACTCCATGACGGGCACTATATTTTTTGTGATTTACACATTTTTATCTATATAAACCTAAAACGAACCTTTATCACCCTCAGAAATTTATCGAATATTAATTTTATTATATTTAGATATCCATATAAGACAGGACATTAATTATCAAACAAATTACACAGTGTAATCGAATTACGTTCACGTTAAGTTTAATGTAGATATACTTGAAACACAGAATAATTTCATTAGACTAGATGTACTTTAATCGTCCATATGTAGAGCGTCGGTAGAGCTCACAACGCTGTCTACATTTCGCGGTAGACACTCGACACTTGAACATTGTAACGTCAGCGTTGTCCGCCTCGTACCACGTCGGTGTCGGGGTGTACGCGACGGGTGTCAGAACACTTGCGGCAAATGAAAGCTATCGACTTGTCTACGAGAATACTCACATGTTAATATATTTGGCAATTTCTTGTTCAATATGTTGGACGAGTATGGTTCTAAATTAGTGATGAAAGAGAGTATTACACTATTTAAGGAATGATCATTTAATATCTTTATTTTTGTTTTAGTACGTGAAATGGCTAAATAAAAATCTTGTTAAAAAAAATGTTTTTAAGAAATTTTAATGTTAGTTTGTTTTTCTTCTTGACCAATCTTTCTTATAGTTAGATTATGGGCAAAAATTATAAAGCTTTAAGCCGTATTGTTACTTAAGTAAAGTTTAAGTATTGTACATTCAATTGAACTACCCTCTTATCCCACCGCCACGTTTCCGTACGGTTATTATGATTACTAAACTTATAAGTTTTTAAAAAGTTTAACTTTTCAAAGATTATATTAGGTGACACTAAAAGAGAGTTCTTTCTATGAAGTTATTTATAAGTTATTTGGAAGAATTATTATTAAGCTTTTATGCATAGTTTTTTAAATCTATTTTTAGATATTTTTTTTATATATTAAAATGGTCCCATGACTGTGCAAAAGATTCTCTAAATTCCAAGGGGAACGGGGAAACCGAGATTTAGGGCAATGACTAGTGAGAATGTATGTACATACATAGCATCACACTATCACTAGCGGGGTAGCCAGAGAAAACGGAGAGCCACGGTCTCTACCTACTTCTTTCGCCTCGTCCACCGTCATTAACCCCTACATACATGCCCTCCGGGGGATCTTTATGCTTTTTACGTGACCTTCCTCCGGTATCTTTGATATTCTTTTTTCGAAGGTTAACCGACGTCTCACCCTGCCTCTCTATATGAATATGTATAATGAGAATATGAGTTCAATATGATTAAAAATTATATTATTGTAAACTTATTTGTATCTACATATATTTCATATAGGATAGCTGAGAGAACCTTTAACTACTAAACATACATTTTAAATATATGTAACTATTTGAACAAGATCAATTTAAAATTACAACGATCACAAGCGCTCACAAAAGTTTTAATTTTTCCATAATTTCAAAGATCAAAATAAAAATGTTAAGCGCTCTACATAAGTAGGAATATCATTATTTATTTCCATAAAAGTCCTTCAATAAGCTTGAAAATACAAATGATAGTCGTTGGAGATAACAATAAACATTTAAATGCTCCGTGACGAAGCCTGGCTGCCTCGCAGCCTCGTAGCGTCACAATGACGTATAACCTCTTAAGTGAAAATTAAAAATCGTCATCTTTAAGTGCAAACACAATTTGAGAAGGTAAATAATTGTGTTAGGCTAGTTATACACTGTGTGTGCGTATTTAGCAAATTATATAAAGATACGATAGAGACAAAAAATATAATTGTTATGCCATTATGACTGTGAGATCAAATGTAGGACACATTTGACTGACTAAATTCATTAAGTAAAGTACAGCGTCAAATTTCATCACTAAGTATTCCAATTTCTCTTACAGAATTGAAAAAGAAAGAAAAGAAAGATTTTTTTTGCCTATCGCGATGTATACAGGTTGTAACACAACCGACGGGTCAATGATGGTTTATGTGTAAGAGACGTCGGTACCTATCCGTTTCAACCCCATGTGTGTTCAGCGATTTTCAGTGGTTCAGCAGAACTGTCAACACGTTAAAAAATGTAAATTAAATCAAATTAAATCAGTTTCTCGCTGTATCAAGCACATAGCAGAGTAGGCAGAGAGAACCTAGTGTTAAGACACCCCGTTCCTCACTTTCTGCCGAGTTCTGGAGGCATTTCTTGTTGAGTGGCAGAACTCAACTTCTTTCCAAGATGTATAAATCGATAGTTTAACTGTCTATTACTGTTACTAAAGGATTATTGTTGGGCTATATTAAGGAAAAAAACCACGCCTTCTACAACAACTTTTTTTACGGCGTGTGATCCCGGCCTAGAATAGGATCATCCTGGTACTGATGGTGCCGTCAGAGGCGACTAAAGTACGTGTGGTAGAGTCACGCCAGCAATGTCAACACGCGTGGGCAGACTCGACCGGATCATTACCACCCCCGGCATTTAAAACCGGCGTTAAGTAGTGGCTTTATGCCACTGCGTTTCACATCAGGTAATGCCGGGCTCCGGCGCCCAACCCCCACCCCTACCTGGAATATGATAGCGGCACTCAAAGAGAAACGACCCCAGGAGGGTACCAGCACCTCTGGTGCTGAGTGAGTGAGTCTCCAAACTGAGGCCGCCCTTCGAATTCTGGGGAGGGCATAGTTTCGCGCTACAGACAGAGCAAACGAGGCGTACGCTCCACGGCAACCCCTCCCACGCTCAACGTGGACTTTTGCAATATCAGAGGTCTAAATTCCAACCTATATGCTGTCCAGCACGATCTCGAGACGGCACGGCCGGCCTTGTTATTCCTGTCGGAGACTCAAATTACCCGACCGAGCGACACAGCCCGTCTCCAATACCCCGGCTACAAAATAGAACATAACTTTATGCCTCATGCTGGAGTCGCTGTGTTGCCAATTTCGACGGTCGGGACCTGTCCACTATCTGGCTCCGTGTTGACTCGGACGATCGTTCTCGAGTCAACGCATGCCTTTGCAGGTCCCATCCCAGGCTTTTATATCAAAATCTTTTTGATCTGTAAAAACAGAGTATTTAAAACTGTGGTTTTATTTAAAGTGGTGCTGACACTTCCATCCTGTATATAATGTAATAATAAGAAATCAATAATAAATATTCAATTGTATCATGTAAATACTTTTTAGAAATGGAAATAACATTATTTATTAGATTTATTTACAAATATAATACGTAGATATATAGCTGGAGCTCCTTCGAGCAAATAAATAACTCTTATTGAATATCATTTATTACATTTGAGCAGTGAAGTCTTTTTGTGAGGGAAAGAGAACAACTGCGTTTGATATTTGCTGAAACGATACTACTGTGAGGTACTTGTCGTTTTTTTTTTCAGAAATATCGACAATTTAATTCTAGTATCAAATGAAACTGACAACTTCACTTTTACGATTTAATTAACATACATGAATCAATATAACATATTCTTAGATAGTAACCAATATTTTCCTACACTGTTTTTTGTATATTTTGTAATATAAAAATATAGAATATATTAAAAACACTTTCATGGTTTTATCTGTCTGGCAAATATAGACAGAGAATACCTAATATTGAGATCATTCTCTATATTCTGCCTAAATTTTCGAAATATCACATATTAAGCAAATATAACTTAAATATAAAACAACCTGTACTTCTCTTTTTTCTCATTTTCAAATAGTTGATTGATCACCGCGCGTATAATAAGATCAAAGAAGCACATAAGTGATAAAGACTATAAAAAGATGAATAATTACAGCAACTGTTGCTATCGCATTTTATTTCAATTGATATTTTTGCAAATGATGAGTTTATTTTATTATTGATATTTAAATTAAAATTATTATTACTGAAAAACAAAATCTTTAGAGCTTTGAACGCAACGTGATTTTCTATTTACTCGCTTTGCTAACGAGCCAAAACATGGCGTTGATTTCCGCAACCCAACACGAATATGCTAATAAATATAAAATGCTCATAAAAACCTTTGAAATAAATTGTTCCTGCAATGTTCTCTACGGAGAGTATCTGAGCGTGTTGTGAAGTTGTGGTATACTCGTAAGCTTTAGGCAATCTATATCGAAATTTGTTTGTTTCTCTCAAATCTAAATAGAAGGTAGAGTAGAGCAAGCAGCGTGCACGAGTATTGTAGATATATTCGATAAATTGAGAAATACTCAATTTTTCATGTGTTTGCGTACACCAAGGGACGATCACAATAATGGGAAAATTCTAAAATGATCCTTATTTTAATTATTATAAATATTATATTCGCGTCCAAAAATGTGGAGGCGACGACAGTAGCGTGTTCATTTTCGTCGACACATTTGAATTTTTTACGCGCAGAACGTGAGCGGACATAACTTATTCGAAGCTTCCCAAAACAAACGCTCTACAATGTTAATAACTATGTATAGGTAATATTGCGAGAACGCTCCGTACTATATTTATTGTTTTTGTAATAAATAATGCTATCTGAATATATCAAATACATCGACTCAAAAAAAAAAGTAATCTAACTCAAAATTTGTAATTTTGAATGATTAAAAGTCTGGACTGTTTTGAAGTATTTTCGTAGTTTGAATATACGAGTATTTCCTACTAGCGGCGCACCCGTGGCTTCGCCCGCATACCACTTATTATTATTTTATTTTATTTGGGGTGCACAAATGCAGATAAGATAATCAACATAAATTACACATTCAATAACTTTGACAAAGTGCAAGCACTACATGGCTGCTTGCCAGGATGACTTCGGCAGCTACGGCACCCCTCACAGGTCTCGTAACTATGCTTGCGGCCGTAAACGGAGCGTTGATTTAATTTAAATTTACATTTTCTCAAAAAGAATATGTTCAAATTACTTGCTACAAAAACCAAAGCATATCTTCATAGAATTCCCTTGATGATGAAATAACTTTCTTAAGTTTTAATATCTTTATCAAATAAAAAACGTTGAAATATCACCTTGAATTTTTCAATTGTTTCTTGTCAAAAAATGCCTTATTGTGACTTATTTATAAGAGACAGATATACGGCATCGCGGACTTTTAGAATTAATAAAATATAATATGTCTTGGATACACTGTACTGACATATATTATACTATTTTGGCAGCGCTCGCGTTTAAAGCAATTCGATGGAGTTCATTATTATTATTATTTCGTTATTTAAGGCTAATTAAGACTTGCACCATAATGTTATAAAGCCTATAGCACTCCTTCGTAGCTTTCATACAAAACCAAAAATAAGTAAATTAAACGCTTAAACAAACGATACATGGTATATACGGTATACATGATTTTGCCTAAGAACCTCCCCTTCTACTCGTTACAGGTGATGTTCTCTGATATGAACCCATGTTCATCACGACTTTAACTTGTCCTTGACGTTGAGGTCAAAGTGAAATAATTTTATCCAAGAAAGTAATTTTATCAAAGAAGTTACATGCTTTATTTTTAGGGTTCTGTACTTTTTAAGGAACAAAGGAACCCTTATAAGATCACTCTGTTGTCCGTCTGTCTGTTTGCCTGTCTTTCTGTTAAGACTCCTTATCTCAGGAACGCTTGGAGATATCGAGTTGAAATTCAAACCATATACTAGATCTACGGCCCCAGGATTTCCTGATAAAAACATATTTTTATATTTACTTAGAAAAAAGATATGGTCGTTTATATCGCAAAATACGCGTATTTCGACACTAAAGTGAATCAAAATTAATAGGTTACTTCTGGTTAACGTAGAATTATGAAATTTGGTAGCTAGCATTTACAGGTAGTAGGAAACTACCTACTAGTATAGGAAAAAATCTGAAAACTATAGATTTGTGGTTAAATCCTAAAAAGTAATAGTCTTAAAAGTAGGGCAAAATTTGGTATTAAAGCCGCTAGTTTAAGTGAATTATCAGATAAAAGGGCTCTGGCTAAGTTAAGCCTGGATTTAAAAAAAAGCTCGAGACCTACAATTTACGTACAGAACCCTCGGTGAGCGGGCACAGCTCGCCGGCTGTCTGCTTTTTTAAACGTCAGTTCACTAAAGGAGACCAGAGAAGAACCTGTGAAAAAAACACGGGGGGATTTTTTTAAATCAATTATATGCAATTACACATTTAATCATGCTGCTCTGTTATATGCAGAATACAAGCGAAGCTAAAAAAATATTAGTAGAATAAAAAGTTATATTATTCCTTCAAAAATATTTAAAATTATCTTGAGTGAAAATGTATCTCATATATATTAACAGATGGGTCTTAAATGTAAAGTTTATATTAAAATGTCTATTCATATCCGGCGGAGCTAGAGCGAGCCGCTTATGAGGTTCTTACCGTTTACCGTTGTTTTGAAACTAGTTTAAAAACTTTAGATATGCGATTTTTTTTTAATAAGAAAATGTTTTCGGTTTAATCTTATTGCTGGAATTTTTTTTTATATAATGATGAATGTTGTTTTATTTCTAACGCACACAGTTAAATCAATAACATGATATTATCAAAAATTGAGGCCGTTAACGAGACGTCGACAGTTCTCAGTAACAAGTGTCACGCTCCTCCGCGCGCGAGGAGGACAGGACGAGGCACTCACAGTCCAACGCTCATTAAAATAACGCTAATCTTCTTTTTCTTAGAAAATCTATACATTTCTTGTTATGTTTAGATGGAGCTTCTTAACAATATTGACACTTGAAATTTTTTACTTGTCAAAACTTTTGTCTCTCTTATTTAACTTTTTAAGCCACTTCAAGGTAATTATAATTTATAGCTTCGGAAATTTAGTACCGATTATGACTTTATTTCATGAAATTCGATGTCAGTTCTAGACAGATTTTGTTTTTTTATTTTATTTTATAAGAGTTAAGTATAGTTATTACATTGAGGTCAAACACGAAATTATTTTTTTTTAATCACGCTGTATCCCGCACTCGGTAGAGTAGACAGAGGGAACCTAGTGCTAAGACACACCATTGCCCTCTTTCTGCCGAATTCTGGAGGCATCGCGTGTTGAGTGGCAAAACTCAACACACCTCGTGCTGCTGCGCCACGACTGGGCTCGAAATTACTTATATAGTTAAGTATCTTTGATTATTAATTTGGCCGTTAGCGTACACTTATGAACATTTGATGATGTTAAGTGAGTCTTTTTAATAAAAATTGAACTTATGTTTTCGCAAGCTGACGTGCCTGACATGGCCGACATGCTCGACGTGCCTGACGTGCCTGCCATGTCTGACGTGCCTGACATGTCTTACGTGCCTGGCGTGTTCCGCACGAGGTTGTTGTATGAACGAACATACGAAGAATGATTTCACAAACGTATACAGAAGAGACAAGTATATATTATGTAACATTCACTGACTAGACCTGAACGGCAGAAACACTTATAAAAACATTACTGTCACTATAACTAGTAACCAAACTTTTAGCAACAATGCAATCAATGCGCTTGCATTATTAATAAGACATTTTTCAAAAGAAAACCGATTGTTTTAAACTATTCACAATTAAAATGTTGATTCACAAATTGTGTTCAAAGAAACAGGAACAAATATCTACAAACAGTATACAAGTAGAGCTAACGTGCTGCGGATAAATTGAGTAGATAAAAACAATACTGGGAAGTGCTATAAAAACGGTCGTTAGCCGTCGCACTACAGCTACCTGGTGGGTAGGTGCTACCTACCTACTACTGGACTACTACCTGTTAAGTCGTTTTGTCGGTTACTTTATTTTTAGACAACTTCGATTGCGGTTTGTGATACGATATCAAGAAATGTTATAGTTTTACTTATTTTTTATATCTATTCAGTATACTCTCTTAATTATATTAAATTTGAGTGCTGAGTGTCACTCGGGTGGATGAACTATTTTATTTTTTATGCTGTGGTAACTTTTTCCCAATGTCGCGATATGTCGCGATATGTCGAGATATGTCGCGATATGTCGAGATATGTCGCGATATGTCGCGATATGTCGAGATATGTCGAGATATAGCTTTAATTTGAATTCCCACGCACAACATGTAATGTTTTCAAACTTGAGCGAAGAGTAGGGATGGACTTTCTTAACATTATCTTCTTCTGCCTATTCTACTATACGTTTTTTCCATTCAGAACTCAAGTATCCGGTTTATCTGAACCTAACTACGTATATATAATATGGTCAATTAATATTTTTCTTATTAAAAGTAAGTACTACAAACTATAAAAAAAAACAAGTCACTTTTCCAGCAGCAGGCTAGGTAGAGGGAACTTATTACGAAGGCATTATAAGGCTTACTTCGACTTTGACTTTATATATTACTCGTATATTATATATAGAAATCTTACGTAACATCTACGTCCCAAAAAGAATCCATATGCCAAATTTAAGACAACCTAACCTAATTGTAGTAATAAAGTTTCATACAAACTATCAATTCCAAAAACAGTATTTGGGCGCGAATAACGCAAGTGCCCGTCTCAGTGCGCACCGACGCGACGTCCTACAACACTCCTAGCAGTTGTAGTTTTGATGATAGCGAATGAGTGAGTGATCTTTCTCTCTTATATACTTATATAGATAAATTATTATTTTGATATCCACAACTGTTTAATAATGAATTATCCTAAATTAATATATCTTTCATTTATAATGGAGTACATGTTTGAGTCATAATTCCTTTCAACAATATAATTTTTTTATCTCAAATTATGTACCACATTAATATAAATGTTTTTTTTTTATTTATATATAGATTTATTCCAAAAATAAATGATAATCGAAAAATATAAATAAATGCCTTAATATCTTAAAAATCATGATTTCTAATTTTGTATCACTTATTACTATCTTCACTTCTGTTTGAGCATGTTATTCGTAAAATTATGAAACTAGTTTACCATCGTTTGTTCCGCGCCGGTGTACGTACATACATACATACACACATATACGGAGCGACGAGGTTAACGAGACCGGAGCGACGCTCGCGTCTTATCACTTGTGATTATAAAGTGTATCATCAACTCGCCGCCATTGACTCGACGTTATATAAACACTGACAGGTTTTTAGAGTGCTTTCATTTAATCACAAGAATACTGGATTAGTTGACATATGTCAAATAGTTACAATTTAGATATATTTTTAAGTCTTCATAGATATTATACAGCGTTGTGTTCCACTACCAAGCATGTACATAGAATCTTTAAGGGTATCAAAAAATATTTGAAGTAAACGTGTAAAATATAATAGACTGAGATTGTAGTGAATATTATCTTTTAACAAAATTAATTAATAATAATAATAATAATAATACATGTAAACTTCTATTTCATTCGATATTAATATTATATACTTACACTACATTCTATTTCCAAATTTACTTAAAACTAAATTGTTAATATATATTTATTATAATTCATCCGCACGCAGCGCATTCGCATGACAAACTTGTTTCGAGTTTTTTTGCTGTGCGTGACGTAGCCTGCTTGCTAGCTACGAGTAAAGAGTCGGCTACTATCGCTTGCGACGTTCACTTGTTTTAATATTGTACTCCTTGCTTGTATTCAATTTTAAGCCTTATCTTCTTGCTAATACGTATCTGTTTCGCTTATCTATTTCTTTTAGTATTTCTTTAAATTTCTTTATTTCCTTCTGTGATTGTGTAAAATTATTTTCTTTGTATATCTTCTTAAGTGTTAATAAATTTGGACAATTATTCCACAAAATTTTGGAAATTTAATTTCACTCCATAATTAAAAATATAAAATATTATTAAATAGCGTATTTCACAAAAACCGCTATATTGGTGACCCCGACGTGATTAGTGAACACTATATTAAATATCTACGTTTTCTGCTGACGAGAAGATTGAAAACGGCAAGAGGCCATATTGACGACCTTTGCAAGGTGACCGCTAGTACACGATGGAGGACGCGACTACATCCAACGTCTGTAGGATTGGCGTGCGTATTCCACCATTCTGGCCGGAAGAACCAGCCCTTTGGTTTTCACAAATTGAAGCTTCGCAGCCTGATCTACAAAGAACCCCAAGACCTAAGTCAAATTAGCAAGGCTTAAATTTGGGGATTAATAAATAATTTAATATATAGTTAGAATGATACTTACTAACTTGAAAATGGGGTTCTGCCAGGTAGCACTAACTTAAGGCATCGCTCACCTAAGTTACAACGCTCGTATTTAAATATGTTGTTAGGGATAATGTAAAAAAATGTATTATTGATGTATAAACATGTAATTATTATTGCTAGACCATGTACGTGCCCTTCGCTCCCGCCAGAAGTCTTAAAACATTATACTAGCAAGTAAAAATTTTACATATATTATTTACGATTTACTATTATAAGAACCCTTACAAACACGTAAAGCAATCCGATGGCTCAATCATCCTTCCAGACAGAGATGTACCTTTAGTAGATGCTACCTTTGAAAGGCCCCACTTTCAAGTGAGTAAGTATGTATACTATCTTAACTACATATTGGATTAATAATACCCACAATTTCAGGTTTCCTAAAATGACGTAGGTCTGGGGGCCATGGGAGCTGGGGCTAGAATAGCTAGAAATTTTTAATTACTATTGGTTAGAATTTTTTAATAAACAAACTGATAAATAAAATAAAAATCAAAAAATAAAAAGCCTTTAACTTCTTAAACTAATGGTTGCTCCGTAAAAAATATGCGAGTATATGATACCTTTTACTCCATTTGTAAACTCTTAATCTATACATTTATATTAGACAGAGATTTATATTATGTAAATTGTAAGCGTAATAATTCCTATAAAGAGGCAAGTGCCAGTCGGAAAATTGGAGGTTTCAAGATTTTTTTTTAAATTCAAGCTTAGCTTGCCCATAGCCCTTTCATCTATACCTCACTAGAACTAATGGCTTTAATACCAAATTTTGCTCCGTTTTAAGGCTATTATTTTTTTAGGATTAAACCACAAATGTGTAGTTTTCAGATGTTTTCCTAAACTTTTCCCTTTACCACTTACCATCTAGTAGAGTACTACCTTTTTAGCTGCCAAATTTCATAATTCTAATCCAACCGGAAATACCCTATGAATTTTGATTCTCTTTATAGTGTAGAAATACGCGTTTGTTGTGATTTAAACGGCCATTTTTTTTAAGTAAGTCTAGAAATATTTTTTCTCCATGAAATCATGGGGCCGTAGATCTGAGTATATGGTTTACATTTTAACTCGATATCTCCAAGCGTTCCTGAGATAAAGGCTCTTGACAGACAGACAGACCGACGGACAACGAAGAGATCTTATAGGGGTTCCTTTTTTCCTAAAAAAGACGAACCGGACGAACGATACGGAACCCTAAAAAGAATCTTTTAAAGTTATTCATTGTTTAATTTCGTCAATAACTAGGTCTTAATTTTCATTATAAAAAAATAGGGTAAATAAATATATCTTACTTGGGAACCAATAACAGAAAATAAAATTATATAGATTCATATTTATTGAAAACCTCGGGCGGCAATTGCGTCTCCAGTGTTTAAATATACGACGTGATGGTTGTGTGTTCGACCTCACTCAGAGGCATGATACTATTTTAATAATTTGTATTCTTCACTCTGATACACAAAGCGCTGCACTACATTTCTCCGTTCGACAAACAAGATCTCGATAATTAGCTGGGAAGTAAAGAAAGTCTTAACTTTAGTCTCTGTCCCTCTGTCTATCGTGCTATGAGGAAGAACGCGTGAAGCTGCTTATAGTATGTATATTAAAAAAATCCTTATAACCATTGCTTCTACCTAAAGCACCTTTCTTTTAAATGTAAATTTGTTATTTGAAACATATACAATATGCACATATATTTTAAAACGTACGTTGTGTTTAATGAGTCACTTGATATTACATCCCTCTAAAGTTGGTTCATCGTTTCACGATAAATTAGAGCATAAACAGGAAAATCGCTTTAGCTGCAATACATATTTACATAATATAAATTATTTGTGTTTGTAAAAATTTGGAAAATAACGAAGCTAATAGATTTCTGCGGTAAGGAAGTTCTGGTGTTTTACAATATGATTTTAACATGTCTTCTGATTGTACATACAAACACAGCCACCTAGTATTTTAAATAGATATGAAATTGCCTAGCTTTGTTTTATTGCAACTAAATTATCCATATATTTAAATAATTTTAATAAATACAAAATAAATATTTTTCAAAAATTGCTATAATATAATATAACCCACAGTAGACTCATGTAGCTCGTACGCATTCATACACACTCATACTTACGTGAGTACAAAGCTGTTAAGTAATTACGTTAAGGGTCCTCGTTCCCGCGACAATAGTGTCCTTGTTAAACGTCTCCTCTCTCCGGCGGAGGTTATTACTGTCGCTGAGTGTTTGCTCATCGCCCGGCTCCGAGAGAGGTTCGATAGTCCATAGTATCTAAACCATATGTGTGCTAATGAGTCGTTAATCGACGCGGACGCTATATCCTAATTAAATAGTGTTATATGCTATGATAATAGAGGCTCTTGCTTAAAAAATATAATATATTTATATATTCTTTTTCCGCACAGGATGACAGATAAAAACTTGGTAATCTAGAGTCACGATACTCCCGTCCCGTTAAGATAACTTCGTTCTCTACTTTCCGTCGAATTCCCGAGATATAGTGTGTCGAGTAGCGCTTTGCCTTTGTACCAGAGCGAGAAAATATTAGATATTTCATTTCCACGAGTGGTAATCGAACCCGCAGCTGTTGTTGCGTTCACTGTCACGCGCCCGACACTAAATAATAATCAAACAATAGTAATTTAGCGTGAAGAGCGCATCTAGAGGTGCACATGAGGCCCGTCCCGTAGCGCCCGTAGCGGCGTAGAGCCGTAGCGGCGTAGCGACTCCGCGCGCCGCCAGTGCTACGCGAGCCCGCGCCGCGCTCGGACGTGCTACGAACTACGACGCACCTCGGCCGACCGCGACCGCGACGACGACGACGACGTCATACTTGCATAGTTTTGATAAAGAGAAAAAAAAAACATTAATCTCAAAATCATATTAAAATTCGTGTTGTGTCATTTGTGCCTACTGTTGCAAAGTGTTATACAAAGACCAAACTACTTCCAAAGTTAATTAGAAGGAGTAAATTAAATGATTAAGATGAAAAGGATTTGTCACCTCATCTTTCGTCTGCTGTTCCTCCTCGACGGTGAGTGTTTATAAATTATTCGACTTCGTAATGAACACAATTTTTTTTATTCAAATTTTTCTCGTCACACTTTTTGCAAGATATCTCTTTCGGTTATTTAATTAAAGAGATCGTACGAAATAATCTCCCAATTAGGTGTATGTAATATGTCATTTTCTATTTAATTGTATGTGACTCAAACTAACAGATTTATGGTAGTTTCCAAGTAAATATTAATTTTATGTAGCACAATGTTTGAGTGATAAATTTGAACATTATATATATTTTTCTTTCCTTGGTGTGGGATAACACTTTAAAAATGTAAATATATAAGTATATATAAGTTCACTTTTTATTCAAATGATCTCGTTTGTTATATCTTTTATAGAAGTAAGTTTATAAGTACTAAATATAGAATTTATTCTGTGAGGCAGAATTAAACCAATTGAATTCTTTTCCAGCGCTGGAAAGAACACTGGATACTGATGTGTTCTGAAAGTGTATGTCTCCTATATTATTTTAATTATTTATATGGAATTTATTGTACATTCTCTTTAGGATAAGATAAGCGTTTTTTTTTCATATTTGTAAGTTATTATAAAAAAATCATAAAATTATATTATTAAACTCAGTTAAAATCGTTTCTATTAAAAATTAAGCAGCGATGCACTAATTACTATAAACTACAATTGAACACCGCGAACTAAGTTCCATTATTTAGTAAGCCAATAAAGGATCCGTCGGAAGAGAGAGAGGGAAATTAAAACATAATAAATGAAGCTCGTGCTCGTGCTGTACACCGCGCGGCGCCGCGGGGCGCGCTACTGCGGAGCGGAGCACAAACAAACTTATTTTTAAACATTTTTCTTTAGTAATGTTTTGTTGGTTTATTAATTGACTTGTGAAAATTTAACTAACCGGGAGCATCCTTCCTTCGCAAAATCTACGACCAAGGAAAATAATCATGAGTTTAAATGTTATAAATTAAGTAGAAGCCATAAAAAAGAAAAGAATTGCTGCACAACTTATAACTACAGCGCTGTAACCTATTATCAGAGGTACTTCGTTAAGTTAAGAGAAGTCAGGGCGTCGCGGTGAGCTAGTGACACTAAGGTCGTGTATGTCGCTATACCTGCCTAAAGCTAATTATAAAGTTGGTCACAACTCGAGAACAGCTTCAGTAAGCGCATTTCGTTAGCACACACACACACACACACATACATACATACATACATATATACATACTTGTATATTTTACTACTCGTATTATACGTATTGACGGTCGAAGCTAAAGTAAACTGAGACGTTATACGTTAACACCAAGTTAATATGTTTTTATATGTAGAGTAAAGTATATTAATATTAAGTAAAAAGAATAAGAAAAAAGTAAATATAATAAATATTTAATATGCATTCACTTTCTAATGATATCGCTTCGTTTCGAAAAACATCATATTTATAGACGAAATATCTTAAAGAAGAGCCAAAAGTGGAGAACGGAGTATCTTAACACTACATTCTATGTCCACTTTTATTTATAAATACTTGTTATATCGTGAAACTGAAAACAAATTCCCCTAGCAATGTTTAAATGAACTATCATCGCCTAAACTCTAGCTCGTGCCGGCCAGCAGTACTCAGCTTTAACGAAGTCGGATGCATATTTTACATGATATCGTCTATTGTAAATATATATTTCGTTTGTGTTCATAAATACACAACAGGGAAGCGGATATTATTAAATCCCACTAGAGTAGTTAAAATTTCCACTATACATAAAATTGTTTACTTTCGCGTACTTTTTTAACAAATTTACTTTAAAGGAATACTAAAATTGTAATACAT
Source organism: Heliconius himera (assembly GCA_021202915.1). Taxonomy (NCBI): domain Eukaryota; kingdom Metazoa; phylum Arthropoda; class Insecta; order Lepidoptera; family Nymphalidae; genus Heliconius; species Heliconius himera. The sequence continues at coordinate 20,997 of JAJHJA010000767.1, read as the reverse complement.
AAAATGTGAACATACGTCAATGTTTTTCTTTTAGGATTAATTATATACTTATTTACTCTGCAGAATACTATTTGATTTTGATTTAAATGAGCTATTTTCCTATAAATTTAAACATTAATTATATTATTATTTGTTGATAAAATCTATCTATTCAGCTTAGAGAAAAGGATATTTATTTAAATGTTTGTAAAAATAAAATTATGGTAGAAAATATTAAAGAAAAAAAAAATCGTCTATCAAAACTCTTGGGAAAATTCGGCCATATATTTTATACTTACGCATTTTTCGTATTTTATATTTATTACAATTATTCTCTGAAAATTACTGCACAATAGAATTAGAAAAATACATTAAAACGCTAACATTTATCATTTAATCCTAAGCGAAGTCAAAGCGAAGTTCAACAGCGTCACAACTAACAAGCAACTGTAAATAATATTTAATCACAAAAATATTGTATATGCATATAGTTTTCTGTTTTATATCTTTATCTAAAATAAGTATAAGCATCATTTAGGAAAGAAAAATACTTATTTAGAAAACGTATAAAAAATTGAACGTAGCGGGACAAATTTTTATACGTTTTCTAAATACGTATTTTTCTTTCCTAAGTGTGGATTAACATTTTAAAAATGTTTAAAAATAAGCATCATTAATTGCATATTACAATTTATTTGCATAGAGTGCTAAGACTCCGGTGTCTGTCTGTCCGTCTGTCTCTATTATTTACTTTAAAAATAAATCATTAAGTTAAAATAAAATAAATGTTTATCATACTAATATTATGTAAACAAAAAATTGTACGTAACATGAACAGAGTTCACTAGTCTTCAATGTTTATACATATACTTCAAAAACAAGGTTATCAGTTTGACCTGTATATACGAGTATGGGATATTATTCGAATTCGTAAAGATTTTAGGTTTTCAAGTAGGTGTGCTAAATTTTGTGTAAGTGTACGTGTGTTTATCCAATAATTTCTAGGAAACTAAAAATCGTGTAGAAATGATTCGTTTTATTTTATATGAGGGATACAATTCTAAATTATGGAACACTTCAAGTTTCACCAAAATCATTTTACAAAATTTTAAGATATGGGTATCCATTTCTGAAGAGGCATATCTAATCGAATATCTTTTTCGCTGACAGATTATAATTTAATTAAAAAGTATAATCTGAATATAAAACAAAAACATAATTGCTCGAGTTCCCGAATAAGATTATAAGAGCAGTTACTTGAAGCTATTTGCATTCCACTATTATATTAAAATAGATGCAAGGAACTTCTTGTTGACTCTCAGAGCGTACTCCATTAAACAGCCGAATTAACGATTAGACGATGATAGTGTTCATCGGGTGATGATAGTGTTATATATCATCATGATTTATCATCATCATCCTATCATAGTCCCCTGTCAGAAATGGATGACATTATTTAAATAACAATTATCGTTTACTTTCTTCTTTTTTTAGGTTCACGCTGTACCCCGCATATAGCAGGACATGCAGAGGAAACCTATAAACTTGATCCTACGACAATCCGTTTTCATTACAATAATTCCCTTATGAGCGAGAGCGAGGTAATGAAAATATTAAATATTTCATTGTCTCGAACGGGAATCGAACCCACAACCGTCGCGCTTACAGTCGCACGTAATAGGTAATCTATTACGTGAAAGTCGCACGTAATAAGCTTAATTTATAATGGTTATAAAGTAATCATAATTATATAGATTAATTTGTAAACATGATTTTTTTATTAAGCTACTATTACTAGACCTAGATTACTAGGTCTTAACATTAGGTTCCCTCTGCCTACCCTGCTATATGCGGGATACAGCATGAAGCTGAAAAAAATAGTAATCTATTACACACACTCGTGCTCTGCGTCACGATTGTCCCAATTTGCACAAAAAAAAAAACAGAAGTCTTTCAGAATCTTCAAATTATTAGATGCAAAAGTAAATAATATTCATATATATATAATACACACATAAAAATATTTAAATCGTCCGAGACTACATAGAATCTGTAGCCAAGGTATTGAGAGTCATACGCTGTTCCACTGCGCCACGGTAGCTATTATATAAATTCCATAAAGGTAAAATTTTGTTAAATATTTTCAAGTCATTACTCCCTTCTGTATTAATATACAGGATACATAGAGTGTAGAGGTAAACAGAAACAAAGATTATACCTTTAACACGACGCCCTCCGGCGACCTCAAGTTCGCATAAAATTAATAAAACGCGTACCAAATTTCCAAATATCAAACAAAAATAAACAAATTTACAGAAACAGAATGTAATAAAAATATTTAACTGAAAATGTTTCAAAGCGACGTTTTAGAATAACGTTTTCAGTCGCTTTTATTTGAACACTTCATAGAAAAACCGTTTATTGTGTAAAAGTTTAAAACTGTCGAGGCCAAATGCGAGAGCGGAGAGCGTCTGGCTTTAAGGATGTGAGTTCAATTCTCACTCGAGGAAATGAGTACATTTAAATTAATTATATTTATCACTATTTGTTCTCCCGTAATTTCGTTTCCGTATCCTATAAAAGCCTTTTTTCTCCTTCAGAAATCTGTAAATTGAAGAAATCTTCTCTTAGTGCTCCCCTACACTCGGCTCGGGATGCTGTAGTTGTCCGTCAGTCATCCGCAACGGATAATTTTATATATATAGATTAATCCAAATAGATGGGTAATTTATAAAGGATGAATCGGTTAAATATTTGTAATACGAAGTGTAAATAGTACCGATAGTTCAGTATCGAGACACGTCGTCACGTCGATAACGGGTTTAGAGGTTTGCCAAAACCGCAAATAGTTTAATATCGACGTCGATATCACTTAACGAGCTCAATTATTACATTTACACTAATTGATTTCACTTGAATCAGAAATTGATGACAATGATAACAGTTGCGTGACAGACGAATATACAAACAATTTTAATAGTAGATATATGTGTTATATTACAAAAAAATATCAAGACACCCCACTCACCACTTTTTGACTCATTTTTTAATTAATTATGAGTTGAGTAAATATTCTAAACTTGTAATAGGTGAAATAAATAATAATATTTGACAAAAAAGTTTGTTTTGCACAAAAAAAATCATCAGAACTGTCTCTTAGAGGAGCAAAATTACGAGTATAATATGTATATATTATTATACGGGTACACTACATATAGCTTACAACTAACTTTATAAAAAAAAATTCAATCCTATATATATATGTATAGTGGAATAATGTTCTCGTATTGACGCAACTCTGGTTACCGACACGTGGACCGACCGACACCGCGTCACTGCTACGTTCAATATGTGTGTTCTCGTAGACGAAGCCCTTAAGCGATTGCTAAGTACACAGTAGTACCACTGCACCACAGTGAGGCACACACACACACACGCACACGCACACACACACGCAGCCGACGGGGCTGTAGGGGTAGAGTCGCCGGAAATTGTACTTTATACTTGTTCATTTAAATAAAATTTTGTTAGTGATTTTATAAAATATTCTTTTAATCCGTTCAGCGTTAGTGTCCATAACAGTAGCGTTAGTACGCTCTAGCCCTCAAGTCTCACTCTGTTTTCGGGGTGATGCATGTTGAGTGGCAAAATTTACTGCCGTATTTTCCATTGATGTCACAGCGAGGAAATGATGACAAATTATTTATTTCCACGAGTGGATACAGAAACCACAAACGTCGCGTTTAAACAAATCTTCATCTTCACATGTTCATGAAAAAGGTGAATCTAAATAAATAAAAAAGTTTTATCATACAACGATATGTCAGGCACCTACATGTTGGCCCTACGTCATACGATATATTAATCTCTAATACTTAAGGTCACCTGTACGTCGCGTCGTCTCGACCTCGCAACTTGTGATTAGAGAACTTTTACAACATATTAATATTAAATAGCTTCGTGATTTATTTGGAATCTGTAGACAGATGACGTAGAGTGCACCTCTAGAGGTTAATGTTGCTTTTAATATTTTATCTGCGGTTGACCTGAGAGGTCGAGGAGAGTCGGTCACCTTTGAATAACCAACATAATTATATGTTCAGACAAAAATATATGTTATTTTTGTGTGTTCTTTTATTTTAGGACGTAGACAGAGGTGATTAATGTCTAATAATTATTATCCAAAGAACCATCAAATCGTTAAATTACTTATATTAATTTTATTTTCAGTTGCAGCTTTTTACACTTGGTCCATAATTATATATTAAGTTATTATCTCTATAAATCGGCTACTAGTTGTATATTTATCTTCTAATTTTATTCCATTTATTCTACAAATATTCTCTAATATACATTATTCTGATAAATTTTCTCTTTAATTACTTGTACTTATATGTAAATTCTATGTATTTTATAATATTCATATTAATTTCTAAAATATAAGTCACAAAAGTAAATAAAGTATAACGTAATCTAAATCTAAACCGTTTACATATCATCACATGCTGTCACTCCTCATCTCGTCACCCTCGTCACCGCGCCCGTCACCGCCGCGACCGAATAACATGTAGGTACGTTTTAATATTGTAATAATAGTTGCTACATAATTTACTTAACGCGGTGAAACTACTATGAACTAGCTTTTACCCGCGACTGCGTCTTCATACTCTACTGTCAAACGATCCATACTACACATGTAGATATCATCAAAACGATTAACATTTAATATATCCTTAAAACTCAAATACAAAAAAGACCTAGTAGTTCCTAAGATTAGTACGTTCAACGTAACAAACTCTTTTGCTTTATAATATTATTAGAGATAAGAATAGTAATATGAAGTAGTGACTTATGTTTCTCCTTTTTCCACCTTTGTCTCGCTTAGATATAAGTGTTGTGTAACGAATTACATTTCTGCTCTTTATGCAGACCATACTGTCCAGATCTGGGAAATATGTATGTGATTAGTTTAAGTTGTCCCCAGAGTTAGATTTGACCTGTATAATATTTGCTTTAAATGGGCAAGTTTATAACGAATGTTGAAACTCAATGCCGCGCTATGTCTACCAGAATAAAGAAATTAAAATAATTTAAATGAAGTTACTTCCAAGTCGCACACAAGTGCACTGCACTGCGCGGCTTCAATGTACGTTTAATGTAATTAAATAATGATATTAATATTAGATTATATAAAGTTATCAGTAAACAAGGGTCAATGACACTTTATCAACATTCATCGAGACGACAATGAACTCACAAACAAAATATTGTGATATCAATTCAAAGCGTAAACCCTCATACATTTTAATAATATTTTTAAGTCTTCTTAGGTGACATCATAGCTAGAAATTAGCAATAAATAATTTAGTTTTTAATTATTACACATATAAGGAGGTACGTAGACTGTGGCGCTGAAAGAAACACAAACGCATACAGATATACGAGTATAATAAAAATAAAATAAATAAATCAGCTTCACGCTGTATCCCGCACAAAGCAGTGTAGGCAGAGGGAACCTAGTGTTAAGACACTCCATTCCCCACTTTCTGCCGATTTCTGGAGGCTTTGCGTGTTGGTTGGCACAACCAGTCGGTTTTACAGTCACACTTCGTGCCGCTGCGCCACGACTGGCCTCGATAGTTAAAATTATAAAGATAGTTTTAAAAAAAATTATACGAGTATATTTTTTTTTAAAACTATCTTTAGAAAAATATGTTATTTGTTTATTTATAAAACTTGAAATATAACATACTCGACATAACAACCGACATCGTGGCTGTAAAGTTAACAGTGTTTAGAAGTCATCCTGCGAAAGTGTACCTTTGAATAATTTCCCAAGAGGCGGTCATCAGCCGAACTCCTGTGCCTGTGTCGCAGCGCCACGACGGTATAAATATTTAGGAGTTTGAAAATCCTTATCCTTACAAAAATATTCTTAAATTAACAAAAAAATACTGTAACTTCAGTAAATCTGCCTCTGTTTTGATATAAAGATACATTTATTTTAGATTAACGTCAAAAATAGCATCATAAGTAAAAAACGACAGAAGTCGATAAGCTTAGCTTGTACAAACATCGAACCCCACACTCAGCTAATAAGATAGTCGTTTTATATTTAGGCATGCGTGTCCCCTGGTTCCCCCCGCGCGGGTGCGCCGGCAATTCGATAAACAGTGTTTTTATTAGAGCGCCGGATTTCCGACCCGAGGACGTCCCTCGCTTACACTTCGGGAAACACCTTCAAACTTCTCTGATATATGTATTTTTCATGTTCTTGTCTAATATTGAGTTATCCGTCGGTGGCGTGCGCTGATAAATCTCCCCAAGTTAATCAAACTGTAGCAAAAGTTGTTCGATTTTTGTAACATTACGTATTTTTATTTGGGTGGTGTTACAGTAAAACGTTACAGAAGGATTCAGTATATTAGTACAAATTTTCTTCGACGTTTTTTATAAATTGTGTATCGTTTTTAATTATGAAACAAAAATATGTATATTTATATTTCTGTAACGTTAGACATATTTATGTATGTAGTGTGGGGAACAAAGTATCTTGACAGTAGTAGGTTACCTCAGCGTACTCCGCGATGTGCGAGATGAAAGATAATGCTATTTTATTTATCCCAATGTAAGTGACAACCAAAAACACTATTTTTGTCTTGTAAATTTGGAGTGACGTCCAATATGAGTATTTCTTATTTTTTTTGTCAATCACATATTTGGACATGCCCCATAAGTTTGTCGGTCAAAAAGTTTTGTGTAATATTGATTATTCTTGAATTTTAAATTTCTTGAAATTCACATAAAATATTAAAACATACTATGTTTGAACTAGGTTTTAACAAAAATACAATCATTTATAAAATAATATAAATTCTTATGTACTGTCTATACATTCGCATGTCCATATGCTTTATTGTAAACTCAATTATTTTTTAATTTTCAAAGAACGTATATTAAGATTTTAATGTTAGTCCATTTGGCTTAATAATGAATTCTATATTACGAAGATTTTTCTTGTATTTGTTATAATTTTATCGGTGATATCAATTCAGATTTGCGATTTTATTACTAATTTTGGGTATGTTTAATTTTTTTTACTCTCATTTTGTTGATATTTCATATTATTTAAAATAAATATAAATAATAATGTAAATGGACTGGTTGTGGGTTCGATCCCCACTCGAGGCGATGAAATATTTACTTAAATTTATATTTTCATTTCTTCGCTCTGGTGTCGAGGCAAAAGCGCGGAGTTGAGTTCTGCCACTCAACACGCAATACCTTCAGAATTCGGCAGAAAGTGGGGAACGTCTTAACACTAGGTTCCCTCTGCCTACCCTGCTGTGTGCGGAATACAGCGTGAAGCTGATTTATTTTTATTTGATTTTTATGAGTTCGAATAAATCTAACAATAAATAAAACCATCAAATATCAGTTAACAATTTAGTAATGCATATTTTCGCAGCATAAGCAAATGTTGTTATTTAAATAATATTTTGTTTAAAACCTGTAGATTCTAAGAAATTTATATTATGTGATAAATCTAAGCCTAATAATCTCTAGCATTTTACCTACCCTCAAAAATACTAAATATTATATAATAAGATGATTAAAGTAATTGTATTATATTGTTTTTGAAATAAAATTTTAAAAATAGAAATTTTGAGATTTTTTAGATTCGTATACATGGTACACCATATCTTACACTTCTTTCGTTACCAATTTTTCTCTCTTTTGTTACTGTTTCAAAATTCTCCTGGTTCTATTTTCCGTTTTTTATATTTCTTATTTAATAAAACTAAATAAAATTTGTTATGGGCCTAAAAGACTGTAAAAACTTTAATAAGAATTTGTTTGATATAATCAAAACTCATATACCGTTATATTAGTTGTAGCAAAAACATTATTGCCAAATTCTTACTTATTAAATAAGCTTCAGTATCGATCATAACTCAAGTAGCGTGGGACGATGGATAAATTCTATGTTAATGAGAAAAATGTTATCAATTTCAAATATATTTATATCATATTATAATATCAAAAAATATAATAAATATACATTTTTTATTATCATGTTGATTTCTCATTTTTTGCCACAGTTTGAAAAATGTGTCCAAAATAAAAATATCAATAAATTACTTTTTTTTCCATAAATCAGATAGTTTATTTACATAATTTTGGATCAGATAGTTTATTTCAATAATTACTAGCAATTCCTTTTTCGGAATTATGTGCAAAATATATAAAAATCTAAAAGTAGGTAGGCATGACGTTACTTACTTTTTTGTCACTTCTTATTTCTTTATTTTTAGATTTAACAATCGCAAAATTTATGAACAAAACGATACTATCATAAATTTATAATTATTTTTATGACAAGAAATAAAGAAATATAAAAAAATGGAAAATGAAACAAGAGGAATTTTGGGACAGTAACAAAAGAGAGAAATATTGGTAATAAAATAAAAATGTAAGGCATGGTGTGCCATCTTTCAATCTGGAAAAAACTCATAATTTATATTCTTTAAATTTTATTTATCCTTCGGCAGGCAACACTTGACAGGAGTGACATATCACCCCAATATTTTTAAACTCAAATAAAATAGCAGTGTATTAGAAATTGAAAGATACTTGTTATGAGATCAATTATTCATACAATTAAGAATATGGAAATAATATTACTTATGGCACCAATCATTTGGTATATTTTTGGGTTAAATGCAGTTTAAGTAAATATTTATACGGTGATCAGAGTAAGCGGGCTGAAGCCGTGTTACGTAATAAGTTTTAACTTTTTTGTTCTGTTTTCTTGGATACAGTATATAGATCTTGCCTGTTTTAGTAATCAAGAGTTTCCCAAGAGTTTCCTGGCTTGTATTTAGAAGATATTCTATAATATTAATATTCTTTTAGCGAGAAGAATACAAGAGAGATCTTAAAGGCTGTTGTGGGAAGCCCGAGGAGGCTTTTGACCTGGAAAAGGGTGTATGGATCAGATCTTTTCTTTCTGCATGATCATAGAAATTTTTTTGGCTGTTAACCAAAAGTTTTCTGTGCTTTTATGGACTTGGAAAAGGCGTTTGACAGAGTTGTAAGAGCGAAATTATGGGAGATACTACCCCGGTACAATGAGGGCGGCCCCTTGCTGCAGGCTGTAAAATCTCTTTACAGAGATCACTCAGCCTGCGTGCGAGTAGGAGCTGCCGTGTCGCCCTGGTTTGACATCTACTCGCGTGTTAAACAAGGTTGCGCTATGTCAGCTTGGTTGTTCAATTTGTATTTGGATAGCTGTCTCTAAGGAATGAATCAAAGTGATATGGGAGTGAAAGTAGGTGACCTGATGATGCAGTGCTCGTTAGATCATCAGAATGCGAGTTGCAGGCATTGGTCACCACTCTGAAAGAAGGGTGTGAAAATAATAGTCTAAGCCTGAATATGAATAAGACAAAGGTTCTGGTGTTTGAACGAGATGAAGAAAGGAAGGAAAGCAAGATCAGTGTAAATGATAAAATATTAGAACAAGTGAATGAAGTGGTATACTTGGGAAGTAAGTTCAGTAGAGATGGAAGATACAAGATAGATGTGGGGAGGCGTATTGCTGCCGGTAACAAGGAGCCTTAGCTGCATTGATGAGACGGCGAAACGTCAGCACAGCTGCGCGTATACAATGCAGTGTTGGTACCGACTTTATACGGCAGCGAAACGTGGGTATTACAGAAGAAGAATGAAAGAATGATGAATGCCGTGGAGATGCCATCTCTTAAAACTCTAGTTCAAATTTAAAATCTACTTCAAATATAGTAAGTATATTTAAATATTTTATATAAATAAAAAAAAACTATTTTTACTATACAAAAATTATTGACCTACAAACTTATGGGACATGTGATTGGCAAAAAAAAATAAGAACGGCGCATATAAAATTCTTCCGATACTGAAAGACAAACTACAAACGAGCGAAACTACTGGACTGGAAATTAAAAGCTGATATGCTACCGAAGGTTAGTGTATGTAGGGGAGCACTAAGGGGTCCTCAGAATTCTTACGCGAACTAAAAACAACTTCTTTTCTTTTCTCCTTATTAAAATCCACGCAAAACAAAGCTGCGGGCTACGATTAGTATTAGGAAAGTAAAGCCACTGTACTATCGACGGTAGCCTTTAACTTACTATCTGCAAGATATCGAATGTATCGCGAGACACGTGCGTGTTACAGATTACAACAAAATATGAAATAGTGTCCGCTTGAGTGGGCACTAGCAGCAAATGTAACTCGACGTTATTGCGACAGCTCCCTCTCCCCTCACTCAGTCAATATTGCTTCTGAGTTTTAGTTATTCTATTGTGTATTGTGATGGAAAATGCGAGGATCTTCCTCTCTTCCTGAGCTTTGCGTTACAAGATATGTTGGAAGTATATTAAGGAATAAAGATATAATACCTAATATTTTATGTGATATCGATACTGTGTAGCTGTGGTTTCGCACCAATTTACAGTTTTGTAGCTGGGTCACACTTGCTTGTTATATTTATATATATATATATATATATATATATATATATATATATATATATATATATATATATATATAATATATATATACATATATATATATATATATATATTAAATAGAATGCGCTATAGTAGGTAAACAGCATCGGACCGTTTATATGCGGGTAGTGGGTTCGATCTATATTGCTCCGAAGCGTCCGAAGATAAGCCAAGAGCGCGTCCTATCTTCCTCTCCACTATAACTGCGAACTAGTTATAATAAGAGGAAGAAAGAGTACGGGCCCCGCCCCGCCCTACACCGTGAGTTCCGACCAGACCGTGGCTTTACAGTCATCGTTGAACCCTCCGGGACGTTTGTGTGTGATCTTTCCGAAGGTACTTGTTACGCTTGTTTTTATTAAGATTGTATTAGAATAGTGATTCGTGATGTTGATTGATTTGTGAGATCAATATAAGTCGTTGGAACGAACGCACTACCGCAAGGCGGCCGATATGTTAAATAAACGCACGGCACACACCCCACAGTCGTGTCTCGAACCGTAGGCGGACACTACTACATACACCAGAGTTCCAGGACATAAAATAGCACCACACACCCGTATGAAGGCGGACACTACTACATACACCGGAGCTGGGACATAAAATAGCACCACACACCTACTAGTCGTATACCAAATCTTAGAAGTGGTATATAAAATATCAATGACCAACGCCATACAAGCATAGCTTACGTATCGCGAGCATACTGCGAGACGGCATCAGCCACGACATAGTTAATGTCGCTATAACAGTTCGCATAAGCCCATCACGTCAGCCTTCGCGACGTCAAGCAACATTCAATATTATAATATGGATCAAAGATCCACAATATGTGTCGCTCCTACACATATATTGCCTTTATAAGAAATTCGATCCTAAAAGATCGTGCCATGATAGACTTCAAATTATCACATTATATTTATTATATATTTGGTACGAGTCTTTATATGCATCATATTCATTTGTACCGTAGTACTTAATAGTTCGACTCGACCGCTGCCTTCCGAGCATCACCACCTCCTATATATACGGAACGACGGTCGCGACACTCGGGACGAGAATACACGAACGCGTCTCGATTAATATGATATTTAAAATATATAATTTTTATTATTCATATTTAACTATGTTATTTATGTATATTGCCATGCATATTTTATTTTATTTATTTATTTTATTTTTAACTTATACTCAAGGTACATACTGTTACAAGATATGTCAGTGTATTTAAATTATATTTATTGAGTTCCGCAGCTCACACAGTATCTCGCAACATGTGCGGTGTTTTAACATTAGGTTCCCTCTGCCCACCCTGCAGTGCAGGAAATAACGTGAAGCTACAAGAAAAGTACGTAAGTAGTATTATTTTCGTCACGTTGTAGATAATAATATTTGTTCGTTAGGAGGGAAGTACTGAACGCCTCCGCGCCATGATCACATTCGTGTTTGTGGAGGACTCACTTCACATGTATTTGGGGTGTAATTAAATTATCACTTACAGTGATAGGCTGACAGAGTGTTTGATCGTTTACCTTTAACGTGAAGGTTGCTTTTTTTATTCATTTTATGTTGTCAAAGTATTTATTTCTAATCGACGAATATAAAGAATCGAGCGTACACACAAATTTTCCCTATTATGTATAGATTTATGTACTGCTTCACGCTGTATCCTTGTGTTAAGACACTCCGTTCCCCACTTTCTGCCGAATTCTGGAGGCGTTGCGTGTTGAGTGGCAGAACTCAACGCCGCACTTAACCTCGACACCAGAGCGAAGAAATGGAAATATAAATTTAAGTAAATATTTCATCTCCTCGAGTGGGGATTGAACCCACAACCAGTCGGTTTTACAGTCACACCTCGTGCCGCTGCGACACGACTGGGATTTATTTTTTTATTTATGTACTGTCTTTTTTATGTGTGAGCAGTAAATTCACGATGTATAATTTGGTTTCATAAAGACTATGACGAGTCAAAGCGGCCGACCGACACCGACCGACACCGACCGACACCGGCGTCACCGACCTCACACCTACCACCAGTTAGCACATACTAATACTAGTATTGCATTAACATTAGAGTTACATAAGAAGTGTCCTAAAGTAAATCTTTATTGAGTTATTTCATACATTTAAGTTCTTGAAGTCGGTTTCGGTGAAATGTATCACACAACAAATTATTATAACCTTATTTTTGTAGTTCTTTTCATACAAAATGGGTGTAAACGTTCGCGAACATAATTTTGTCAACTTTTAGAAATTGTACTTCCCGTTGACATACAATCCTGAAATTTGTACAGAACCCATGGCATGCGTACTGCTAGAAGAGAAGCATTTCCCCTCTAGAACAGTAAATAAAATAATTTAAAAAATAGAAATAAAATACTTTTTAAGAACATTTGAAAAAAAAAATAAAGTAGTGGGATTTGAACCGCCTACGGTGCATCTTGGATAGCGTCCAAGAGACGCGAGTTCAATTATATTTACTACACTAAATTTATTGTTCAAGGAGACAAAGTTTCTATCTATCTACGTCACACACACACACACACACACACACACACACACACACACACACACACACACACACACACACACACACACACACACACACACACACACACACACACACACACACACACACACACACACACACACACACACAACGTCTCCCTCAACACCGTCTACGTCTCCATCTAGGACCCTAATTGTTTCGAGCATTTTGGTAATTTTCCGTCGCCACTAATGTAATACTAGATCTAACACGACCTTGCCTTTGTAATGCTGTTAGAGCTAAATTAATCAGTGTCTGGGCGTGATAATGAATTTATTCTGTCATTAATAATTTACTCAGGGGTTTCTTTGCACTATAATGCCATGCCCACTTATGGATGATTTCATGATTGATTGATATTTAATTTATTTTAATTTTTCCGCTCTGGGAGACAATGTGCGGTGTTGAGTTCCGCTAATCAAGACGCAATAAGTTGAAAATTAGGCGAAAAGTGTCTTAACACTAGGTTACCTCTGCTTGCTCTACTATGAGGAATTATTTCGATTATGATCGTCACTCAACTCGTACTTACTTTCCAATTAAAGATTAAAGGATACTTATATATTTGCCATATTTGTAACCCAGAATGTAATCTTCAAAAAATTATACTGTGTATTTCCGAAAATGCCAGTATTACCTGGAGACAGCCACTCAGCTTCAATCATTTCGTCTTCTCATGTAACTTAGTCTGTACAATATAAAAAAAAAACAAAAAAATCAAATACCGATATTACGTAGAGGCGGTACCTTAAGTCGGTACCTGCTGTAAAGGTTTCTTCATCAATATTTACCTCCAAAGCAATCAGACTACTAACTTCCATCACAACCTCCACCCGATTTCCTCCAAATCACATTGAATATTCGCAAGCATCGACCGGCTCGAGGACACACGGCTACAACCAACAAGCCGGGCAAAGCAAAGTAACAAATAATTAAATACAAATACAACGTAAAAAGGGTCTAATACTACATTCGGAATCTGCTTTGTAGGAATCCTTAGATTGTCGAGGGCTGTACAAACAAAGCGGCCCTCTAGTGAAGGGCCCTCGGCCCAGCGTGACGGCGTGACGGCGTGACGGCGTGACGCCTCGGACGCCGATACGGTACGACAATTCATTACATTCATTCGACAAACGGATCTAATAAAATGAGTTTAATATTGACATTAAATGGTTTTGTCTAAGGTTCAATTTGTTTATTTTTGGCTCAGCGTTTTGGTGTAACTACGATTTTTTTTATTTAAGTCGTGTTAAAACTTATAACTTAGTGAGCGGATCGTTCAATAGTTCACTATCGTCTTAAGGAAAGAGTTGCAAGTTTCTACATGTGATTAGTTCAAGTTAAATTAAAAACTCAGCTTAACGCTGTCTCGCACACGCAGAATGGTATGCAGAAGGAACCTAGTGTTAAGGCACTCTGTTCCCCATTTTTCGCCGAATTCTGGAGGCACGCAATGCCTCCAGTTGAGTTAAATTTAGATTATACAAAATCTCGAACTGATCGAGCAAAAGTAATTAAATAGGCTTATAAGAAACATGGCTTTTCTAAGAACATTTTTAAATTGATTTTTTTGCTTACCTTGTTGTGCGTGAAGAAGCGTGCAGTAAAATAAATGTTTGAATAAAAGGTTGTTTTACCAGAGCGAAGAAAATTAATAATTTATTTTAACTGGTGGGAATGGAACCCACAACAATCACGTTTACATTTAGAGGCCCACCCATCCCACGGCTCCACAACAGCCGCAATAATAATATTTTTCCCTTTCAATCCATTTAATAAATTTTAATGACATTGCTTCCTTCTAGCTAATTGAAAACATTAATAAATATAAAACCATAATGATTGTTCTGTACAAAGCAAATAGATATGAAAAGCTATCAACAGTTGTGAAGGAGGAGACCCCCCGCAGAGGGCGCGGACACTCCTACTTGTTGGAAGGTTTTATGAAACCACTTCTCATTATACTGTCACCTTATGTTGTTTGTGAAGGTTTGCCTCGTGCTTAGCTTGTTTACGGTTCTTTACCTTATTTAATGACAATATTGGTTTGACATTGATCGTAACTTATCTTATTTTTTTGTTCGGTTTTATGAGAGAATTACGATTTAGATACATTTGTTTGATTGTAGGTCGATTGATTTTTAGTTCGATTTTGTTTTATTCGTAAAAAAAAACTTCCCGCTGTATCCCGCATTTAGCAGGAAAGGCAGAGGGAACCTAATGTTAAGACATACCGAGTCGAGTGGTGGAATTTAACGCCGCGCAATGCTTCGATACCCGAGCGAAAAAATGAAAATATGAATTTAAATAAATATTTACTTTCTTCGAGTGGGGATCATCATCATCATCATCCCAGAACCAGTCGCGTTTACAGTCACACACCCGCGCCGTGACTTTTGTAGTAAAGAAATAAAACATAAGAAAATTGATAAATAAAAAAATATTTGTATTTCCCACTCACAGAGTTGATGGCAGCGATAAAACTTAAATTTGGAAGATAACAAACTCCAAGTATAATCAAAAAAAGAAAAAAAATCCATTAAATAAATGTTAGCAATTATATTTAATCGTTAATATATTCCAAAAATTTTGAGTGTCACATTTATTAAAGTAATTTTAAAAATTATTGAAACAGAAGTTGATTTTTTGCTTAACTCTATTGTGTACTCCGTTGGATAAGCGTTGTATGTTTTTGTATGTATGTATATATTCTTTTTATTCTCGTGTTCAGTTAATTTCAGAAAGTTATAATAAACCGTGCATTACGGGCGCAGTAGCTGTGTGAGAGGGGACAGTGAAGTGATTTTCATGTTGAGGTTAGATTTAAATACACACAGCGTCTGACTGTGAACGCGACTGTTGTGGGTTCGATTCTTTCTCGAGAACGTTTTTTTTGCCTTCCTCGCTATGGTAAAAAGACAAAAATATCTATCTAAAAGCGGCGCTTAGTTCCGTTTCGTAACACGCAATATCCGGAAATTTGAGCGGTGCACGGGTGTCTTAACATTAAGTTTCTTCTGTCTACCCTGCTATATGTGGATACAGCGTGAAGCTAAAAAATAATAAACATTTCTTGAATACTTAGTCCTACCCACAGAGTGTATACTTTATTTAATAGTAAATACATTATATTTTTAATAACAGTGATAGATAAAAATAAAGTAATAAGGAAAGGAGTGATTATATTTTTAACTTAACTTACTTACTTAGTTTCACGCTGTATCCCGCGGGGTAGCCAGAGAGAACGAAACGCCAAACTCTACGGTTATTATTACATTTCTATGTCTTTAAATCGTCACTGAAGTATCATCAAATTGAATAAATTTATGAAACCTTGTAAGTTTCAACTCGAACAAATTATACAAATAATAAAGCAATACTATAGCTTTACAAAGTTCCCATCAATGGTCTCCTCTCATCGGGACGTACTGAACACCTACCTACTTTTTCAGATGCATAAATTGCATTTACATTCATCCCGCGCTCCGCACTATAAGAAACACTGAAAAAAAAATCTTATAAAACTTCGATGAAAATTTAAACGTCCGTCCACAATGCAGTCGAAGGCCAGTGGCGAGTGGCTGCTTAAGTTTTATTATTATGATATACTTACTTTATATATCATTATGATCATATTTTTTAACTTTAACAAAACCGGGTTTCGAGTTCAAAAAAAACCGGTCTTTTGGAAAGCTTGCATGCATGCTATTACATATAGAAGTACAATACGCAGAATTCCTTAGAGAATATAAAAATGATTATTATTACTGGTAATTATGTTCTTAAGAGAAATGTTAATTAATATGACAATGAATCATCTTATTAATGCAAAACATATAACACAAAAATAATTTTAAAAAACCCTAAATATCGAGACTAAAAGAAAATGTACTATCCGCAGACGCTAATCTCAATAAGGATAACAAATGTCTTGATTTGCCGAAACAACGAACAGTACTAAATAAGAATGTCGTTACTCAAACGAACGATTTAGCAGAGATGAGGTCGCAATTAGTGAGGCCTTTAACGATGGAGCAGTGAGGCGTGGATTAGAGCTCGATAATTTCACTCCTTGTGTGCAAACATCCACGAAATCCTGAATCGAAATTCTAAACCTCTACATGCAAGTGCTGATCAAATGGTTACATTGTTCCCATTTGTTTGTACGACGCAAATGAAGGGTCCTGGAACCTATGTATGCTTCATAACTGTGAGCTAAATTACCACGGTCAGGCAGTGGCACAGCGCGATAGTTGTGGATTCGATTATATCGAGAAAAACATCACTTTATACGTCAGAAATCTAATAATTCATAATTAATTATATTAAGAGGAAGTGATTTTTAAAAGACTAAACATATCTGTCAATCTATCTCATTGTCTCAGCAACATTTACTTATATTGGCTACTTATTAATCACACTCTTTTGCCTATTACTTGCAAAAATGAAATTTAAACTTTCTTAGCCCAATAGTTTAATTTGTGCGTTCTCTGTCAGTAATAGATAAAAATATATACATATACGGATGTCGGTGTCGGCCGGTGTCGGCCGGTCGACAACAAGCAACGTCACGCATTGCATCTACCTACTTACGCCTTGTAGATAGATACTTAATATCAGAATCGAGTACTTCACAATTTTAAGCTCTAATACATTAACAGTTCAGACTTAGATGCAGATAAATGCGAAAGTAGTAAACATCTCAGATAAGATGGCTATTAGTTAAGCTTTTAGCGAATGAGAGGGGTAGAAAGGGCCAGGGGATACGGGGAGTATCCCTCGGGGAACCCCCGATCAATCAGAGAGACAAAGAGATTTACAAATTATCGCGGTATTTGCGGGTTTGATTGTGTAGAATTGTGTTACTGAGTTATAAGGAGGCGATGGTAAGTTAGAATACTTGACATGATAGAAAGGAAAATTAGAGTCTTGTGTAACCTTATTATTTAATACTAGCGGCCTGCTCGCGGCTTTGCCCGCTTGAATTACATGATTATTCATTTAAGAAATATAAATATTACAAACAGCCTTAATTATTAATTAATTGATTTGGATAAGTACTCACGATATTATTTGTAAAATAACTTATATTAGCTGCTGTACAGTTTTTAAATTAGTAACATATATTATTAGTTAAATATATAATTGGTATACAGAATATACATAGAAAACACGTTTTTAGGCATTTTTATATAATCTATAAAATAATCAACATTTTCGGTCAAGTTCAAGTCGTACTCATGCCCCGAGAGTTTTCGTACCAGTTTCATGAAAGGAGATACACCAAAAGAATAACTAATTAAGTTGTCATTTTGTATCAATTAAAGTACAGATTAAAATTTGTACTTAATGGTTTTTTCTGTGACACAAATACAAATAAGTAGTCAATTTTTGAAAAATAATTTTGGAATTTTCCTTTATACGTGCCGTAAGTTTTAACTTCTTAACAAATTTCGAAATTGTATATCAACGGGAAGTACTCTATAGTTATGATATAGAAAATGTGACAAAAAACAAAGCATAAACTCTCATATTTCATCGTCATTTGATTGCGATGATTTAGAAGATAGATTTTCGTGCTCTAGAATATAGACTTGAACATTGAGGTATCTAACCTTTAACCGATCTTGTACAAAATAGTCTTGACAGACGGACAGACGGACAAACAACAAAGTTATCTTATAATGATTTTGAGGTATGTACCCTAAAATACCCTTGGCACATACATACATGCAACATACAGGTGCAATAGTGCAATGTCGGTACGTGTCGCTTGTAAGTTATGAAATAATACTGCGGGATATTTTTATAAACAGTGTCAGAGCATTTTTTCTTGAGACACAATTTTTTAGAGGTTGCTACCAAAAGTGATTTTTTTTATACGTTTCTTAAAAAAATATTAATAACATAAACGAACGAACGGACTGAAGAACCTATTCAAAATATTTCTTTGAATATTAAATCATTCTTTATCACTGTGTTAAATAATTAAGAATTAAGCTAGACTGTTACGAAGGTAATCTTCACCATCAATTCAATTTAGTTATATACTTATAGTTATATACTTATGTACTTACTATACTTTGTAGTTAGTACTACGAACAATTGTACTTTAAAAACGTAACGTATCATGTGTAGTCAATAGATATCATTGCGTATGTTTCTTTTTTTTTCAAATATAAATATCTTTAAAACTTTAAGTACATTATTTTTTGATAGAGTGTAGCGGTAACCTTTCCAAACTATATTTTCTTTTATGCACAGCGCCATCTATTTAAGATCCCATCGCAATTAGTGATAGCGTTACGTGTATGAAAGAGAGTATCAAGATTCGTTAGTACCTACTATTTTTGTCAATAGATAACGTTACTTGTATCGATTTTTTAATATCTCAAATATTAACTTCTTCAAAACTTAAATACTTATATCTTTTGATAGAGTGAAGCGATTACAATGAAATAAACACTAAAAGCTACTTTGATTTATTTGTAATTTTTATGTATAAAAGTTGCTTAAATTTATTGTGTACTTTTTACGTGATATGTGTTTACATAAACAGACAAACAGACAAACAGACAAAAAATCCAAGAATGTTGGAAATGGATTCTGTTAATTATCCTTTAACACCCTGGCTAATTTTTTTTTAAATATTTTCAATGTACAGAAACGACTTTTCTACAGATTTATTATAAGTATAGATTAGATTTGAAAATTATAATTTTAAAAAGTGGAAATGCAGTATTATATTTATGAGCGAGTTTAAATTTATAGAATATTATTTTTGAGGCCAGGCGCAGGGGCACAAAGTGTGACTAAATCGACTGTTTGTGGGTTCGATCCCCACTCGAGGAGATGAAATATTTCTTTACATTTATATTTTCATTTCTTCGCTCTGGTGTCCGGGCAAACCACGGCGTTGAGTTCCGCTACTCTACGAATTTGGCGGAAAGTGCGGGACGGAGTGTCTTAACACTAGGTTCCCTCTGCCTACTCTGCTGTGTGCGGGATACAGCGTGAAGCTGAAAAAAAAGATTGTATGTGTAGTAAGACTATATTATATATATATCACAAGGATGACGGGATTAGATCGTCGTAATTATTTACTATTGTAAGTACCTATTCCCTATATTTAAAATATTTGTATGTACCGATGCCGATCAATCGATGCAAATCAAACCCTCAAGTAATGCGTTCAGACATTTATCAACAGCAACGTCATACTATATTTAGGTTAAATTTTACTTTAATTTCAATTTTTTCACGCTTTTTAAATTAAAATCTTAATTTTAACTTTTATAAATTTAAATTATATAATATTTAAACTTTGTATAGTGAGTTATGCTTGAGAGCAGTTTATAATATTATAATAACTAGTCCAGTGTGTTATCGCATAACAGGGGAGGAACTATTCGATGGATTCTACTGAAGTCTTCAGTTTAGAACTTTGAAGACCAAAGAAATATCAGATAGAGTTCACCTCTGTAAGAGTAACATCGGTCCAATTATGGTTCTAATTTGAATTCATTTCAGTGTGTCTACTTGTATATTACAAAGTCCGGTGTTAAGTTTCGCCAATCAATACATTATGTCTCGAAAATTCAGTGGTAACTGGGGAGTGAAGTATTTTAATATTATCTTTTTCCTACTCTGCTATCCTGGAAAAAGCAAACAAGCCGCTTATTTAAATTGCACCACTGACACTGACTGGCTCACTGACCATATAGCCGTATTTATAATAAAGTAAAGTAAATATAAGTTTTGGTTTGGTTAATCCTGAATATATAAATAACACTTTTATAATATTATTCAAAATTTGTTATTTATGTCGTACAATGAAAAATTAAGCAAAATTTTGCATAATATATTCTTTACATTACGTCTTAGGTCTCTCAAACTACACAAGAGATTGTAGTA